>OY856409.1:1897577364-1898027364 GCA_963693085.1 Alisma plantago-aquatica | reverse complement strand
CAAGCGGCTCCCATTTGACGAATCCCATTTGAGGGATAGATAGCATCATAAGGTTGACCATTAACTAGATAATGGTAGCTACCGGTAGTCATAATGGTGTGTAACCAATATATCCAACATATAGGAAAGTTCATCTTAATAAGAATATCATCACCACCACCACCACCACCATCATCATTGTGGCATCCAACTTATAAAACACAAGATTAACTAAGCGGAAGCGAATCATTTGCAGTGGATTACTGAAAATCACTAAAAATTAAAACTTTTTGCAAAGAGATCCACACATAGGAAATATTTTTCATCAAGAACCAAAGTATAATATTTACATTTTATTCCATAAGTACACAACTTGTACCATCTCTTCTCAAGGATTACAACATCAGTTGTCCTATTCAACATTATATACAGACAGCATAAAACCTCAAGGCATCAAGTTAAAATCTCAGATCGATTCAATAAAAACACTGACTACTGACTCCGAGGACCTGAGAGTACAGAGACGACACATATGACTTTCTAACTACATGACTAGACAGGCAGTATCTCCACCTTAGATATTACTGATGTCCTTGATGCTGCTGCTGTTGTTCTTTCTCTACTAAAGGTTTCCTGCCTCTTTGTACGCGTCCACCTAAAAACATTGGATCCCACGGGGGTGAGACAATTGTAAATTGTCCCAGGGGGAGATATAACTCTCCGCCAAAACATTATTATTGCAGTTATAAACATAAACATGGACAGAGGATATGCAGTTTAAAGCATTCTCATCTTAAAGTATTGTAACTATCTATGATAGGACAATAGATCAACTTTTCTCTTAAAAAGGAATAGGAAGAACATGTATATCATTTATCCTCCATATTATACCATCATGTCAAACTTCTCTTGTGACACTCATTGTCTTGATGTGTCACCCATGAGACATTCTTATTTCAACTTATTGGCCTTAGCCAATCTGCTAAACAGACTTTGGTTATATTGGACATCAGAGTGTGCATTATCATGTCTTATTTAGGCATTGGTCTATACCAATCCTTTATAAATATTCCAGGCATTGGATTACACCAATCCTGTGCAATTCGTACAAGCATTAGACTTATATTATTCTTATGTATCCATTCTAAGTATTGAACTATGTCAATCTTGTGCAACTATTCCAGGTATTGATCTATGTCAATCCTGTGCAACTATTCCAGGTATTGATCTATGTCAATCCTGTGCAACTATTCCAAGTATTGATCTATGTCAATCCTATGCAACTATTCCAGGTATTGAGTTATTACCAATCCTGTGTTATTATTCTAGGTATTGGGAGTTAGCCAATCCTGTACATTCCAGGTATTGGGAGTTAGCCAATCTTGTATTATTATTCTAGGTATTGGGAGTTAGCCAATCATGTGTTATTATTCCAGGTATTGGGAGTTAGCCAATACTGTGTTATTATTCCAGGTATTGGGAGTTAGCCAATCATGTGTTATTATTCCAGGTATTGGGAGTTAGCCAATCATGTGTTATTATTCAAGGTATTGGGAGTTAGCCAATCATGTGTTATTATTCCAGGTATTGGGAGTTAGCCAATCTTGTGTTATTATTCAAGGTATTGGGAGTTAGCCAATCATGTGTTATTATTCCAGGTATTGGGAGTTAGCCAATCATGTGCATTCCAGATATTAGACTATGCTAATCCTGTGGTTTATAGGCTTCATGCCTCTTCCAGGTACTGGACTTTAACCAATCCTGATTACACAGCCAGGCAGTGGACTCTAACCACTCCTGATACCTAGCCAGGCAGTGGACTCTAACCACTCCTGATTACAGGATTCATGCCTCTGCCAGGTATTGGACTTTAACCAATCCTGATTACACAGCCAGGCCGTGGACTCTAACCCCTCCTGATTACACAGCCAGGTAGTAGACTCTAACCACTCCTGATTACAGGCTTCATGCCTCTGCCAGGTATTGGACTTTAACCAATCCTGATTACATAGCGAGGCAGTGGACTCTAACCACTCCTGATTACACAGCCAGGCAGTGGACTCTAACCACTCCTGATTACACAGATCATGGGATATAAATTCCTTTAACTCATCATTGATCATCACATCCTTCTCTAGGCTCTGAACACTGAGGTTAGCCTTCATAGCTTTTCACATTATTTATTGAATACAATTGTTCCTTTAATTAAGTTTATTAAAACGTTATCATTTCTTACAATAAACTTTTATAATCATCTTGGTACCTTTCACTATGCTACAATTGTTCTCATGGCTCATAAGGCCCATAAATATCTTGTCACCTCTCACTAAAAAACATCTAATCATATGGCTCACAAGTCCATTACACATCTTGTCACCTCTCACTAGGCAACAATAACATATCACCTCATGTAATACAATAGTAACACCACTATTCCCTCAATAGGGTTAGGGCTTACTATTCATATCATATTATGATTTCTCATGTCCCATTACCCAATTTAGGGTTAAGGTTTCCCATCTCATATTAGGATTTCATAGTTATCAAAGTATATCAACTTTGAGATGCTAACTGTGAAGTCTTTCATATCTTGATGTATCACTTACCTCATTACTTTTAACTTTCTTGAGTTATCAACTTATCTTGGATTAAGGTATTTCTCATCTTAATCCTTTCATCCACTAACCTATCACTTTTATCATGAAGTGCATAGGTCACGCATAAGAATAGTCCAACTATCTTTAATGATATGGACTCATCTCAGGTTAAAACATTGCTTGCTATAAGGGTATCTACAATCAATCACTTTAGGTATTTCCCTCATCAATGTATTGGTTACCATTCCATTATTCAAATTAGGGTTTCCCATATCATTACTCTTTAATAGAGTTTAGGGTTTCACATACTATCATACTTCATTAGGGTGAGGATTGCATATAACATTACTCTTCATTAGGCTTTCACATCTTATTGCCTAAAATTAGGGTTTACTATTCATCCCAACAAGAGTTTCTCATAGCATCACCCTCAATTAGGGTTTCTCATGGAATCAAACTCAAATAGGGTTTCACATTGAATCAACCTCAATTAGGGATTCACATTGAATCAACCTCAATTAGGGATTCACATGGAATCAACCTCAATCAGGGATTCACATTGAATCAACCTCAATTAGGGATTCACATTGAATCAACCTCAAATAGGGATTGGGGTTCAACAACCTTCTTGATTAGGGTTTCATGATCTCTTTATTATGGATCATACCCTATTCATCACATTATCACTACTCATGTATGAATTCCTTTCCATCATCCTCTCAACTTGATTAGGTTACATTAACCATTCAATCAAGTACATACAATTATGATTAACATAATGTACCAAATCATTGTTCTTATAAGCAATTAGGGTTTATACCTTAATTGGCACTAATCACTTAGGTACTATTAGGGATTCAACCTTTATATATTCATTTATTATCATTACTAATCATCATTGGATCAATGGATCATTCATCATCTTAATTCTCAAGAGATTCGATTACATTGGACCTCCATTTCATAAGGTATCCAATTGAATTGACCAATTGAATCTTCAATTACAAAAGGT
Source organism: Alisma plantago-aquatica (assembly GCA_963693085.1). Lineage (NCBI taxonomy): Eukaryota > Viridiplantae > Streptophyta > Magnoliopsida > Alismatales > Alismataceae > Alisma > Alisma plantago-aquatica. The sequence continues at coordinate 1,898,023,776 of OY856409.1, read as the reverse complement.
GTCCAAGTGGATTAACCAATTGAGTCCTCAATTAATTTTGACTACTTGAGCCTCAAACAGTCTTAGTCATTCAAAGTTCAAACGGTTTGAAATTGTTTGGTAAAGGTGGTGCTTGAGACCGTTTGCTAAAGCAAGTACTTGAAACCATTTGCTAAAGAACCTTTTGAAACCGCATGGGCTCAACCGGTTTGGGATCGTTTGGTCCCAAATGGTCTTGAGACCGTTTGGTCCCAAACGGTCTTGAGACCATTTGGACTCAAATGGTCTTAAGACTGTTTGGTCCAAATCTCCTCAAAACCGCATGGGCCAAATATGGTCTCAACCAATCAAATTGGATTAGGGTTTCCAATGTTGATTCCTCCAATCATTGAATTCATGGAACCAATCATCAATTAGACCTATCCTCATACTTCAATTGAGTTTAATAGGTCAACCTTCAACTGATTTGACCCTAAATTGACCCTCAATTAATCATCAATTAGGGTTTGAATTGATTGAATTAGGATTTGGAATCGATAATCCTTCAACACTAATCAATGCAAGATTAGTTATTTTGAAACCATTGAACCATCATCCAAATTGAACATGACCTGACCTCAAACGGTCTTGAGGTTGTTTGGATGACCACCAAATGGTCTTGAGACCGTTTGCCCATGTTAACATCAAAATCCAAGTCAACCAATTAGGGTTTGGATCATTGGATTGATCACCAAATCAGCAATTGATTACACTCCAACATAGTATCTTTGGATCTTCAATTGCTTAACCATACTCAACCCTAGACCTCCAAACGGTCTTGGTTGACCTCCAAATGGTCTTGAGACCGTTTAGATAAGCTCCAAATGGTCTTGAGACCATTTGTCTCATCCAACCCTTAGATTCTAGTGAAATTTCATCAAGGTTTGGTCTATTGAGTCGATCAACAAATCAGTAATTGATTGCTTTGTAACTTGTTAACTTTGGACCTTCAAATAGGAAACCATACTTAACCCTAGACCTCAAAACGGTCTTGGGTGATCCCCAAATGGTCTTGAGACCGTTTGGGTGATCCCCAAACGGTTTTGAAACCGTTTGGGCTAATCAACCCAAAAAGTCCAATCGAACAAGTTGAAAATCAGCACTTAATTCAATTAGGGTTTGTCTAATTGAATAGCCTTCAACTCATGATTCCTTTGGAATTAATTAACCAAATTTGGTGGGTCATCAACCAACACTATTAGGAACAGGATTCTCAAACGGTCAACCCTTGGTCAACTCCCCCAAACGGTTTTGAAACTGTTTGGTCTCATGCGGTTTGATGAAACCGTTTGCTTCTAAACAGTTTGGGAAACCGTTTGAGCATCCCAAACAAGATCGTTTGCCTTAGATATTTAGAGAGGTGTGTGCTTATCATCTTCAACCTCTAAACTCACGAAACCTGCTGTGGTTTCCATGGTAATTGCATCCGTCAACCAAATCAATTATTGTAAATGTAGAAAAGATCATTATTTTGTATGGAATTGAATGCAATACAAAATCAAGGGTTCAAGTTATAAAACCCGCCTCCAATTGAGCTCCAAAGCTCCATGTCCATGGCAAAAATGGTGGATGCAACTCCTTTCACCATTCCAAGGCTCGTCTAACGGGTTGGGGGTCGTCCTCCTGACCCTCCCAAGCTCCCTTGGTCGTTTCCCAAGCAAGGAGAAGAAGTGGGGTCGAAAAAGCCTTCCATTTGGCTTGTAAAAGGTTCTTTTATAAATATTCAATGAGAGAGAATGTACTTTGCAAAAATCCAATTAATCCCAAAAATGTGGCTGCCTCTTCCCCCTCATCTTCCTTAGGGATGAGGCTATCTTGTTTGCCTCTTATCCCTCTCAATTATCCATGATTTAAAGAAAAGAAAATCAAGCACCTTAAATCATATTATATTAATATCCATATGTGAGTGGATATTTCTTTTTCTTATAAAATTGTGTGTGAGTTATCCACTCCCTTGGATATTTTCGTGGTCCTTGCAAGGCTCAAGGATGTCACACACACATCTGAATCCAACCATTTTAATTTTGGTTGAAGGCCCTTTAATTAATACATTTATTTTTGCCCTGAATCAAATTAGGGTTTCAATTTGGATTAAATCTTGATTATTTTAATATCAAGATTCTATCTCCTCCAACTTAATTCAAATGAGGCGCCCCTCTCATTTTCTTTGCTCTACATGGTTCCAAGAAACATTAGGGACCTTATTGAAGTGGTAATTTGCATATTGAACCCTAGGTTTTGGGTAAATTGCACTTTACACCAAAACTAGGTTTTAATACATAAACATTGCTTTATCAGCTCTTACTTGGTACTCAGGCTACCACAAGCCATACATTTGCATCATCTTCATTCTCATGATGCTTCAGCACATGAGGAACATCTTATCATGCAACATTTGCAATTTAACCCCTCAACTTGGGTAATTTTCACTTTAGTCCAAAATAAGCAAACATTGCTTCAACATTGCTCAAACAGGACCAAAATTGAAACATAAGTTTCTCATGAGCCCTACTTTTTTTTTATCAGTAAGCGTGCTTCTATTCCATTCTCAAAAAATAGCATATACAAGTGTTTGGCAAAAAGAAAGGGAAAATAACAGAAATTGTCTATACATTTTCCCTATGAGTTAAGTTAATAACTTCCAGTCCTCCATAGTCTTCTTCCAAACTGCAGAGGGGAGGATCTTTTCTTCATCAAAAATAGTCTTGTTTCTAGCCTCCCAAACGTGACAGAGTACCAGGGACCTAGCATTTTTACTCTGAATAGAAAGCAGGGTATCCAATCCATCCGGAATTACACTGAGAATGGAGTGAGCTCTATCCCAAACTTCGCAGATAAAATGGCATTCCCAGAAAATATGTTTCATGTACTCCTTTTCCATCTTGCACAAAGAGCATCTAGAGGCCAGCGAATACCCTTTGGTTTGTAGGTAATTTTCTGTCACCAGATTCTGCTGAAACAACTTCCATCCGAAGAGCTTCATCCTTTTTGGTATTTTTAGTTTCCAGCACCAATGCGCCCAGGGGACCTCATCAGTTCTAGTTCTGATAATGTTCCATGCTCCTTTGAGAGAAAAGGTATCGAGACCTACAAAGCAACATAAGTCTCTTTGCCCGAAATCAATCTTCTCACATTCATTCTTTAGGTTTTACAGACCTCTGATCTGAGGGAAACACCAAGCAGCGTTCTTAATCAGGGCGTTCAGCTTGCTTTGTGGACCAAAGCCATTTCTTAGATTCAAACAAGGTCCCACGTGGGAGAAAAGGAAAGAACCCAGCACCCAAGGTTCGTTCCATAGGGAAATAGTAGAGCCATCGCCTATCTTTAAATGGACCAAGGAACTCATAAGTGTTCTATGCTTCAAAAGGGCCTTCCACATCCAGCTATCACTATATTTGGGTGTGCAAGATAAGATTAAACATATTATAATCTTTCTTAATCAAAACACCTAGGGTTAAAGTGTAACCCAGGTCAGGGATGTTACAAATTATAAACCCCTAACAAGGATTTCATCCCCAAAATCCCAGATAAAGGGAAACAGATATTATCCATGCATCATATCATCATGTCCTCACATAATACCTCATTATTATGGAGACACCATACAGTTTTGATCAACAAAAAGTTATTTCACACAAATTTATCATGGAATGGTTTACATGGAACACATACTCCCATGTTCCTTAGTTGGTTCAATATTTCTCTTTCAAGATCACCATTATATTATGTCATCCACTTGAGACTATAAGTCTTTTCATACCCTGATTGTGTCATCTCACCTGATAACACCATACTATCTTTCCTTATTACCTACACTAACTATCTCATTAGTTGTACATTCTCTTATCATAAGGAAAGGTTACTTATCAATTAAGAACCTATCATAAAGATATCTTCAATTGTTATGTTTATGCAAAACATAAACCCCTAACATGTGATGTTCATATTATTTTACATGATTAATTTGATTTCATAATTGACCATTTCACATATTCAACATAAACCATCTATTATTTCTTAGATACCAGAATCTCTTACCTTGGTATCTATCACATGTGTTGGAAACACATCATATATATCTCTTCCTTTCATCTTGGAACATTAATTGTTTCATATGTCCTCATCTTGGGACCAAAGTCCAAGATAACTGATACTTTTCTAAGTATCCATCACATGAACATATTTATTTTATGCACATCAAGTGTCCTAAGACCCATTTGGTTGCCATGTCCCTAAAAGGAAAGAAAACAAGGATTCATATTCCTCTTATTAATTCATGTATTTTCAACTATTCATGAACCATTTACTCTTTATCTCATCCTAGGTTCCTTGCCTTTAGCATTGGAATTTATAAGGATGATTGCATGTCATTATCCCTTTCTTTATTATTATCTAGCATTTTTATGATCATCTCATGATCTCATCACATTTCTCATTTCCTCATACAAACATTCTCATCTGAGGTTATCTCATATTTCTCTTTTTTATGCTTAAAACAGGACACATTTATTCATTCCATGCTTCTTATTTCATGATACTCATTAGATTGTATCAGAATGACTCCTTGATCAGGGCAATCAAAAAGATTACAATCTAAGAGTTTCCATACTCACTTTATCATCAATAGTTGTATACCTGTCCAGGGTATATAAATATTGAGATTAAGTAGTATGCACTTTTTATACTATCATATTCCTTCCTTTTCATATTATCACAAGTATAAGATTTAACATTACTGGGTTTTACCCAGGCATCTCTTCAATACCTCATCTTCTTCTCATAGAAGTAAGAGCAACATAAAACATTTGTAATGTTTTACCATGTAAAACATAAGTCCTCATAGGACTAATCAAGGAGAGTTCAATCATTTCCTTTCTCAATTAATCCAGGAATTCATAAAATGACATATTTGAATGACATTATCTTGTCTAACTTGTCATAATTCATGAATTATTCACTACCTCAGGCTAAATCTGCCTCAAAGATTGATTCAACAGGCTAAGGTTTAGCACAGACTCAATTTAAGTCTGGAAATTCATCATTTCCTTTTGCTTCAACCTGTAGATGTTGATTACAAATCATGTTGATATCTAAAACATCATCATTGGGGTTGGTAATCTAGGTTACACTGTCAATGCTTGATCCACTATATACATTATTTTTGCCCTAAATTCTCCAATAGTAATACTTAAAGAAATATTTTCTTATCATAGATGGATCAGTTAGGAGATTCTCAGGAAATTGTCTCTCTCTTGTCTGCTCCCATGCACCTCTTCTTAGTGCAACATTGCTGCTCTCAGCAGCAATCTTCTCATGTGACCCTGTCATCTTTAAGTTCTTCTTCTCTTATATGAGCAGAAGACATTATCAGATACACCAGATGACACCAGAACAGACTCTACTACCTTAGTCCTATGTCTCTAGAGACTCAGTGAACCTAGAGCTCTGATACCACTAAATTGTGGCATCCAACTTATAAAACACAAGATTAACTAAGCGGAAGCGAATCATTTGCAGTGGATTACTGAAAATCACTAAAATTTAAAACTTTTTGCAAAGAGATCCACACATAGGAAATCTTTTTCATCAAGAACCAAAGTATAATATTTACATTCTATTCCATAAGTTCACAACATGTACCATCTCTTCTCGATTATTACATCATCAGTTGTCCTATTCAACATTATATACAGACAACATAAAACCTCAAGGCATCAAGTCAAAATCTCAGATCGATTCAATAAAAACACTGACTACTGACTCTAGGACCTGAGAGTACAGAGACGACACATAGGACTTTCTAACTATATGACTAGACAGGCAGTATCTCCACCTTAGATATTACTGTTTCCCTTGATGTTGTTGTTGTTGTTGTTTCTCTGCTAAAGGTTTCCTACCTCTTTGTCCGCGTCCACCTAAAAACATTGGATCCCACGGGGGTGAGACAATTGTAAATTGTCCCAGCGGGAGATATAACTCTCCCCCAAAATAGTATTATTGCAGTTATATACATAAAACTGGACAGAGGATATGCAGTTTAAAGCATTCTCATCTTAAAGTATTGTAACTATCTATGATAGAACAATAGATCAACTTTTCTCTTAAAAAGGAATAGGAAGAACATGTATATCATTTATCCTCCATATTATACCATCATGTCAAACTTCTCTTGTGACACTCATTGTCTTGATCTGTCACCCATGAGACATTCTTATTTCAACTTATTGGCCTTAGCCAATCTGTTAAACAGACTTTGGTTATATTGGACATCAGAGTGTGCATCATCATGTTTTATTCAGGCATTGGTCTATACCAATCCTTTATAAATATTCCAGGCATTGGATTACACCAATCATGTGCAACTAGTACAAGCATTAGACTTATATTATTCCTGTGTATCCATTCCAAGTATTGAACTATGTCAATCTTGTGCAACTATTCCAGGTATTGATCTATGTCAATCCTGTGCAACTATTCCAGGTATTGATCTATGTCAGTCTTGTGCAACTATTCCAGGTATTGATCTATGTCAATCATGTGCAACTATTCCAAGTATTGGGTTATTACCAATCTTGTGTTATTATTCTAGGTATTGGGAGTTAGCCAATCATGTGCATCCAAGGTATTGGGAGTTAGCCAATCATGTATTATTATTCCGGGTATTGGGAGTTAGCCAATCCTGTGTTATTATTCCAGGTATTGGGAGTTAGTCAATCCTGTGTTATTATTCCAGGTATTGGGAGTTAGCCAATCCTGTGTTATTATTCTAGGTATTGGGAGTTAGTCAATCCTATGTTATTATTCCAGGTATTGGGAGTTAGCCAATCCTGTGTTATCATTCCAGGTATTGGGAGTTAGCCAATCATGTGCATTCCAGGTATTAGACTATGCTAATCATGTGGTTTATAGGCTTCATGCCTCTTCCAGGTACTGGACTTTAACCAATCCTGATTACACAGCCAGGCAGTGGACTCTAACCACTCCTGATTACACAGCCAGGCAGTGGACTCTAACCACTCCTGATTATAGGCATCATGTCTCTACCAGGTATTTGACTTTAACCAATCCTGATTACACAGCTAGGCAGTGGACTCTAACCACTCCTGATTACACACCCAGGCAGTGGACTCTAACCACTCCTGATTACACAGCCAGGCAGTGGACTCTAACCACTCATGATTACACAGATCATGGGATATAAATTCCTTTAACTCATCATTGATCATCACATCCTTCTCTAGGCTCTGAACCCTGAGTTTAGCCTTCATAGCTTTTCACATTATTTATTGAATACAATTGTTCCTTTAATTAAGTTTATTAAAACATTATCATTTCTTACAATAAACTTTTATAATCATCTTGGTACCTTTCACTATGCCACAATTGTTATCATGGCTCATAAGGCCCATAAATATCTTGTCACCTCTCACTAGGAAACATCTAATCATATGGCTCACAAGGCCATTACACATCTTGTCACCTCTCACTAGGAAACAATAACATATCACCTCATGTAATACAATAGTAACACCACTATTCCCTCAATAGGGTTAGGGCTTACTATTCATATCATATTATGATTTCTCATGTCCCATTACCCAATTTAGGGTTAAGGTTTCCCATCTCATATTAGGATTTCATAGTTATCAACGTATATCAACTTTGAGATGCTAACTGTGAAGTCTTTCATATCTTGATGTATCACTTACCTCATTACTTTCAACTTTCTTGAGTTATCAACTTATCTTGGATTAAGGTATTTCTCATCTTAATCCTTTCATCCACTAACCTATCACTTTTATCATGAAGTGCATAGGTCACGCATAAGAATAGTCCAACTGTCTTTAATGATATGGACTCATCTCAGGTTAAAGCATTTCTTGCTATAAGGGTATCTACAATCAATCACTTTAGATATTTCCCTCATCAATGTATTGGTTACCATTCCATTATTCGAATTAGGGTTTCCCATATCATTACTCTTTAATAGAGTTTAGGGTTTCACATACTATCTACTTCATTAGGGTGAGGATTGCATATAACATTACCCTTCATTAGGCTTTCACATCTTATTTCCTAAAATTAGGGTTTACTATTCATCCCAACAAGAGTTTCTCATAGCATCACCCTCAATTAGGGTTTCTCATGGAATCAACCTCAAATAGGGTTTCACATTGAATCAACCTCAATTAGGGATTCACATTGAATCAACCTCAATTAGGGATTCACATGGAATCAACCTCAATTAGGGATTCACATTGAATCAACCTCAATTAGGGATTCACATTGAATCAACCTCAAATAGGGATTGGGGTTCAACAACCTTCTTGATTAGGGTTTCATGATCTCTTTATTATGGATCATACCCTATTCATCACATTATCACTACTCATGTATGAATTCCTTTCCATCATCCTCTCAACTTGATTAGGTTACATTAACCCTTCAATCAAGTACATACAATTATGATTAACATAATGTACCAAATCATTGTTCTTATAGGCAATTAGGGTTTATCCCTTAATTGGCACTAATAACTTAGGTACTATTAGGGATTCAACCTTTGTATCTTCATTGATTACCATTACTAATCATCATTGGATCAATGGGTCATTCATCATTTTAATTCTCAAGAGATTCGATTACATTGGACCTCCATTTCATAAGGTATCCAATTGAATTGACCAATTGAATCTTCAATTACAAAATGTGTCCAAGTGGATTAACCATTTGAGTCCTCAATTAATTTTGAATACTTGAGCCCCAAACGGTCTTAGTCATTCAAAGTTCAAACGGTTTGAAACCGTTTGGTAAAGGTGGTGCTTGAGACCGTTTGCTAAAGCAAGTACTTGAAACTGTTTGCTAAAGCACCTTTTAAAGCGCATGGGCTCAACCGGTTTGGGATCGTTTGGTCCCAAACAGTCTTGAGACCGTTTGGTCCAAACCTCCTCAAAACCTCATGGACCAAATATGGTCTCAACCAATCAAATTGGATTAGGGTTTCCAATGTTGATTCCTCCAATCATTGAATTCATGGAACCAATCATCAATTAGACCTATCAGCATACTTCAATTGAGTTTAATAGGTCAACCTTCAACTTATTTGACCCTCAATTTACCCTAAATTAATCATCAATTAGGGTTTGAATTAATTGAATTAGGGTTTGGAATCGATAATTGTTCAACACTAATCAATGCAAGATTAGTTACTTTGAAACCATTGAACCATCATCCAAATTGAACATGACCTGACCCCAAACGGTCTTGAGGTCGTTTGGATGACCACCAAACGGTCTTGAGACCGTTTGCCCATGTTAACATCAAAATCCAAGTCAACCAATTAGGGTTTGGATCATTGGATTGATCACCAAATCAGCAATTGATTACACTCCAACATAGTATCTTTGGATCTTCAATTGCTTAACCATGCTCAACCCTAGACCTCCAAACGGTCTTGGTTGACCTCCAAATGGTCTTGAGACCGTTTGGATGAGCTCCAAATGGTCTTGAGACCGTTTGGCTCATCCAACCCTTGGATTCTAGTGAAATTTCATCAAGGTTTGGTCTATTGAGTCGATCAACAAATCAGCAATTGATTGCTTTGTAACTTGGTAACTGAGGACCTTCAAATAGGAAACCATACTTAACCCTAGACCTCCAAACGGTCTTGGGTGATCCCCAAACGGTCTTGAGACCGTTTGGGTGATCCCCAAATGGTTTTGAAATCGTTTGGGCTAATCAACCCAAAAAGTCCAATCGATCAAGTTGAAAATCAGCACTTAATTCAATTAGGGTTTGTCTAATTGAATAGCCTTCAACTCATGATTCCTTTGGAATTAATTAACCAAATTTGGTGGGTCATCAACCGACATTATTAGGAATAGGATTCTCAAACGGTCACCCCTTGGTCAACACCCCCAAATGGTTTAGAAACTGTTTGGTCTCATGCGGTTTGATGAAACTGTTTGCTTCTAAACGGTTTGAAACTGTTTGCTCCCAAACAGTTTCGGAAACCGTTTGAGCATCCCAAACAAGATCGTTTGCCTTAGATATTTAGAGAGGTGTGTGCTTATCATCTTCAACCTCTGAACTTATGAAACCTACTATGATTTCCATGGTAATTGCATCCATCAACCAAATCAATTATTGTAAATGTAGAAAATATCATTATTTGGTATGGAATTGAATGCAATAACAAAATCAAGGGTTCAAGTTATAAAACCCACCTCCAATTGAGCTCCAAAGATCCATGTCCACGGCAACAATGGTGCATGCAACTCCTTTCACCATTCCAAGGCTCGTCCAACAGGTTGGGGGTCATCCTCCTGACCCTCCCAAGCTCCCTTGGTCGTTTCCTAAGAAAGGAGAAGAAGTGGGGTCGAAAAAGCCTTCCATTTGGCTTGTAAAAGGTTCTTTTATAAAAATTCAATGAGAGAGAATGTACTTTGCAAAAATCCAATTAATCCCAAAAATGTGGCCGCCTCTTCCCCCTCATCTTCCTTAGGGACGAGGCTATCTTGTTTGCCTCTTATCCCTCTCAATTATCCATGATTTAAAGAAAAGAAAATCAAGCACCTTAAATCATATTATATTAATATCATGAAAACCAGCCCTGAAACGACAAAAAAATGACAGAGGCGGCTAGGGTTTCTTCAAGGATGACAGGGGGTAATCCTGATGAAGACGGCGATGGGGACCCTACCCGCCGGCGGGACACCGTCCCTCTTGGCACCACGGGCCTAAGCCTCACTTACTCTAGTAGCTGACGGACTGGACAAGCCACGGATCAAGCCCAGAACTCCATGGACGTGGATAGCGCGGCACAGCCGGGCAGCTTCCCGCCGCTGAGCAATCCGCCCCACCGGGTACTCAAGGAATGTCATACAGTGACTCCTTACGCAGAGGATCGCTGGAAAATCCTCATAGCTTCATTATGATCGAAGCCGACACCAACGGAGTCAAACTGCTACCGTCGGACATCGAGTGCTCCTTAGACCACGGATTCCCTACCTTCCAGGTAAGGAATGAAGCCATGGAAGAACTCCTTCGCCCATGGAAATTTACTGTCATCGTCAAACTACTATCTCGTGAGATTGGGTATATGACGCTTCGCGAACGCATCTCCAAGTTATGGAAACCAGTGGGTGGATTTAACCTAATAGACGTGGCTAACGACTTCTTCCTAGTCCAACTGCAATCGGAAGACGATTACATAAACGCACTGGCGGGAGGGTCATGGCCCATCTTCAGGTCATACCTGACTGTCCAACGATGGACACCCAGTTTCTTACCACACCTTTCCATGCCACCTAGGATGGTGGCTTGGGTTAGAATTCCCAACCTTCCCATCCATCTATACCAATAAGTCCTTATAAAGGAGATAGGGGATCGCCTAGGGAAGACGATTAAGGTGGATATGAACACCACCCAGCAACGTCGAGGTCGCTTTGCACGGCTTGCTGTCGAAATGGATATGCAGATACCTCTAATACCTCTTATTACGATAGACGACATCAAGTATAAAGTCGAGTATGATAATTTCTCGTACATCTGTCTTCACTGTGGAAGGGTTGGACATCTCGAAAAAGAATGTAAAACGAGAATCGAAGAAGAAAACGCACTGAGAAGAGCTAGCGTCGAGGCCGGCCAAATTATTCCTGACAACCCTCAACGTCACGAGGGGTTCTCTGAGGCCATACATGCCCAGCCTATCCCAAGACGTAAAAAGAAGCAAGCGGCAGGAGGGCCTCCGCGGAAGGCCACCCAGGGCGGAAATCAATTCAACGGGCTGCAAGACCAGGAGGAGGACGAAGACACTGTGGAAATTATGGATGCTGATAGAGTTGCAGAGCGCGTCGTTGGCATTAACTGGAACCTGCAGAAGAAGCAGAACAAGGCGGCTAAACCATCTGAGGTCACACCACCGGAAGCACCGCAAACACAGGAGAGATCGCCTTCAGGCCCATCTAGGATACCCACAACGACCGCGCGGAAAGGAGCCAATCACACCATAGCCAGACCCTCTGGAGATGAAGTTATTGCTGGAAGGGATGCGCAGCAGCAATCCAACCTCAACGTTACGTTCAACGTAGGAGCCTACGAAGCTCCCAATCTAACCTACACCAAATATAGGAGCCCAACCAAGGGTTCACAGGGAATCCATCTCCGTAATCGCAAGGTTCCACAAGCTGGGGACCCAGGGAGAGCCTCTACGAGGAAACGGGGCAAAACGTCCCTGACCCAGGATCTCGAGAAGGAAGCGCAGGCCATGGGTTCCTCTACCCTAGAGGAAGTTGATAAATGAACATTGTCAGCTAGAATGTTCAGGGTGTATGTGATGAAGACACCCAGAACTCGATTAAGGAAATCATCAGGAAATACAAGGTCTCAGTCATCAAGTTATACGAAACACGGTGTAGCAGAACTCGAGTGACTTCCATTATCAAACAGCTTGGTTTTCCTCAATCTCACAGAGTTGAGGTTGTAGGGTTTGCATGTAGCATTTGGGTTTTATGGAAGGCAAGAGTCAACCTCGAGATCCTTGCCTCCAACAAACAATTCATCCATTGCAAATTAGATCAACAATTCCTTTGTACCTTCGTCTATGGGGGCACAACCAGGAATAGTAGACGCTTCCTTTGGCACCACCTTCAGGGTCTGTCCACTTCCATCACCTGCCCGTGGATCGTTGTAGGCGATTTTAATGTGGTCATGTACCAATCTGAGAAATTTGGCAGCCATAGCTTCGATAAAGCTAATAGCAAAGACTTCATTGACGCCATGACACACTGCAAACTTCATGATCTGGGATACAGCGGGGCACGCACTACCTTCAAAAGAGGGTTTCTACATGAGTGTCTTGACCGTGCTATGGGTAATGAACACTGGTTAGAAAGGCCAAATCTCGACCCTATCCAGGTACTTGAAAGGACCAATTCAGACGATGCCCCTCTCCTCATCTCAAAATCTGTTTCTAAAAGGAGGAATACCCGCATCCTGCGAACCTCTGCAAGGTGGGAGGAAATGGCCAGCTTCAAATGTTTCCTCTCAAGACATTGGAACACTAGCATTCCTTTTAACCAGGCAAGCTCCAATTTTCTATCTAAGGCAATAAAGTGGGACCAACGGGAAAGATAGAACCGCCATAGAAGCAAGGAACAGCTGAGTAACAAAATCAAGTGGAACCCGTTTCAGTTGGCTCTCAACTTCGATAACTTACTAGCGAGGGATACAATCGAGTTACAAGTTGAATTTGATAATCTTCTGAGGCAAGAGGACCTTGAGCGGCAGTAAAAGGCCCATTGCGAGTGGATCAAATTGGGGGACGGCAATACTGGATATTTCCATTCAATGGTCAAAGCCAGAAGACACGCCAACAAAATCGTGAAGCTAAAAGATTCAAACGGTCGATGGGTGGAGGATGCGAACTAGCTCAAGAACCTTTTCACCTCCTTCTTCTCAAATGTCTACCAGGACCCAAATCCAACCGCGCGCCTACATGCAAGCAGGCGTTTCATCATCAACTTCCCCAATCTGAACACCGATGATATACATCACCTTGGATGACTGCCTGCACCAGACGAGATCTGGGCCAACCTTCACGCCATGGCACCCTTCAAGGCACTTGGACCTGACGGGGTGGATGCTTTCTTCTTACAACGAAACTGGGCGCTGCTCCAACCCCAGGTGTACGACTTTATTACTAGAATCTTCACTAACCCTTCTCTCGTACAGGGATACGCGGACTCCACCCTAGTGCTCATTCTTAAGGTAACTATGTCGGAGACCTGCTCACATCTCAGGCCAATTTCACTTAACAATGTCTGTACTAAGCTCATATCAAAGGTGATTGCTTCCAGAATTAAGCCATATATGAACTATTGGATATCCCCTTTCCAATCAAGTTTCATACTTGGCAGGAGAATAGATGATAACATTGTCCTCGTTCAAGAGATCGTACACTCCATGGAACGGACTCACGTTAGGAAGCACACTATGGCAATTAAGCTAGATTTGATGAAAGCTTTTGACAAACTCAGCTGGCCCTTCATTGAAGACACTCTTTGCAGAACATCGATTCCCAGAAACATCATCAATGTGATTATGAATCTCATCATATCGGGCAATACATTGGTTCTATGGAATGGGGAGATGATAGGTTCCTTTAAACCTTCTTGTGGAGTCAAGCAAGGGGACCCTCTCTCGCCTTACATCTTTGTTTTGTGCTTAGACATATTTAGCCAACTCATCAATACTGAAATCTCAAAAGGCTCCTGGATCCCGTTGATACTATCTAAATAGAAACTTCATTTCTCTCATGTTAGTTTTGTATACGATATAATCTTGTTCGGGGAGGCTTCGGTTCGACAAGCAAGGATAATCAATAGATGCCTGAAGATATTCAACAAAGCTTCAGGGCAATTCTTATCCCACAAAAAGCCCTCTGTCTTTTTCTCTCGCAATACCCCTAAGGCCATCAGATCACAGGTGAGCCGAAAGCTGGGAATTCAGGAAACTGTGGACTTGGGCTGCCACCTTGGTATTCCAATCATCCACAAGCGCAAGAGCAAAGCTCACTTCCAGCACTTGGTTGATAAGCTTTATCATCAGGTGTCGAATTGGCAGAATAGATACTTGTCTCTGGCAGGACGAGTTACATTGGATAACTCTGTCTTGCTCTCGCTACCTTGCTACACAATGCAGATGGCCCAACTTCCCCTCTCGGTCACCGATCACATCGAGCAGCTGACACGGAATTTCATTTGGACTGGTACCTCTACAAATAAGGGCACCAACCTGGTCACATGGAAACAAACCAGTAGGCCACTTCCACAAGGGGGATTGGGTATTAAAAGAGCCTGTCTTCTCAACACAACGCTTATTATGAAGCTAGCTTGGGACTTCGTACGGAAAAGGGAGGTTCCATGGCTGAGTCTAATGTGGGCCAAATACCCCAACAATCGCATCAGTCCATCCTCCAGCTCGTACACTTGGAGGAGTATTACTTCAGCGCTTCCCTTTATATGGGTGCACTCGAGGATAACCCCTCTTTCTGGGCTGCAAACAAACATGTGGGAGGATGCGTGGGTCGGAGAAGGGTTAATCCCAAAGCTGCATCTGGGGTTACAAATACCTGATGATCTTAAAGACTTACAGGTATCCAGCCTGGTCTTAGACGACGGGAATTGGGACAGGGACTTCCTCCAATCATGGTTCACCACAGACTCTGTAACGGATATTGTCAGCATGCCCACGCCTAAGTTGGACCTCGGAGAAGACGGCAGGGTTTGGATACTTTCTTCTGACGGCGAGTTCACGACCTGCTCGGCATATTGCGGCATGATGGACTCGCAGAGCCCGGATCATGCTAAATGTCTATCTATATTGTGGAAACTTCCCATTCAGCAGCGCATGAAAACAACTGGGTGGCTCATTTTTCATAATCATCTTCTCATGAATTCCATGTGGTTCTGACGGAGGATCTGGGCTGCCCAAGATCCCAACACCATGAGGAGACGGTACTCCATACTTTGAGAGATTGCTCGGATGCAATGCAAACCTGGCAGCAGGTGCTTCCTGCCGCAGCCACATCCTTCTTCTTGCAACAGTCTACAGTGGAGTGGATGGAGTACAACCTCACCACCACCTTTCAGACGGAAGATTGGAAGGTCCTTTTTGCTACGACATGCTGGTGGCTTTGGAGAGCTCGAAATCAAACGGTCTTTGAAGGCAAAAGGATACCTCCAGAAATCCTCGCGTTAAATTCTAGGGCGAGCATCGCCCGTGCAAAGGTGGCGTTTTCCAATCCTCCTCAGGAGAAACGTTCCCCGATCTCACCGTCCTCCTCTTCCTTGGATGCGAGCAACCTGTCTGCTATCATTCAGGTGGACACTGCCATAGATTCAAAGCATAACACCAAGGCTAAGAGCGTCATTCTACGGAACACCTCGGGACATTGGATAACAGGATGGGCCACTAAGTATCATGGTTCTGATCCGATGGACGGGGAACTAAGAGCCATCTTGGATGGTCTCCGCTGTGCCACACTCAGGAACCTATCTCAATGCACTGTGGTTACTGACTCAAGCAATGCCCTTCACTGGATCTAAGGAAAGAAACAAACTCCTCTCAAGTACAGACTTCAAATACAAACTATCAAGGGCGCTCTCGAGCACTGCTCTTTAGAAATCATTTACAAACAGCGAGACCAGAACAAACTTGCAGATCAACTTGCCAAGAGACACCTAAAACAACCTGTTCGGGATGGATGTTGGGTTGAATGTCCAGATTTCTTATTATCCCTGTATCTGAAGGATTTAGAATCCTTCTCTGCTCATGTCTTTTGTCCTGGTGGCATGTAGTCAGTTCTACTGGCATATCCCAAAAAACAATATTATATTAATATCCATATGTGAGTGGATATTTCTTTTTCTTATAAAATTGTGTGTGAGTTATCCACTCCCTTGGATATTTTCGTGGTCCTTCCAAGGCTCAAGGACGTCACACACACATCTGAATCCAACCATTTTAATTTTGGTTGAAGGCCCTTTAATTAATACATTTATTTTTGCCCTAAATCAAATTAGGGGTTCAATTAGGATTAAATCTTGATTATTTTAATATCAAGATTCTCTCTCCTCCAACTTAATTCAAATGAGGTGCCCCTCTCATTTTCTTTGCTCTACATGGTGCCAAGAAACATTAGGGACCTTATTGAAGTGGTAATTTGCATATCAAACCCTAGGTTTTGGGTAAATTGCACTTTACACCAAAACTAGGTTTTAATGCATAAACATTGCTTTATCAGCTCTTCCTTGGTACTCAGGCTACCACAAGCCATACCTGTAAAGACCCTGACCCCCATTTAGGGCTTATCCTATTTGCTTTGCTTAACCCTGATGCTTGGTTGCTTGCTAATCACCTTTAGTGGTGATTAGGGTTTGTTGGCATTTTGTTGGGAGTTGGAGGTGCTACTTGCAATTAACCCAAGTCTAGGGTTTGTGGGCAAGTTTGTCACCTTGTGAGGTGTTCCTCCCTCTCCTTGTTCCTCTAGTGTTGAGAGGAAGGTTTGGGCTCATTGCTTGAGTTCCTTTGGGGCTTGGTTGAGCTTGTTGGGCTTTGTATTGCCTTGTCTTTGCTTCTTTGGACCTTGTGTCGGGCAAGAGTGTTGTGTGTCAGCCTATGCTTGTGTCGGCCTGTGCTTGTATCGGCCTGTGGTGTGTCGCCTAGGGTGTGTGTCGGCCATGGTATGGGTGTCACCTAGGGTGTGTGTCGGCCATGGTATGGGTGTCGTCCATGGTATGGGTGTCGGCCATGGTGTGGAGGTGTGTCACCCATGGACCCTTGACTCTCTTTGACCTTGTTTGTGTCACCACTATTGGACATTTGATGCTTGATGCTTGCATGTGGCAATGCCCTTGGACATGTGTTTAGGGCATGTTAGAGTGGTGTCTTTTCTCATGGACAAGTGTCCCTAGGTGGGTGACACCTTGCTTTGTTCTACCTTGGTTTCTCCTCCATCCCCTCCTATATAAGTGTTTCCTTTCCCTTGCTAAGGATCCCTTTAGTTCCTTAGTCTCCCTCTCCCTTAGTGTACGACACCCCCCTTCCTTTGCAAGCTTGGTGGTCGATCCTTCTTGGAGTCTCCTTCTTCCTCTAGTGGTGGCCGAACCCTAGAGTGCCTTGCTCTTCTTCCTTGGTGGTGCTTGGAGCTTGGAGCTTGCTTAAGGTGGGTTGCATAACTCCTAACCCTAACTACACTATCATGTTTTATGTTCTTATATGTTGCTTATGATCATATCGGCTATGCATGTTGCTGGTTTAGTTTCTTTCTTAGTCGCTTCTTACTGGCCGAACCATGTTCTAGGGTTTCTTGGTGAGCAATACCCCTTTCTCTCCTAGGTCTAGAGGAGTGAGCTTGAGCTCTAGTAATATGGGCAATACTCCTCTCTCGCTTAAGTTGAGAGATGAGATTGTGTTCTAGTGGTTGGAGCAACACCCTCCTCTCACCATGGACTTGAAAGGTGAGCTATGTGGTGGTTGTGGACCATGGTTGTGGTTGTTCCTTGTGTTGCCCGATTGGTGATAAGAAGGTGCGCAAGACCCCTCTCTCTTGGTTGTTGAGAGGTGAACCATTTTCTCAATCCTTTAGGGTTTTGGTTCCCTTGTGCTTAAGGTTGATGATGACCACATTGAGTGGCATCTTGACCGATACAGTCTTGAGGTTGATGCTGCCTGATATCCTTCTTTGGCTAGAACCTTGGTCGACCTGTTGTGGTGTTGTGTCGGGCGTCACACATATGGCTCCTACCTTGTTGTGTCGGGCATCACACCATGATAAGTACCCTACCCGACACACTTAACCTCATTATACCATGATGTTGTGGAAGCTTGTAAGTTGGTTCTATTATGGGCGTCACCCCTTGGCCTTGGATTTGTGTGTCGGCCGATAGATGTGGTTAGCTAGATGGACGACATGCTTTCCTTGTTGTCGTTTGAGGTTGTGCCCTGGTCGTTATACCTAGATGAGTAGAACGTTGGTCGTTGCCCTTGTGTGGGTGTGTGTTGGGCATCACACCTGGTTGTATATCCTGCCCGACACACCTAGCGTTGTTGGTTGCTTGGTGTTGTTATCCCCTTGGACGTTGTGGGCGTGGCCCAGTGTCGGGCGTCGCACCTCCGATGTTGCCTTGTGTTGGCCGATAGATCATGGCTAGGTTGGTTGAGCGACAGGCTGAGTTATACCATTGGGCGTTATGCCTTGTCTGGTGGTGCTGCTCGATACACCTTGTGCACGACGCATCGTTGCACAACACAGTGTTGCACGGCATGCCCTTGGGCCAAGTTGTACGTTATGATGGTGGGGGTTTTTGTGCTTTGGTTGCCCGATACACCCTAAGGTAGCCCGACACCCTTGATGTTATGTGTGGGCTCTGATCTCCAAACCATGACATAAACACGATTAAAACTTAGCGGAAGCGATTCGATAATCAGCTGAAGACAAAAATCACGGGAAATTAAAACTTTTCGAGACAAGAGCTTGGATCCATAAAAACTTCTTTAATAAAGTGAGATAAACTTGTTTACATCTCAGAATAATTACTTCTTGAGTAATTATATACATCAAGATACAAAATCTCAAGATCACATAACACAAGACTCCAAGACCTGAGAGTACAGAGGACACATAGGACTGACTCTAACTACACCCCATGGCAGACTAAATCTCCACCTGAGATTACTGCTGCCCCTGGTGCTGCTGCTGTTGAGACTGGTCACCTGTAGGCTGGTTCCTTCGTCTCCGACGTCCACCTAAAAAGTTGAATTCTACGGGGTGAGACCATTTTACATAATTGTCCCAGCAAGAGTTATAACTCTCCGCCAGAAGCTTTAATATACCATCAAAGAATATCTTAAGCAGTAAAGCCTTCAAAGTATTAGATAACAGTTGCAACTATAACAAGATCTCAACATTTGTGAGATATGAAGAAGTATAAGCACTATAACAGTGTAACATCAATCAACTAACTTGGAGTTATCTCTAACAAGTATACTATGTGGTTGATTATGTTTTACAAACAACATTATGCCCTGTGGAGATGAGGCATACCACTCATACTCCAACTGATCGCTGAGAAGTCACATCAGTATCATACATAGGTCACTAAGAGAGCCGGATTCTCATGACCTTCACCTTCCTCAGTCAGTGAGAGGATCACTTGTAGGACATATCGTGTCTCTACTACTATATCTCACTAGGGTAAACTGGTCCTTTGCTATTCTAGAGTCACAGTGGCGTTCTGTACTCTCTTCATCATCATGGGATTTTATGTTTATCTCCACTGATACAGATATCTGTGTTTTCTTCGTCATCAGGAGGTTTCATGTTTACCTACCACTGAGACGGTATGGAATTATAGTGAAGGATGGATGGATTACACATCTACATCACTTTCCTACACTAGGATGTAAGGTTCTACACATCCATGTACCCCACATACTCAAAAGTATGTGCTCCAGGAGTTCCCTGAGGAAAACCTGTTTCACCATCACTTAATCTCTGACAATGATGGATCTATGATCAGGGCTCTACATTATACTTGATTAGTTAGGTACATTCAGTATTCTTTAACAACATACATTGTTCCTCAAACAATAACAGTAGCATAACAGCTATAACAGAAGAATACTAAATGTAGCAGGCCTAACTCATATCAATCATAATTTCTCATCATACTCATCACAAGTCATCTCTAAAGCATGACGTTGATGGTATTCATGGCTTTCACAGCCCATTATCAACATAGGATGCCATTAACAAGGCATCAAGTTACTTTTCTTATTCATAAGGCTAACAGCATGCCTTCAATGAATATAATATCAACATCCATACCTGGGTGTGATTACCTTCATATCAGAACCTGCATGGTAAATTCAACTGATAAAGATAATACAAAATAAGGAATATACTTCCCACTCTTGTCATAAGAGTTAAATCCTCTGATTCCCATCAATTGGAGTTTAATACTTATTCGCATGCCATTACCCTTGAATTAGGGTTTACTATTCTCATTATGGTGAATTGAACTCATAACATCATCATGTATGAGTAACATCATCATTAATGCTCTCAAATTAGTTAAAGGTTCATCATTTATCATAATTAGGGTTTCTATGACTTCACATAGGTGAATCATATCATAATTATGCACATTCATGTGCATTGAAGATGCTTCACTTAAGTTTCCATCCAATCAGGGTTACTTTCTCTCTCTAGGGTACTTTCTCTCTCTAGAGTACTTTCTCTCTCTAGAATACTCTCTCTTTCTTCATACTAGTGGTTGATGATAACATTAGACTAGATCAAGTTGGATGGAGTCATTATGGCTAAAAACATCATTCTTATGTAATTAGGGTTTGAATTGAGCAAAATATAACTCAATTGACCCTTCAGGGGTATTTTGGTAATTCACCCCATTGATCATCATTATCGTCAAAAACCTTAGTCAATTAATCCCTTAATATCCTAGGTTATCATTAGGTTTTAGATTAGGGCATCATTGAACTATTTATATTATCAATTGATTGAATGAAGTCAACCTTGAATTATCTTGATCGATCTCAGCCATCAACCCTCAATCAATTTGAGACCCATTGGTTGAGTTGACCTTTTAACCAATGTGACTTTAAGGACCGTGAGGGTGAGTTGACCATTTAGCCACCTTTGACCTTAGGACCGCGAGCCCTCAACCTCTTCCAAGACCGCGAGCCCTCTCAACCTTCTTCAAGACCGCGAGCCTTCACTTGATTTCAAGACCGCGAGGATGGTGTGGACCGTTTGCCCACCTTTGACCTCAGAACCGCGAGGCCCCTCACGGTCTTGAGACCATGAGCCCTCTCACGACCTCGAGACCGCGAGCCTCCTCACGACCTTGAGACCGTGAGCCTCCTCACGACCTTGAGACCGCGAGCTCACATGGTCTCAACCGCTTGGACCATCAACAAAGTTCAATGGTACAACTGATAATGTCAACTCATGTTGAAGCCCTCAAAAGATCAGAGCCATGTTGACCACTTATGGATTGGGTCAATTAAGATTATGCTTAACCAATTGGTCATTCAATTGACCCTCAATTGTTGACCAATTTGGGTTGAAATCGATTCAATTAGAGTCTATCAATGTTCACCCATCAACACTCAACAATGTGCATCAACACAAGGTTGAACCCTTCAATTGAGCTCCAATTGGGCCCAAACTTGGCCCAAACGGTCTTGAGATCATTTGGGTGAACCCCACATGGTCTTGAGACCGTTTGCCCAAGATTTCATCAAGATCTAATGTGATTTGATAGGGGTTGAACCATGATTGAGTCACAAAATCAGTATTTTAATCAATATGATAACTTATTGAAATTGGGTCCTCAATTGGTCAAATTAGCTTAACCCTAGACCTTCAAACGGTCTTGGGTGATTGTCCTCTCGGTCTTGAGACCGTTTGGATGAGTTCCAAATGGTCTTGAGACCGTTTGCCCATCCAATTTTGGATTCTAGTGCAAATTCATCAAGGTCTGGCCTATTGAGTTGATGATCATATCAATATTTAATTGCAATATAATTTGGTATAAATGTACCTTCAATTGGTCAACTATTCTTGACCCCAGACCTCCAAACGGTCATGGTTGATTGCCCTCGCGGTCTTGAGACCGTTTGGATGACCCCCAAACGGTCTTGAGACCGTTTAGGTCAATCAACCCTAAAAACCCTAATTAGGTCACCATAATTTCAGTACTGATTTCATCTAGGGTTAGCCCTAGTAATCACCCTTCAACTCTTAGATCGTTTGGAATTAGACCATCAAACGTGGTGAGTTGTTAATTAACATAATTTTGAACAGTAATTTCATATGTTCAACGTTTGGTCAACGACCTTACACGGTCTTGAGACCGTTTGCCCAAAAAGGCAATTTCAGACCGTTTGAAAATCAGGAATAAATTCAATTAACGTTGTTACTTAAAAAGGTCATATCTCCCGATTCCTTTGGAGTTCGCCTCTCACATTTTGAGGGTGATTAGCCTATACAATTAGGAACAGATTTCTTATACGGTCCACGCTCGGTCAACGGGTCCAAATGGTCGTGAAGACCGTTTGCCCTCTCGCGGTCCAGAGACCGTTTACTCACCTCGCGGTCCTAAGACCGAGAGAGCAAACTGTTAGGACCGTTAAGAAAGTGAAAAGCGGTGGGTTTTTCTTGGAAATCACGCCTTCATCTCCTAGATCAAGAACAGTACGGATATCCCATGGATTTGCTTGCAAAATAGCAAAGAAAAGTAGGGAAACATGAAGAGCTATCATCTAACCGCACATAAGAGATATACATAGTAAAGCATGGGTTTAGAGTTATAAAACCCGCCTAAAGCTTGCTCCTTGAGCTCCAAGATTTCAGGATCCAAGCTCTAATGGCGTCCTTGAGTTCCCACAGGTTGGCCAAGGTGAAAACTCCAAGGGAAAAACAAGAAAGGATGGCTAGAAAGATAGGGTTTCATGAGTTAGTCACCAAATTGACCTTGAATTCGAGTTCTAACCATGGAATTAGGCAAGAAGAGGGATTCAAACCTACCTTGCACCCTTTGTCGTTCCTCTTTGAGCTCCAAGGCAGTCCTTAGTCGGCCAAGCAAGGGGAAACAGTGATATGCACGAAGGAAAGGTTCCTTTGCTTGAGAGGTAAAGTGTATATATACATGGATGAGGTTTCATTAAAGGCCCATAAGTTTCCCATAAATCCAACTAGGTCCTTCCTTCATTACTTGCTCGTCCCTTCCTCTTTATTCTAAGGACAAAACTTCTCTTAAGGTCTAGAAAAAGAGGCAAGGAAGATCAATCTAATACTAAGGTACTTACATAAAGAGCTATTGCACATATACCCTGATTATTCAATCACAAGGTATATTTCATAACATGATAGTTCAATCGAGGTGACTTCCTCATCATTTCTTCTCTAAATGATGGCAAGAATTCTAAAAGATAAATTAGATGATATATTTTACAAATTGCATCCCTTAATTTGGGTAAATTGCATTTTACCCCAAATTAGGGTTTCAAGCACCGGGATTGCTTCCACAGCTGCACCTTGGTGCCCAAGCTTGGGAAATCCCTCAAACTTTGCCAACAAGATTTCTCATGATGTCTCAACATCAGAGGAACATCTCATCATGTGCAAATTGCAAGCTAACCCTTTCAACTGGGTAAATTGTACATAGGTCCCTGTATATCAAAACAATGCTACAACTTTAAATAAAAAGGAGCAAATACTGAAATATATGTTTCTGAGAAACTTAATTACATGCTCAGAGTTAATCACAAAGATTTAATTACATATTTAGGCAAAACACCTAGGGTTAACTCATAACCCAGGTCAGGGATGTTACAAATTATCCACCCCTTACAAGGATTTCGTCCCCGAAATCGATAAGACATATCAAGAGAAAAGGGCAGGATACTTCCTTCTCATCTCATCCTCTAGTTCCCAAGTGGCTTCTTCAACGCCACGGTGATTCCAGAGGACTTTCACAAGACTTATATCTTTCTTCTTTAACTTTTTAATTCTTTTATCAAGGATTGACACTGGTCCTTCCTCATAGGATATATCATCATTCAATTCTACTTCCATGGGTTGTAGAACTGACTCGGTGTCTGGGTGACATTTCTTCAACATAGAAATGTGAAACACAGGGTGTAACCTCTGTAACTCTGGGGGCAGCTCTAGTCTATATGCTACCTTTCCAATCCGTTCAATGATTGTATAAGGCCCCATAAATCTAGGAGCTAACTTCCCTTTCCTTTCCAAAACGGAGGACTCCTTTCCAAGGTGAGACCTTGAGATACACTCTGTCTCCAACCTAGAACTCTAAAGGTCTACGACGTTTGTCAGCATAAGATTTCTGCCTATCCTGAGCAGTATTAATCTTTTGTTGCATTACTTTAATCTTTTCTGTGGTCTGCTGCACAAGGTCAGGACCTAACAATTGATGTTCACCAGTCTCAAACCAACACAAAGGTGATCTACAACGTCTACCATACAAGGCTTCATAAGGTGCCATATCAATACTATGTTGATAGTTATTGTTATAGGCAAACTCTATCAAGCTTAGGTGTAGATCCCAACTTCCGGTGAACTAGAGAACACATGCTCTCAACAGGTCTTCTAAGGTCTGTATGGTCCTTTCCGACTATCCATCAGTCTGCGGATGAAAGGTCGTACTAAACCTCAGTTTGGTGCCTAAGGCTCTGTGTAACTGTTCCCAAAAACGACTCATAAACTGAGGACCTCTGTCAGAAACTATTGTGACAGGAACTCCGTGCAAATGCACTATCTCTTGAACATACAATTCTGATAACTTTTCAGCAGAAAAGGTTGTTTTGATAGGTAAGAAATGTGTTGTCTTAGTCAACCTATCAACAATTACCCAAATGGAATCATGTCCTTTGCTTGTCCTGGGTAGGCCAACAACAAAGTCCATGGTCACATGGTCCCACTTCCACTGTGATATGGGTAAGGGTTGCATTGTCCCTGCAGGCTTCTGGTGTTCAGCTTTAACTTGTTGACACACAGGACACCTCAGAACAAACTCTGCAACATCCTTCTTCATTCCAGGCCACCAATACAGATCTTTCAAATTCCGATACATCTTGGTGCTTCCTGGATGCATAGCATACATGGAAGAATGGGCTTCTTCCAGGACTAACTTTCTCAAGTTGTCCCCATCCGGCACTATCATCCTTCCATTATAACAAGCTACCTGATCCTCTGAGTCATGAAAACCATCTTGTTTCTCATTTCCATACTCAGATCTAATCTGTTGAACTGCAGCATCACCTAGATGTGCTTCCTTAATCTGCTCTCTTAGGGTAGGTTTAATATGCATCTCAGCTAACAAACCGGCTAACAATGATACCTTCAACTGTACATTGTCTTGCCTTAACGAGATAAGCATATCTCTCCTAGAGCATACTAAAGAGTTTAGTTGTGCTCTATTCATGGTTGATGTTGCTGATTTCCTACTCAAGGCATCTGCAACAACATTGGCCTTGCCTGGATGGTAATCAATTGTACAGTCATAGTCCTTGATTAACTCCATCCAGCGACGTTGCCTCATGTTGAGCTCATGCTGAGAGAAGATATAATTAAGGTTTTTGTGGTCTGTGAAAATCTGGAATGTTTCTCCATAGAGATAGTGTCTCCAGATTTTCAAGGCATGAACCACAGTAGCTAACTCTAGATCGTGTGTCGGATAATTCTCCTCATGTTTCTTAAGCTGTCGGGAAGCAAAAGAAATCACTTGTTTATCCTGCATCAACACACATCCAAGTCCATTCTTGGAAGCATCACAGAAGACTACATATCCTTTTCCTTGTTCAGGTAGTACTAGCACAGGTGCACTTGTCAATCTCTCCTTCAGCAACTGGAAAGACTGTTGACACTTATCATTCCAAGAAAAAGGAACATCTTTCCGGGTCAACTTGTTCAAAGGTAAGACTATAGAACTAAAGTTCTTAATGAACCTTCGATAATAGCCAGCTAACCCCAAGAAACTTCGAATCTCCGTCGGTGTCTTCGGTTGTTCCCACTGTAGAACATATTCTACTTTCGTAGGGTCAACACGAATTCCCGAGGCAGATATCACATGACCAAGAAACGATACCTCCGGTAGCCAAAACTCACACTTGCTAAACTTAGCATATAGCTTATGTTCTCTTAGCAAGGTCAAAGCTTGGCAAAGATGTTGTTCATGTTGCTGAGCATCCTTACTATAGATCAGAATGTCATCTATGAAGACGACAACACACTGATCAAGGAAAGGTCGAAAAACTCTATTCATGAGTTCCATAAATGCAACTGGTGCATTGGTTAGTCCAAAAGACATAACCATGAACTCATAGTGACCATATCTTGTCCTAAAGGCGGACTTGGATATGTCACTATCCTTAATACGGAGTTGATGATATCTAGACCTCAAGTCTATTTTTGAAAAGACTGTTGCACCACGCAACTGGTCAAAGAGATCATCAATCCTCGACAGAGGGTACTTATTCTTTATTGTCACTTTATTGAGTTGTCTGTAGTCGATGCACAACCGCATTGACCCATCTTTCTTTTTAACAAACAAGACTGGAGCACCCCAAGGTGAAGTACTCAGTCGGATAAAACCCCTCTCAAGTAACTCTTGAAGCTGTTTCTTGAGTTCTGCCATCTCGGCAGGCGCCATTCTATACGGAGTCTGAGCTATGGGTTTTGTATCTGGAATCAGATTGATTTCAAAATCAATCTCCCGAGGTGGTGGTATACCAGGAAGTTCTTCAGGAAACACATCTTCAAATTCCCTGACTATAGGAACTTCAGCAGGATTAGATCTTTCCTTGGTAACATCTACCACATGGGCTAAGAATGCATAACATCCTTGCCTCAACAGCTTATCAGCAACCATAGCTGATACAAGACAGGTGGGCAGAATCTTTCTTTCTCCTTGAAAGATCCATGTGTTGCTTTCATCAACAAACACAGCCAACTTGGACTCACAATCCAAGACAACTCTATACCTTTCTAAGGTATCCATCCCAAGGATTATATCAAATCCTTTCATATCAAGTGGTATAAGGTCCACTTGAATGCGATGGTCAGAAAAGAAGAGGATGCAGGGAGAACATACCTCCTGCAAAACGGCAGACCCACTCAACGGAGTCACTAACAACAAACTATCTGCTCTATGACTAACAGTCACATTGCAGTTACGAATCACTTCACGAGTGATGAAAGAGTGTGTGGCACCCGGATCAATCAGAACGGATACAATACAGGATGTAGACATATCAGAATATAAAAGTTTCATCTGACCTGCCACTACCCATGGATTGACCACTGCCTCAGGTGGGTTCATAGCATAGAACCTCGCAGTCGCCTGGTGTTGAGGTGGTGTTGATGATCCAGCTTGAGATGCTTGTCCACGTCCTCGAGCTGCTCCTTGATGTTGTCTACTCTGAGATTTCTGTTGATTCTATCTCGGAGGTTGTTGTGTCACACTAGCAGGCCTAGAACGGCAATCCTTCGTCAAGTGTCCCACCTTACCACAGTTGTAGCAACTCCTCTCCTGTTGTTGTGGTCTGGGTGGTCCAGTGACTGACACAGATGCAGAACTGTGCGTCCCTTGAGGCGGTTGACTCCATCCTCTACCTCTGCTTGGTGTCCATTGAGTTTGAAAACTCGATCTGGGTGGTGGAGGGTTAGGTGCAGAGAATCTAGGTTTCTTGAAATCCCTAGATGAAGAACCATGGAACTGTGGATATCTTTTATGGGTTTGTCTCTTCTCAACCACAGATCTCTCTATCCTTCGGACTGACTCAACGAAGGTAGAGAATATCTCTCGGTTCTCTAAGGTAGATACAGGGGTTGACATATCAGAATTCAAACCCTTCTCAAATCTTCTGATTCTTTCCTCATCCGTAGCAGCCATGTGCGGACAGAACCGCAGCAACTCCATGAACTTAGCTACATACTCGCTAATGTTCATCATACCTTGCCTTAGTTTCTCGAACTGAGAGATCTTCTCATCTAGGAAGGTCTTTGGAAAATATCTATTGATAAATTCCCGACGAAACTCTTCCCATGAGAACTATACTCCAGGTCTCTTTTGCTCTTCCATGTTCCACCAGTGACCACCACTGCCTTTGAGAAGATAGACAGCATGTCTAACCTTCTCAGCTTCCGGAATCATAAGAATTCTGAAAGCCTTCTCCAACCCTGTCAACCATAAGTCAGCATCTGCAGGGTCGGCAGTTCCGAAGTACTCGGTAGCTCCGACACGACGAAGTCGTTCGAACGTCTTACCGATACCTTGTGCTTCATGCTGGACAGGTGCCCTAGGTGTAGGAATGGGAATCCTAGCGGTTATATGTGTCATGGCAGTCATGAACTGCCCGAACATCGTCTGTACAGCTGGGTTACTCATGTCAGCTGGGTCGAACTAGGGTGGCTCTCTTGGCGACTCAGGTGCAGGTTGTTCTATCCTCAGAACCCTTGCACCGCCTCGAGGTGCACTAGCACTACTCTCTGCCACGTACTCATCATGATGTTCTGACATCCTTAGGTATCTTCTTCTCCTGAGGAGCAGAAGATTCTATTAGATAAGGAAGGAGTACTATAGGTAGACTCGACATCCTAAGTCCTATGCCTCTGTAGACTCAACTAACCTAGAGCTCTGATACCACTAATTGTGGGCTCTGATCTCCAAACCATGACATAAACACGATTAAAACTTAGCGGAACTGATTCGATAATCAGCTGAAGACAAAAATCACAGGAAATTAAAACTTTTCGAGACAAGAGCTTGGATCCATAAAAACTTCTTTCATAAAGTGAGATAAACTTGTTTACATCTCAGAATAATTACTTCTTGAGTAATTATATACATCAAGATACAAAATCTCAAGATCACATAACACAAGACTCCAAGACCTGAGAGTACAGAGGACACATAGGACTGACTCTAACTACACCCCATGGAAGACTAAATCTCCACCTGAGATTACTGCTTCCCCTGGTGATGCTGCTGCTGAGACTGGTCACCTGTAGGCTGGTTCCTTCGTCTCCGACGTCCACCTAAAAAGTTGAATTCTACGGGGTGAGACAATTTTACATAATTGTCCCAGTGAGAGTTATAACTCTCCGCCAGAAGCTTTAATATACCATCAAAGAATATCTTAAGCAGTAAAGCCTTCAAAGTATTAGATAACAGTTGCAACTATAACAAGATCTCAACATTTATGAGATATGAAGAAGTATAAGCACTATAACAGTGTAACATCAATCAACTAACTTGGAGTTATCTCTAACAAGTATACTACGTGGTTGATTATGTTTTACAAACAACATTATGCCCTGTGGAGATGAGGCATACCACTCATACTCCAACTGATCGCTGAGAAGTCACATCAGTATCATACATAGGTCACTAAGAGAGCCGGATTCTCATGACCTTCACCTTCCTCAGTCAGTGAGAGGATCACTTGTAGGACATCTCGTGTCTCTACTACTATAGCTCACCAGGGTAAACTGGTCCTTCGCTATTCTAGAGTCACAGTGGCATTCTGTACTCTCTTCGTCATCAGGGGATTTTATGTTTATCTCCACTGATACGGATATCTGTGTTTTCTTCGTCATCAGGAGGTTTCATGTTTACCTACAACTGAGACGGTATGGAATTATAGTGAAGGATGGATGGATTACACATCTACATCACTTTCCTACACTAGGATGTAAGGTTCTACACATCCATGTACCCCACATACTCAAAAGTATGTGCTCCAGGAGTTCCCTGAGGAAAACCTGTTTCACCATCACTTAATCTCTGACAATGATGGATCTATGATCAGGGCTCTACATTATACTTGATTAGTTAGGTACATTCAGTATTCTTTAACAACATACATTGTTCCTCAAACAATAACAGTAGCATAACAGCTATAACAGAAGAATACTAAATGTAGCAGGCCTAACTCATATCAATCATAATTTCTCATCATACTCATCACAAGTCATCTCTAAAGCATGACTTTGATGGTATTCATGGCTTTCACAGCCCATTATCAACATAGGATGCCATTAACAAGGCATCAAGTTACTTTTCTTATTCATAAGGCTAACAGCATGCCTTCAATGAATATAATATCAACATCCATACCTGGGTGTGATTACCTTCATATCAGAACCTGCATGGTTAATTCAACTGATAAAGATAATACAAAATAAGGAATATACTTCCCACTCTTGTCATAAGAGTTAAATCCTCTGATTCCCATCAATTGGAGTTTAATACTTATTTGCATGCCATTACCCTTGAATTAGGGTTTACTATTCTCATTATGGTGAATTGAACTCATAACATCATCATGTATGAGTAACATCATCATTAATGCTCTCAAATTAGTTAAAGGTTCATCATTTATCATAATTAGGGTTTCTATGCCTTCACATAGGTGAATCATATCATAATTATGCACATTCATGTGCATTGAAGATGCTTCACTTAAGTTTCCATCCAATCAGGGTTACTTTCTCTCTCTAGGGTACTTTCTCTCTCTAGAGTACTTTATCTCTCTAGAATACTCTCTCTTTCTTCATACTAGTGGTTGATGATAACATTAGACTAGATCAAGTTGGATGGAGTCATTATGGCTAAAAACATCATTCTTATGTAATTAGGGTTTGAATTGAGCAAAATATAACTCAATTGACCCTTCAGGGGTATTTTGGTAATTCACCCCATTGATCATCATTATGGTCAAAACCTTAGTCAATTAATCCCTTAATATCCTAGGTTATCATTAGGTTTTAGATTAGGGCATCATTGAACTATTTATATTATCAATTGATTGAATGAAGTCAACCTTGAATTATCTTCATCGATCTCAGCCATCAACCCTCAATCGATTTGAGACCCATTGGTTGAGTTGACCTTTTAACCAATGTGACTTTCAGGACCGCGAGGGTGAGTTGACCGTTTATCCACCTTTGACCTTAGGACCGCGAGCCCTCAACCTCTTCCAAGACTGCGAGCCCTCTCAACCTTCTTCAAGACCGCGAGCCTTCACTTGATTTCAAGACCGCGAGGATGGTGTGGACTGTTTTCCCACCTTTGACCTCAGGACCGCGAGGCCCCTCACGGTCTTGAGACCGTGAGCCCTCTCACAACCTTGAGACCACGAGCCTCCTCATGACCTTGAGACCGCGAGCCTCCTCACGACCTTGAGACCGCGAGCTCACATGGTCTCAACCGCTTGGACCATCAACAAAGTTCAATGGTACAACCGATAATGTCAACTCATATTGAAGCCCTCAAAAGATCAGAGCCATGTTGACCACTTATGGATTGGGTCAATTAATATTATGCTTAACCAATTGGTCATTCAATTGACCCTCAATTGTTGACCAATTAGGGTTGAAATCGATTCAATTAGAGTCTATCAATGTTCACCCATCAACACTCAACAATGTGCATCAACACAAGGTTGAACCCTTCAATTGAGCTCCAATTGGGCCCAAACTTGGCCCAAACGGTCTTGAGATCATGTGGGTGAACCCCACATGGTCTTGAGACCGTTTGCCCAAGATTTCATCAAGATCTAATGTAATTTGATAGGGGTTGAACCATGATTGAGTCACAAAATCAGTATTTTAATCAATTTGATAACTTATTGAAATTGGGTCCTCAATTGGTCAAATTAGCTTAACCCTAGACCTTCAAACGGTCTTGGGTGATTGTCCTCTCGGTCTTGAGACCGTTTGCCCATCCAATTTTGGATTCTAGTGCAAATTCATCAAGGTCTGACCTATTGAGTTGATGATCATATCAATATTTAATTGCAATATAATTTGGTATAAATGTACCTTCAATTGGTCAACTATTCTTGACCCCAGACCTCCAAACGGTCATGGTTGATTTCCCTTGCGGTCTTGAGACCGTTTAGGTCAATCAACCCTAAAAACCCTAATTAGGTCACCATACTTTCAGTACTGATTTCATCTAGGGTTAGCCCTAGTAATCACCCTTCAACTCTTAGATCGTTTGGAATTAGACCATCAAACGAGGTGAGTTGTTAATTAACATAATTGTGAACAGTAATTTCATATGGTCAACGTTTGTTCAACGACCTTACACGGTCTTGAGACCGTTTGCCCAAAAAGGCAATTTCAGACCGTTTGAAAATCAGGAATAAATTCAATTAAAGTTGTTACTTAAAAAGGTCATATCTCCCGATTCCTTTGGAGTTAGCCTCTCAGATTTTGAGGGTGATTAGCCTATATAATTAGGAACAGATTTCCTATACGGTCCACGCTCGGTAAATGGTTCCAAACGGTCGTGAAGACCGTTTGCCCTCTCGCGGTCCAGAGACCGTTTACTCACCTCGCGGTCCTACGACCGAGAGAGCAAACTGTTAGGACCATTTAAGAAAGTGAAAAGCGGTGGGTTTTTCTTGTAAATAACGCCTTAATCTCCTAGCTCAAGAACAGTACGGATATCCCATGGATTTTCTTGCAAAATAGCAAAGAAAAGTAGGGAAACATGAAGAGCTACCATCTAACCGCATATAAGAGATATACATAGTAAAGCATGGGTTTAGAGTTATAAAACCCACCTAAAGCTTGCTCCTTGAGCTCCAATCTTTCAAGATCCAAGCTCTAATGGCGTCCTTGAGTTCCCACAGGTTGGCCAAGGTGAAAACGCCAAGGGAAAAACGAGAAAGGATGGCTAGAAAGATAGGGTTTCATGAGTTAGTCACCAAATTGACCTTGAATTTGAGTTCTAACCATGGAATTAGGCAAGAAGAGGGATTCAAACCTACCTTGCACCCTTGGTCGTTCCTCTTTGAGCTCCAAGGCAGTCCTTAGTCGGCCAAGCAAGGGGAAACAGTGATATGCGCGAAGGAAAGGTTCCTTTGCTTGAGAGGTAAAGTGTATATATACATGGATGAGGTTTCATTAAAGGCCCATAAGTTTCCCATAAATCCAACTAGGTCCTTCCTTCATTACTTGCTCATCCCTTCCTCTTTATTCTAAGGACAAAACTTCTCTTAAGGTCTAGAAAAAGAGGCAAGGAAGATCAATCTAATACTAAGGTACTTACATAAAGAGCTATTACACATATACCCTGATTATTCAATCACAAGGTATATTTCATAACTTGATAGTTCAATTGAGGTGACTTCCTCATCATTTCTTCTCTAAATGATGGCAAGAATTCTAAAAGATACATTAGATGATATATTTTACAAATTGCATCCCTTAATTTGGGTAAATTGCATTTTACCCCAAATTAGGGTTTCAAGCACCGGGATTGCTTCCACAGCTGCACCTTGGTGCCCAAGCTTGGGAAATCCCTCAAACTTTGCCAACAAGATTTCTCATGATGTCTCAACATCAGAGGAACATCTCATCATGTGCAAATTGCAAGCTAACCCTTTCAACTGGGTAAATTGCACATAGGTCCCTGTATATCAAAACAATGCTACAACTTTAAATAAAAAGGAGCAAATACTGAAATATATGTTTCTAAGAAACTTAATTACATGCTCAGAGTTAATCACAAAGATTTAATTACATATTTAGGCAAAACTCCTAGGGTTAACTCATAACCCAGGTTAGGGATGTTACATTATGCTTGGCCAATATATAGCTGGTTGCTTGACCGTTATGTGGTGGGAGTGTTGGGCGATAGGGGAGAGTGCACTGCCCGATACTACCTTTGGTGAGGGTAGTGGGCACTTATAGCGAGGGTCTTGTTCCTTGTATGGAAACCGATACGCTAGTCTTTGCTGATGTCATCACGTTTGATTTATGATAGTGATCCCTGACATACTTGATAATTGATATAATGGATCACGTCTATGTAGCTTGACATGGTAGTACCTGTGTTTATGATCATCTGGAACTATATGTATAATGCTCAGTAAATGGTAAGCATGAAAGACGCTTCCATGATGATATGACCTATGCCAATGGTCACAAGTTGAGGCATGAATGATAAAGTATATAATCATCAGTAATACCCTATGTTGATAATATAACTCTTCTTATAATCTATGATGATTGTGCATACTAACCATACAGGTACAAATGCATAGCCAGGTAAAGGGCTATGAGGTATATATGTTTGAGTAACACTGCTCTGATGGTTACTCTTGTTGATGAGATAACATGCATGGTGTGTTTGGTCGGAAGACCTGATTTTGGCTAGAGTGCCTTAATGAGATGTTATTCTCTAATGATGATCTGGGATTGCTATCCCATGGTGATGATGTAAGCCTTGAGAGGCAGTAACACTATGTGATGAGGGATTGAGATCCCATGGCAATGTAATGTTGGATCCTTGTGATGGACCAGGATGATGTTGATGATAGTAAAAGCATGATGTTGAGTTTCATGTTATTTATTCTTGTTATAGTCTGCATGCTATACAACTTGATTGCCTCAACAATCCACTTAAAATATACTAACTAATCAGAGTGGAACATATCATGTAGTTTGCCCTGGCCATAGATCCATCATCGTCAGGAGCTGGTGATGGTGAAACGGGTTCTCCTATAGGTTAACCCGGAGTGCATATTGTTGATTATGTGAGGTTTCTCCTAGCCTAAAATAGTGAGGATTCGAGTGCAGCGACGGTTGTAGACTCGAGATATGTATAGAGCATGGTGAACAGGCCCATGGCTCAAGATATGTGATATGGGAGCATGAATGCGTTCATGGCTCATAGCACGGTGAATAGGCCCATGGATCAGTTTCACTAGCACCGAGACCTGTACTGAGGCGGTCTAGGCAGAGGGTAGCCTGCGGGAGCTGACCTTGTGGATGAGGCCACTTAAGAATGAGATTGCGGTCCTGCTTGTGTTGTACTCGTGCACTGACCACGAGGCAGAGAGGTCGTGGATTCCGGATCTTCCATTGACCTTGTATGGTACCGGCTCCGGGTTTCACAGCCATCGGTTGGATCTGAGTGGTACGGATCACTTCCTCAGGGCATAACAATACGTAATTCAGCCGAATAGTATTTATTGCTTAAGGCAAAAACACAGAACATTGATTGAGGCCTTGCTTGTGTAGTTAATCTTGTTATACTTGTAGTTACTTATACGTTCCTTATGTTATGAGGTAAGATCTTATAAATTTTATCTTGTTAATCATGTTCCATAAGGAGATGCTTGGTTATCTGCCTTCCGTACAGCCTGGTAAGCTTGATGGTATGAATAGCTTTGCTATATGGACTGCTCTCGTTATACCTTTGATCAGTTATCTAGTTGTTGCTGCTTCATCTTCTAAGGTTTTGTAGTTTTGGCGGGGAGTTATGTTTCTCACTGGTATTGTGTGTCTCACTCCGCTGGTTTATAACCTTTTTAGGTGTTCGCACCAGGCATGGTGGTGGTCGCGGAGTTGCAGCCGAGCAGAAAGAAGATCGGTAGAAGGAAAGAGATGGGCATGTTGTTGTTTTGGTCATTTTGTAGTAGAGTCTTAGAGTCATCCT
The DNA here is from genome assembly GCA_963693085.1 of Alisma plantago-aquatica. NCBI lineage: Eukaryota > Viridiplantae > Streptophyta > Magnoliopsida > Alismatales > Alismataceae > Alisma > Alisma plantago-aquatica. Next base: position 1,897,988,191 of record OY856409.1, on the reverse strand, counting down.
TGTACTCTCATGTCCTTGGAGGTGTTTTGAAGTTGTTTCACGATGTATAGCCGATGACGTTCTGTATATCCTGTTGCTGGCCGGATGTGGACCGTTCTGTATGTATAAATAGGTAATGAACTCATGTGATGATAGGACATCTGATCTCCTAAGCTGTGAACACGTATCAAGGCTTGTAAATGTTTATATGACATGTTTTCTTTTAGGATGTGGATCAGAATGTAATAGTTTCTTAGTTTATCTACTTTCTGCAATCAGTTTTAATTAACCCGTGTTTTTGGAAATTTTAGGTTTATGGTGTTTTCTGCACATTTTCACGTAACACTTCGTTGTCTGTGTGATAGTGGGATGTGTTGCCACAAGTTTGGTATCAGAGCTCTAGGTTCACTGAGTCTACAGGGATTTAGGACTAGGTTGTGTCTGTTCTCGTGAGTTTTCCAGATTTTCTTACAATCATCTTCTACCCTCAGCAGAAGAAAAACCAAGATGTCTGGAAACCATGAAGAACATGTTGCCGAGAACAGCGATGCTGCATCAGTTGATGGAGCTATAGAACAGGCACATGAAGATCGGGTGCCTGAGTTCCCCCAACTTGACCCAGCCATTCTCGAAAACCATGCCTACCAACAACTTATGGGGTAGATGATGGCTACGATGAATCTCATGGTAGAAAGATTGCCAGTGCCTCCGCCAAGAGCACAGGCTCCCCATGGAGAAACATCGGGTATTGGGAAGACCTTTGAGCGACTTCGCCGAGTCAGAGCTTTGGATTATGTTGGAACGGTTGATCCAGTGGATGCAGATCTGTGGCTGACAAGTCTTGAGAAGGCTTTCTGGATCCTCGACATCCCCTAAGCAGAAAAAGTCAAGCACACTGTCTACCTTTTGAAAGGTAGTGTTGGTCACTGGTGGACCATCAAGGAGGCGAAGCGACCCGGTGAGGCGATCGATTGGGAGGTCTTTCGGTGCAAGTTCATCAGCAGGTACTTTTCGAAGATGTATCTGGATGAGAAGATCAGTCAGTTTGAGAGCATGAGACAAGGAACGATGAACATGACCGAGTATGAGGCCAAGTTCATGGAACTATTGAGGTTTTGTCCTCACATGGCGGCGACAGATGAAGAGCGGATCAGATGTTTTGAGAAGGGTCTGAGTGCCGAGCTGACAACACCTATTTCTGTGTTGGAGAACCCTGAGCGGTTTGCTACATTTGTGGAATCTGTCTGGAGGATTGAATGGTCAGTTAGGGAGAAAAGAGAATCTATGTCTAAGAAGATGCCTGCTTAGTTTCAGGGACAGAGGTTTGATGTCTTCAAGAAGTCAAGTTTTTCAGCACCTTCCATGATGAGAGGTTCCATTGTACCATCGCAGTGGTCTCCGAGTAAGGGAAGAGGTTATGTTTCTTCACCATCTAGGGCACATAGTACAGCTTCTGTGGCAGTGACATGGCCATCTACGCCACGGTTTGAAGATAGGTCATGCCATCTTTATGGTCAGATCGGGCATTTCAAGTTCAACTGCCTGAATAGAGATATTGAAGTGACACAACAGCCAAGGCAGAATCAACGAGGGTCAGATAGACAGCAGCCCAATAGTAGCAGAGGGAGAGGACGAGGTCAAGCGTCACAAGCGGGATCGTCTGCTCAAGGAAGTAGAGGATGTGGACAGCAAGCAATGGCTCAATTCTATGTTATGAGTCAGCCGAAGGCGATAGTCAACCCGCGAGTGGTGACAAGTCAGATGGAGTTATTTCATTCTGATATGTCTTCTTCTTGCTTTATATCTATTTTGGTTGACCCAGGTGCTACACACTCTTTTATCGCCTATAGTATGCTTGAAAATTGTCGTTTACCTGTTAGTTGTAAGAAAGATAGTTTGTTGTTAGAAACCCCTCTTGATGGTTCCTCGATGCTTCGAGAAGAGTTTCCATCTTGTGTCTTATCTATTTCGGGACACAGTATACAAGTGGATCTTATACCACTTGATATGCATGGTTTCGATGTGATCCTTGGGATGGATACCTTAGAGAAGTATAAGGTTGTTTTGGACTGTGGTTCCAAGTAGGTTGTGTTTGATGATGATGGAGAGAGGTGGATCTTCCAAGGAGATAGGAAGATTCTTCCGACATATCTAGTATCCGCTATGGTGGCAGAGAAGTTGTTACGACAAGGATGTGAGGCATTCTTAGCTCACGTGGTGGATACCAAGTCGAAGGGTCCTAGCCTTGAGGAGTTGTCGGTTGTCCGAGAGTTTGCGGATGTGTTTCCTGATGAGTTCCCTAGTGTTCCTCCACCCTGAGAGATTGATTTTGAGATCAATCTATTTCCAGGAATGCAACTAGTTGCACAGACACCATATAGGATGGCTCCAGTAGAGATGGCAGAGCTTAAGAAGCAGTTGCAAGAGATGTTGGAGAGAGGTTTCATCCGACTGAGTACGTCGCCTTGGGGTGCTCCTGTGTTGTTCGTTAAGAAGAAAGATGGATCGATGCGGTTATGTATAGATTACCGAAAATTGAACAAAGTCACGATCAAGAACAAGTACCCGTTGTCGAGGATAGACGATCTATTCGATCAGTTATGTGGCACTACAGTGTTTTCAAAGATCGATCTACGGCTCGGATATCATCAGTTGAGGATTAAGGCGGATGACATACCAAAGTCAGCTTTTAGGATGAGGTATGGTCACTTCAAGTTTGTGGTTATGCCGTTTGGGCTAACCAATGTGCTTGCTGCCTTCATGGATTTGATGAACAGAGTGTTCTGTCCGTTTCTAGATCAGTTTGTTGTGGTCTTTATAGATGACATCTTGATCTATACTCGGGACAGGCAAGAGCATGAGCGACATCTTTGACTAGCGTTGACTCTTTTTCGTCAACATCAGTTGTACGCCAAGTTCAGTAAGTGTGAGTTCTGGTTGGAAGAAGTAACTTTCTTGGGTCATGTGATATCTGCAGAAGGAGTCAAAGTGGACCCGAAAAAGGTGGAGTCTGTTGCAGAATGGGAGCCGAAGACACTAACATAAGTTCATAGTTTCCTGGGTTTGGGAGGATACTACTGGAGGTTACTTCAGTATGATTGCGTTACCGATGACAAAGTTGACCAGAAAGGATGTACCTTTTATCTGGGATGATCATTGCCAGTAAGCCTTCCAAAGTTTGAAGGAAAAGTTGACTAGTGCTTGGTGTGGTTCCGCTAGAAGTGCAAGACACTAGCTGATTTGACCCAACTAGATGCGCCCCACGAGGTCAGAACACACGTGATGGGTTCACTTTCGAAATTTATAAACCTAACTAATGCACCTACTTCTACTAAAACAACTACACCCGCAAGCGTATGGGGTCATGTCGTAGTATAGGAAGGTGGCAAGTATAGGGTCGATCCACAGGGAAAAGAGGGGGCACTAGAGCTAGGTTAGTTTGGCTAGGTTCCTACTGCGGAGACTAGGGTTAAGGGTTTAAAGATTATTTTGATTGTTAACTAAGGATGAACAAGAAGCAGTTAAAGGCAGGAATGAAATCTACGTTAACCCTAGACTAGATTAAGACTAAATAGGAAAGAAAGGACTAAGCTAGGTATGAAAAGACAAATTATGCTAAGGAAAGCAAGAGAAAAGCAAAAGAGCAATTAAAGAACTAAACTAGCATAAACCAGGCAAGAGCAAGGCAAGAAGCTAACTAAGCAAGAAAAGAACTAACTAAGCTAAGCAAGCACAGAACTAGGGTTTTAAGTAGTAAAGCGATGTGTGGGCTGTTTAGGGGTATGAACTTATCACTTAAGTTGGGGGTCACATATGAACATTATGATTCCATTTAGATTATCCAAACCAAACAACAAGTTAGAGTCTAATGAATTAACCTAAGCTACTAACTGGCCATGGATATGCTAGGTTGTGTATAGGGGAACTAGTCCCTAACACCACCCACTACCCTTACGAGGCTCAATTGGGTTAGGGGTTAGGTTCAATCCAATTAGAATCTAATCAAGTATAGGTTTCTACATTAGACATTCCTAGGGAAATTAGGGGCTGAGGGTAGTAATGGGGAGGTGAAATTAGGGTTTTGGACCCCAATTCCCCCACATTCTAGCCTTGAGAAGGCTCCATGCTAATTGCACTAGAATTATCCAATCTAGCTACTTAGATCTCTCACTTAGGTTTAGGGAGATTGATTAGGATGTAGGAAGATGGGAGGCAACCTAGGGATCCAAGAATTGATCCTAGGGGCAAATCCCAAAATTCACACATATAAGCAATTTGTCTAAATTCCTAGGTGATTTCACACATAAACCAACAAGCAATCCATGGAGAATGAGATAGAAATAGAATATAATCATTAACAAATGGAATTACAAAGTTTACATGTCATTTTCCCCCAACATGGTATCAAAGTAACATAATTTCCCCCAAACAGCACACCCAAGGGGCCTAGCTACTCATAACAAAGAAAAATACAAAAAGAAAGGAGATAGAGGAAGAAGTAGCCATGGAGCTCGGTGTAGATGAGGAATATCCTCCCTCCAGCTGCTGCAAGGACGTCCTCCTTCTTCTCCTTGGATGTAATGGAGTGGGATGATGGTGGGAAGTGGATGGAAGGCTTAGATATGGGGGGTTATGTGGTGGAAATGGTGAAATGGAGTGGATTTGAGGTGGAGGTGAAGTGGAATGGAGTGGAGGTGACAAGGGAGCGAAAATGGGACTCTAAGCAGCCAACCTCATGCCCCAGCCGCCACCTAGGTATATATAGGTGTGGGGAGGAAGCACTAGGTCAAGTAGGGGCAAAATGGGCAAAATAGTGAAAACTAGGTGAGTTTTGTGAGTAGCACGACCGTGGTGGGTCACCACGGTCGTGGTGGGTAGGGTAGGCCACAGTTGTGGTGTATGGGCACGGTCGTGGGAATGAAAATGGCTAAATGTAAGGTTGGTGGTCAAATTTGGGCTGAAAAGGCCACGGCCGTGCACCACGATCGTGGTGGGTTGAGGGTAGCACGGCCGTGCTGCGTAGCACGGCCGTGCTGCGTAGCACGGCCGTGGTGGGATCTGGTAGCACGGCTGTGCTGTGTGGCACGACCGTGGTGGGTGATGGTAGCACGGCCGTGCTGCGTGGCACGGCTGTGGTGGGTGGTTGCAGCACGGCCGTGCTGCGTGGCACGGCCGTGGTAGAGTATGCTCTGCAGCTGCTTCAAAATTGAGATTTTTCCTATGATTTCTTCATTTGCAGCATGACCGTTCTATGTTACCACGGCCGTGCTGGGGCTTTGCTTGCACTTTGAGCTTCAAACTTCATTATCTATAGAATTCTTTGCTTAAGCTTGACTCTTGGCCACTAGGGGTAGGTTGGGGGAGCTCTGGGGCCTTCTTTGGGCCCCTCCATCTCTCTCGTCCATCCAAGTGTGGTCCAAGTACCTGAAAAATATGCAAAAAATGTTCATCAGTGCATTTTACACAAATATGCATATTAAGGGAAATAACATGTAATCTAATAGGTATAGATGTGATTGAAATGCAAAATGCCACAAGATGAAGCCCTAAAATAGGGCTGAATCACCACCCCAAACTTGAAACATACTTGTCCTCAAGTATGCTCCAACTCAATCTCTCTACAGAATTTTCACAAGCAAGAAACGACAAATGCAATGCAAAGGATGATTATCACTGAATGGGATCAAAGATGACTAAGTGCATGCATTTCACCTCTCTCCTCTCCTTCTTTCACAAACCAATCATGAAAAGAGCACAAAGCATATGAACTTCAAATATAGCGCATAGAATACACAAGTTATCCATATTTCTTTCATAAAGTTCCAGGTAAACCGTTTCATGGTGGCGTTAATCAAGAATGACTAGGAGTGTTGTCTCACATTCATGCATTCAATCTTATATTTCAAATCACACCAAATGACCCACGTGGCTACGGAAAAGGGCAAAATGAGTTAAGTTTGATGCTTCTTAGCTCAATAGGTATGAAAGTGGAAGAAAGGGTTGTGGTAAGATTTTTGGAGTGTTTTTACACACTCGTCTTTTCTTTATTTGAATGCTCTTAAACAGGAGCATCCTTTTATTTTCTTTTTGCATTTTGCATTTTTTTCTTTTCTTTCTTGCCCTTGGTGTAGATAGGGCATATGGTGGATAGAGTGAAGTGGGGAGATTGAGATGTGGCCACCCCAAACTTTTGGAGGTGGCCACGGCTAATATGTGCACTTTGGCATCTTTTTATGAGGCGGAGGGGTATGAAGATGGTGGAAGAATAGTCGGGTCAAAGAGGGGTCATTGGTATGATTTTCCACATAAGACATCCTACATGAGAATTAATCCAACACTTCATCCATAGATATCACATCACATGAATGAAACAAATGAAATCCATATATCAATCAAGTAACTCCACAAACATTAAATGTTCTATGCTTGCTCAGATCATAATTCAATCAAACCAACACATTCCCAAGGGAGGTGACGAGCATGTAAGAAGTCACTCGTTGATACCACATAGCATTTCATCATAGCATATCATCTTGTATTTGTCAAAGATAAGCAATTTCATTCAATATGGTAAAGATTGAGTCAAAACACGCTTTTTGGATAAGAAACATCAAATATGGGCAACATTGGCCAAAAAGGTGCCAAATTGCACTAAATCACATTCAAACACAATTTTAGGTAAAAAGCAAGTAAATCCTAGCTAAAACATGCAAAAAAAATTCAAAATTACTCAAAAATGCAGAAATCAACTACATGAGTGTGTGAATGCAAGCAAGAACACGAGGTTAGGATAGATAACTATGAAGGTTAGTCGAACTATTTGATCATCTTGCAAAATGTAGCACAAGGCACAGAGAAAAATGCGGCGAAAGAAGGCTTACCGCCCTACCACCCCAAACTTTTAAATCATGATGTCCTCATCATGAAATAGAAGTTTAGACTAGTAGGGTAAAAAGGCATGGGGTTGCGAAAGGCAACCGACGAGAGCTGGAGTGGTCAATGTAACTCTAGGTGAGCAAGACGGGGCCACCACGGCCGTGCTGAGCAGCACGGCCGTTCTGGCCTTCTTCCTGTAGCTCCTCCATTGATTTGCAATCTCTTCTTCCACTTTAACCTCCGCCTTGGCTAAAGCCTTCAGCATCATCTTTTCTTTCTTGTGCCTGTGCTAAAATGATTCACAAATAGAAAAACTATCAAGTATAGTGTGTGTGTGTGTGTTTCTTGGAAACAAAAAGAAAGTATGGTAAAACAAGGTTCAAGAATCTCAAACCACATGGGTTGCCTCCCACTAGTGCTAAAATTTAAAGCCTTCAGCCGGGCTTGTTGTTCATTTCATCAATCAACCATTGTCCAAAAGAAAAATGTTTTCTTTCTCACCATACGCAATCCTCTCAAATGCCTTCATTGTTTGTTCTTCCTCCCAAGGGTTATGTGAGTTTCTCAAGTGCCTTTCTTCATTTGTCTCTCCTCTAGGGTCATCATCATAGGTCTCAATGTAAGAATCATCATCAACAAAACTTTTTAGCTCATTTAAGATGACCTCCTTAGGCATCTTCCCTCTCATCTTCTTCTTGAAGAGGAAAACACCCTTATGGAACCTTACATAAGTTGGTATTTGCTTGATGATGGCAAGCACTGAGTTGTCTGCCTTAGTCAATCTTAAGACCTTCAAACTTTGCATGCCATAGTTTTGCCTTCCCTTAAGGAATGGGTCTTCATAGGCATCAACGAGAGGGGTTTCCATCCTGTTGGACACTTGCAATCCTAAAAATATCACATTGGGGTGTCTTGGATCAGCAATGGGAGAACTTGGTGGTGTCATATCAAAGGAAGATGGGACACAAGACATTATCTTCTCAAAATTTTCCAGGACTGCAGAATTTGTAGTGCACTTAGCACTCTCACAAGGACTTTGCGGCAGGGGTTCCCCGGCAACGACGCTAGAAAGCTTGGTGTGTTTCCGCTAGAGGTGCAACACACTAGCCGATTTGACCCGACTAGATGCGCCCCACGAGGTCAGAACACACGTGATGGGTTCACTTTCGAAATTTATAAACCTAACTAACGCACCTACTTCTACTAAAACAACTACACCCGCAAGTGTACGGGGTCATGTCGTAGTATAGGAAGGTGGCAAGTATAGGGTCGATCCACAGGGAAAAGAGGGGGCACTAGATCTAGGTTAGTTTGGCTAGGTTCCTACTGCAGAGACTAGGGTTAAGGGTTTAAAGGTTGTTTTGATTTTTAACTAAGGATGAACAAGAAAGCAGTTAAAGGCAGGAATGAAATCTACGTTAACTCTAGACTAGATTAAGACTAAGCAGGAAAGAAAGGACTAAGCTAGGTATGAAAAGACAAATTATGCTAAGGCAAGCAAGAGAAAAGCAAAAGAGCAATTAAAGAACTAAACTAGCATAAACAAGTCAAGAGCAAGGCAAGAAGCTAACTAAGCAAGAAAAGAACTAACTAAGCTAAGCAAGAACAAAACTAGGGTTTTAAGCAGTAAAGAGATGTGTGGGTTGTTTAGGGGTATGAACTTATCACTTAAGTTGGGGGGTGACATATGAACATTATGATTCCATTTAGATTATCCAAACCAAACAACAAGTTAGAGTCTAATGAATTAACCTAAGCTACTAACTGGCCATGGATATGCTAGGTTGTGTATAGGGGAACTAGTCCCTAACACCACCCACTACCCTTACTAGGCTCAATTGGGTTAGGGGTTAGGTTCAATCCAATTAGAGTCTAATCAAGTCTAGGTTTCTACATTAGACATTCCTAGGGCAATTAGGGGCCGAGGGTAGTAACGGGGAGGTGAAATTAGGGTTTTGGACCCCAATTCCCCCACATTCTAGCCTTGAGAAGGCTCCATGCTAATTGTACTAGAATTATCCAATCTAGCTACTTAGATCTCTCACTTAGGTTTAGGGAGATTGATTAGGATGTAGGAAGATGGGAGGCAGCTTAGGGATCCAAGAATTGGTCCTAGGGGCAAATCCCAAAATTCACACATATAAGCAATTTGCCTAAATTCCTAGGTGATTTCACACACAAACCAACAAGAAATCCATGGAGAATGAGATATAAATAGAATATAATCATTAACAAATGGAATTAGAAAGTTTACATGTCATTTCCCCCCAACATGGTATCAAAGTAACATAATTTCCCCCAAACAGCCCACCCAAGGGGCCTAGCTACTCATAACAAAGCAAAATACAAAAAGAAAGGAGATAGAGGAAGAAGTAGCCATGGAGCTCGGTGTAGATGAGGAATCTCCTCCCTCCAACTACTGCAAGGACGTCATCCTTCTTCTCCTTGGATGTAATGGAGTGGGATGATGGTGGGAAGTGGATGGAAGGCTTAGATATGGGGGGTTATGTGGTGGAAATGGTGAAATGGAGTGGATTTGAGGTGGAGGTGAAGTGGAATGGAGTGGAGGTGACAAGGGAGTGAAAATGGGACTCTAAGCATCCAACCTCGTGCCCCAGCCGCCACCTAGGTATATATAGGTGTGGGGAGGAAGCACTAGGTCAAGTAGGGGCAAAATGGGCAAAATAGTGAAAACTAGGTGAGTTTTGTGAGTAGCACGACCGTGGTGGGTCACCACGGTCGTGGTGGGTAGGGTAGGCCATGGTCGTGGTGTATGGGCACGGTCGTGGGTATTAAAATGGCTAAATGTCAGGTTGGTGGTCAAATTTGGGCTGAAAAGGCCACGACTGTGGTGGGTTGAGGGTAGCAAGGTCGTGCTGTGTAGCACCACCGTGGTGGGATCTGGTAGCACGGCCGTGCTGCATGGCACAGCCATGGTGGGTGATGGTAGAATGGCCGTGCTGCATGGCACGGCCGTAGTGGGTGGTTGCAGCACGGTCGTGCTATGTGGCACGGCCGTGGTAGAGTATGCTCTGCAGCTGCTTCAAAATTGAGATTTTTCCTGTGATTTCTTCATTTGCAGCACGACCGTTCTATGTTACCACGACCGTGATGGGTTCTTTGCTTGCACTTTGAGCTTCAAACTTCATTATCTATGGACTTCTTTGCTTAAGCTTGACTCTTGGCCACTATGGGTAGGTTGGGGGAGCTCTGGGGCCTTCTTTGGGCCCCTCCATCTCTCTCGTCCATCCAAGTGTGGTCCAAGTACCTGAAAAACATGCAAAAAATGTCCATAAGTGCATTTTACACACATATGCATATTAAGGGAAATAACATGTAACCTAATAGGTATAGATGTGATTGAAATGCAAAATACCACAAGATGAAGCCCTAAAATAGGGCTGAATCAGTGCTCCAGTACTAGTGCTGCCAGAGCCTGGGAAGGGCTATGTTGTTTTCTGCGATGCTTCCAAGAAAGGTTTAGGTTGTGTACTGATGCAGGAAGATCATGTGGTTTCTTTTGCTTCGCGACAGCTTAAGAAACACAAGGAGAACTATCTGACTCATGATTTGGAGTTGGCAGTAGTGGTTCATGCGTTAAAGATTTGGAGACACTATCTTTACGGGGAAGTGTGAAACATCTATTTCGAGAAAACAAGATTAACTAATGCGGAAGCGTTCACTAAGCATCGGATTACCAGAAATCACTAAAAAAAATTAAACTTTTTACAAAGAGATCCTTTAAAGGTAAAGCTTTCTCATAAAGCAACATGATAAGTTGTTTACAACTGATCCATCAGTAAAACTCTGTAAGGCAAGATACAAAAGTCTCTAAGGACTGGACCAAAAACTCGAAAGCACTAACTATTACTCCGAGGACCGGAGAGTACAGAGACGACATATAGGACTCTAACACTATATACACATGACATAGCAGCCAATGCCTCCACCTGAAGCTTCATTGTTGTCCTTGGTACTGCTGATGCTGCCCTTCACCTATTGAAGGATTTCTGCCTCCTCGCCCACGTCCACCTAAAGGTTGAAATCTACGGGGTGAGACAATTATAAAAATCGTCCCAGCGAGAGATATAACTCTTTGCCAGAAGCGTAATTATTGCAGCATAAGAGAAAAAAATGTACACAAAGAAGTTATGTATATTTGAGAGTAGTTAAAACAATGTTTAACAGATTAAACTATTCTTTCTACTAAAAGAAATGCAACTATAAATTGATAAAATCACATGTCACTTATCACATCACTAACTCCCTTCAGACTTGGATCATATATCCATTGCCTGGCATTATTATTTTGGGAAAGGATGGCCTTTAGCCATACTCCTTCTCCCAAAGTGTTAGGATTCCAACTCCACAACATATCTGCATAACTTGTACATATGATATCAGACTTAACATTACTTATGTAATACAAGGGTTATTTACATTCATAACCCATTAGTCTGTAGTTAAGCTTTTCATAGGATTATTCCGTAATAGAATTTCACATAGAAACACTTTGGTTTAGGTCATACCTCATATTTTTAATATTGGGCTATCAATTCTTAATCATCTTATCACTATGATTCAAGAACATGGGTGCTCACACCCTTATATCATCATAACACTTGCTATCAAGTGCCATATCAGCATCAAGTCATCTATTACAATGACCTTGATTGAAGCAATGTATATACTTTTCACATATCATTACTCTAAAAGCTTATAATTGTTTTCAAGGAATATGACATCATAACTCATACCTGGCTATGATTACCTCATAATATCAACCTGTATGACTTATACAAATAAGGACATGCATATATAACAATGTCAGCACAATACCAAAACTTCTCAATTTCTATATAGGACACCACGGCCGTGCCACCTTGCACGGTCGTGCAAAGTAAGGCTACCACGGCCATGCTCCCTTGCACGGTCGTGCAAGCTAAGGCTACCACGGCCGTGCTCCCTTGCACGGTCGTTCTACAACAGATCATTACATGATTCATATTTCTATCTATCTATATATATGTATTCTAATTTCTCATTCTTTCAAATTGATTAGGTCACATCGACCCTTCAATCAAGTACATACTACCATGGTTAACATAGTGTATCAAGCTATTAATCCTATAAACAATTAAGAATTCTCCCTTTAATTGGTTCTTAATCACTTAGGTATTATTAGGGTTTCAACCTTCACACCTTCATTGATTATCATTACTAATCATTATTGGATCAATAGAACATTCATCATCTTAATTCTCAAAGATTCAATCACATTGGACCTCCACTTCATAAGGTATCCAATTGAATTAGGGTTTCCAATGTTGATTCCTTCAATCTTTGAATTCATGGAACCAATCATCAATTGGACCTATACTCATACCTTAATTGAGTTTAATAGGTCAACCTTCAACTGATTTGTCCCTCACTTGACCCTCAATTGACCATCAATTAGGGTTTAACTCAATTGAATTAGGGATTGGAATCAATAACCCTTCAACATATTTCAATGTGGGACTAATTGATTTGAACCTATTGAACCATCATTACATTGGGACATGACCTGACCCCAAACGGTCTTGAGGTCGTTTGGATGACCTCCAAACGGTCTTGAGACCGTTTGCCCATCATATCATCAAAATCTAAGTCAACCAATTAAGGTTTGGATCATTGGATTGATCACCAAAACAACAATTGATTACATTCCAACTTAGTATCATTGTATCATCAATTGCCTAACCATACTCACCCCTAGACCTCCAAACGGTCTTGGGTGACCTCCAAACGGTCTTGAGACCGTTTGGATGAGTTCCAAACGGTCTTGAGACCGTTTGGCTCACCCAACCCTTGGATTCTAGTGAAAAAATCATTAGGGTTTGAGCTATTGAGTTGATCATCAAATCAGCAATTGATTGCTTTGTAATTGTGTACCTTTGGACCTTCAATTGGTCAACTATACTTGACCCCAGACCTCCAAACGGTCTTGGGTGACCTCCAAACGGTCTTGAGACCGTTTGGGTCAATCAACCCAAAACAATCAACTCAATTCAATGCAAATCCAACACTTAGCCGATAAGGTTTCTCACCACATCTTTGGATCTTCAAACACCTATCCATACTTGACCCTAGACCTTACAAAGGTCTTGGGTGACCCCCAAACGGTCTTGAGACCGTTTGGATGATCCCCCAAACGGTCTTGAGACCGTTTGGGCAAGAAAACCCAAAACGTCAAATCAATCAAGTTGAAAGTCAGCACTTAATCCAATTAGGGTTTACATAATTAATTAGCCTTCAACTCACGATTCCTTTGGAGGTAATCCCTCAAATTTGGAGGGTCATTAACCAACATGATTATGAACAGGAATCCCAAACGGTCAACGCTTGGTCAACTCACTCAAACGGTTTGAAACCGTTTGCCCAAAAAGTTCAAGTTAATCAGATTGGAAAATCAGCACTTATTCCAATTAGGTTACCTAATTGTTTAGCCTTTAACTCATGATTCCTTGGGAGTTAACCTATAAAATTTGATGGGTTATTAGACCACATCATTAGGAACATTAATCCCAAACGTTCCACGCTTGGTCAACGCACGCAAACGGTTTGAGACCGTTTACCCAAGAAGTTCAAGTTAAACAGATTGGAAAAACAGCACTTAATTCAATTTGATTTGCCTAATTGACTGGCCTTTAACCTACGATTCCTTTGGAGTTAACCCCTCAAATTTGGTGGGTCATTAGCCTTCATAATTATGAACAGAAATCCAAAACGATCCATGCTTGGTCAACGCCCTCAAATGGTCTTGGAGACCGTTTGCTCCAACCGACCATGTGAAACCGTTTGCCCCTCAAACGGTTTTGCAAAACCCCCAAACGGTTTTGCAAACCGTTTGGACAAGGGTGCAAGACCGTTTGCTAAATTGGCATAGGTATTCACGCCCCCCTTATTCTACCTCCAGATCCAGGTCTGTTCCTCATGGTTTTAGATGCAAGAAAGCAAGGAAGGATGGGGGAAAGAAGAACAAGCTACTTTTGCAAGTACAAAGATATGCATAAGAAAGCAAAAGGTTTAGAGTTATAAAACCCGCCTTAAGGTCGTTCCTTGAGCTCCAAGCTTCCAAGCTTCCAGTCTTTAATGGTGTCTGGAGCTCCACAGGTCGGCCAAGGGTGTTTCTCCAAGGAAAGGTTGGGAAAAGATGGCTAGAAAGAAGAAACAAGTAAGGAAGACCATAAAACCAACCTTACACCATGAATTCCTCCATGAATTCGAGCAAGATGATGATCAAAGCTTACCTAGAACTGCTTGGCCGTTCTCCTCTTCCCCAGAGCTCTGTCCTAAGTCGGCCTAAGCAAGGGTATGAGAAAGGAAGTGAAGGAAACGATCCTTTCTAAGTGAGAAAAGGTGTATATATACTTTAGGTGAAATTTCAACATAAGGACAACTTGTTTCTCCATTTCTCCTCTAGGTCCTTCCCTTATTATAAACCACGTTTCTCCCTTTCATACGTAAGCAAAACTCATCTTAAAACCAAGGTCTAAAGGTGAAGAAAACCAACTTCTTACCAAGTTGCACATATAGAAGGGTTATTAGACTTATAACTTGATCATTTAATTTATAAGGGTTATCATTCTTATTTAATTATTCATTTGAAGTGACCTATTCATAATTCTTACTCTTAATGATGCCAAGAGTCATAAAAGATACTCTAGAAGGTGTATTTTACAAGTTGCACTCCATATTTTGGGTAAATTGCACTTTACACCAAAACTAGAGTTTTAAGTACAAGGATTGCTCCACAAGCTGCATCTTGGTGCCCAAGCTTGGAGAATCCATCATACTTTATCATATTCATTCTTATGATGTCTCAACACCAAAGGAACATCTTAACATGTGCAATTTGTAAGTTAACCCCTTTTAATTGGGTAATTTGCACATAGGTCCCTGTATTACAAAACAATATTACAACATTGTTCAAAAGGGACAGAAATGGAAATGTATGTTCCTTAGGAGATTTAATTATATACCAAAAGATAATCACAAGTATCTAATTACATAATTAAGCAAAACACATAGGGTTAGTTCATAACCCAGGTCAGGGATGTTACAACAACATTGTTTTAAAAGGACAGAAATGAAATTATAGATTCTTCTAAAGCTTAATGACATATCAAGGGGTAATCACAAGCCTCTAATCATATTTTAAGCAAAACATCTAGGGTTAGTTCATAACCCAGGTTAGGGATGTTACAAAGTGTGTCAGATCTTTACGGATCATAAGAATCTGAAGTACATCTTTTCGCAGCATGAGTTGAACATGCGACAGCGTCGATGGATGGAGTTAATCAATGATTAAGACTGCACCATCGAGTATCATCCTGGTAAGGCGAATGTGGTAGCTGATGTGCTTAGCCGAAAGTCTTCTTCTTTTCCTTCAAAGATGGCACAGTTGAGTTCCCTAGTATGCCATAGACGGGATATGCTTGTTTCCCTGCGGCAGATGAATGTACAGATGGAAGTTTCCTTATTAGTTGGACTTTTAGCACAGATGCAAGTCAAGCCTATGCTGAGACAACAGATCAAAGATGCACAGCAAACATATGATATAGTATAGTTGATCAGATCAGAGTTCGACAGTGAAAAGCGTGATGGGTTCCATGAGTCTGAGGATGGACTAGTTTGCTATCATGATAGGATGGTGGTCCCCGATGTTGATGATCTGAGGAAGTTAGTGCTCGAGGAAGCACACACGTCGATGTATGTTATGCATCCAGGAGTCACCAAGATGTATCATAGTCTGAAGGACTTGTATTGGTGGCCTGGCTTGAAGAAAGATGTAGCTGAGTTTGTGGCTAGGTGTGTGGTATGTCAGAAAGTCAAGGCTGAGCATCAGAAGTTGGCAGGTACGTTGCAACCCCTGCCTATACCGAAGTGGAAATGAGATCATATAACCATGGATTTCGTAGTTGGTCTACCCAGGACAACTAGGAATCATTATTCCATTTGGGTAATAGTGGACAAATTGAAGAAGTCTGCCCATTTCATACCAGTAAAGATAACGTATACAGCCGAGAAACTCGCTCGAGTATATGTGGATGAGATAGTACGTTTGCACGGTGTGCCAATGACGATAGTTTCTGACAGAGGTCCTCAGTTCACGAGTCATTTCTGGGAATAGTTGCACAAGGCGTTGGGAACACAGTTGAGGTTTAGTACCGCCTTCGACCCACAGACAGATGGACAGTCTGAGAGGACTATTCAGATTCTGGAGGATTTCCTTCGATCTTGTGTTTTGCAGTTCTGAGGCAGTTGGGACATACATCTCAGTTTGATAGAGTTCGCCTACAACAATAGTTATCAACGGAGCATTAACATGGCTCCTTATGAGGCCTTATATGGAAGGAAGTGTATATCTGTTTTTTGTTCGTATGAGTCTGGTGAATATCAGTTGTTGGGTCCTGAGTTAGTACAACTGATGACAGAAAAGATCAAGGTGATACAACAACAGTTAAAAGCGGCACAGGACAGGAAGAAGTCTTATGCATACAATCGTCGACGACCTTTGGAGTTCTAGGTAGGAGACAAAGTGTATCTTAAAGTCTTGTCGTGGAAAGGTGTGCTAAGGTTTGGCCAGAAGGGTAAGCTAGCACCCAGGTATATGGGGCCATACCCGATCATAGCACAAGTTGGCAAGGTAGCTTACGAGTTAGAACTGCCGCTAGAGTTGTATAGGTTACATCCAGTATTCCATGTCAGTATGTTGAAGAAGAGTCATCCGGGTACAGGGACAATGATACAGCCAGATGAAGTTGAGCTTGATAAAGATGTGACCTATGAGGAAGGTCCTGTGATGATCCTTGATAAGAGAGTTAATAAGTTGAATAGGAAGGACCTGGTTCTTGTGAAGGTTCTTTGGCATCATCGTGGCATTGAGGAAGCCACGTGGGAGCTTGAGGAAGAGATGAGGAGGAAGTATCCCTCACTTTTCTCTTCAGATTTTGGGGACGAAATCCCTTTATAGGGGGTTAGCTTCTAAGGACCCTGACCTCCGTTTAGGGCTTATCCTATTTGCTTTGCTTAACCCTAATGCTTGATTGCTTGCTAATCACCTTTAGTGGTGATTAGGGTTTGTTGGCATTTTGTTGGGAGCTGGAGGTACTACTTGCAATTAACCCAAGTCTAGGGTTTGTGGGCAAGTTTGTCACCTTGTGAGGTGTTCCTCCCTCTCCTTGCTTCCTCTAGTGTTGAGAGGAAGTTTTGGGCTCATTGCTTGAGTTCCTTTGGGGCTTGGTTGAACTTGTTGGGCTTTGTGGTGCCTTGTCTTTGCTTCTTTGGACCCTGTGTCGGGCAAGAGTGCCCTGTGTCGGCCTGTTCTTGTGTCGGCCTGTGCTTGTGTCGGCCTGTGGTGTGTCGCCCAGGGTGTGTGTCGGCCATGGTATGGGTGTCGGCCATGGTGTGGAGGTGTGTCACCCATGGACCCTTGACTCTCTTTGACCTCATTTGTGTCACCACTAGTGGACACTTGATTCTTGATGCTTGCATGTGGAAATGGCCTTGGACATGTGTTTAGGGCATGTTAGAGTGGTGGCTTTACTCATGGACAAGTGTCCCTAGGTGGGCGACACCTTGCTTTGTTCAACCTTGGTTTCTCCTCCATCCCCTCCTATATATGTGTTTCCTTTCCCTTGCTAAGGATCCCTTTAGTTCCTTAGTCTCCCTCTCCCTTGGTGCACGACACCCCCCTTCCTTTGCAAGCTTGGTGGTCGATCCTTTTTGGAGTCTCCTTCTTCCTCTAGTGGTGGCCGAACCCTAGAGTGCCTTGCTCTTCTTCCTTGGTGGTGCTTGGAGCTTGGAGCTAGGAGCTTGGAGCTTGCTTAAGGCAGGTTGCATAACTCCTAACCCTAACTACACTATCTTGTTTTATGTTCTTATATGTTGGTTATGATCATATCGGCTATGCATGTTGCTGGTTTAGTTTCTTGCTTAGTTGCTTCTTACTGGCCGAACCATGTTCTAGGGTTTCTTGGTGAGCAATACCCCTTTCTCTCCAAGGTCTAGAGGAGTGAGCTTGAGCTCTAGTAATATGGGAAATACTCCTCTCTCGCTTAAGTTGAGAGGTGAGCTTGTGTTCTAGTGGCTGGAGCAACACCCTCCTCTCACCATGGACTTGAAAGGTGAGCTATGTGGTGGTTGTGGACCTTGGTTGTGGTTGTTCCTTGTGTTGCCCGATTGGTGATAAGAAGGTGTGCAAGACCCCTCTCTCTTGGTTGTTGAGAGGTGAGCCATCTTCTCAATCCTTTAGGGTTTTGGTGCCCTTTTGCTTGAGGTTGATGATGACCTCGTGGAGTGACATCTTGACCGATACAGTCTTGAGGTTGATGTTGCCCGATATCCTTCTTTGGCTAGAACCTTGGTCGACCTGTTGTGGTGTTCTGTTGGGCATCACACACCTGGCTCCTACCTTGTTGTGTCGGGCATCACACCATGATAAGTACCCTGCCCGACACACTTAACCTCGTTATACCCTGATGTTGTGGAAGCTTGTTAGTTGGTTCTGTGGTGGGTGTCACCCCTTGGCCTTGGCTTTGTGTGTCGGCCGATAGATGTGGTTAGCTAGCTGGACGACATGCTTTCCTTGCTGTCATTTGAGGTTGTGCCT
This sequence comes from Alisma plantago-aquatica, assembly GCA_963693085.1. Lineage (NCBI taxonomy): Eukaryota > Viridiplantae > Streptophyta > Magnoliopsida > Alismatales > Alismataceae > Alisma > Alisma plantago-aquatica. The sequence goes on along the minus strand of OY856409.1, from coordinate 1,897,969,680 downwards.
TGGTCGTTATACCTAGATGAGTAGAACGTTAGCCGTTGCCCTTGTGTGGGTGTGTGCCGGGCGTCACACCTGGTTGTGTATCCTGCCCGACACGCCTAACGTTGTTGGTTGCTTGGTGTTGTTATCCCCTTGGACGTTGTGCATGTGGCCCTGTGTCGGGCGTCGCACCTCCATTGTTGCCTTGTGTTGGTCGATAGATCATGGCTAGTCTGGTTGAGTGACAGGGTGAGTTATACCCTTGGGCGTTATGCCTTGTATGGTGGTGCTGCTCGATACACCTTGTGCACGACACAGTGCTGCACGGCATGCCCTTGGTCCAAGCTATACGTTATGCTGGTGGGGGTCATTGTGCTTTGGTTGCCCGATACACCCTAAGGTAGCCCGACACCCTTGCTGTTATGCTTGGCCGATATATAGTTGGTTGCTTGACCGTTATGTGGTGGGAGTGTTGGGAGATAGGGGAGAGTGTTCTGCCCGATACTACCTTTGGTGAGGGTAGTGGGCACTTATAGCGAGGGTCTTGTTCCTTGTATGGAAATCGATACGCTAGTCTTTGCTGATGTAAGCACGTTTGATTTATGATAGTGATCCCTGACATACTTGATAGTTGATATAATGGATCACATCTTTGTAGCTTGACATGGTAGTACCCGTGTTTATGATCATCTGGAATTATATGTATAATGTTGAGTAAATGGTAAGAATGAAAGACGCTTGCATGATGATATGACCTATGCCTATGGTCACAGGTTGAGGCATGAATGATAAAGTATATAATCATCAGTATTTCCCTATGTTGATAATATAACTCTTCTGATAATCTATGATGATTGTGCATACTAACCATGCAGGTACAGATGCATAGCCAGGTAAAGGGCTATGAGGTATATATGTTTGAGTAACACTACTCTGATGGTTACTTTTGTTGATGAGATAACATGCATGGTGTGTTTGGTCAGAAGACTTGAGTTTGGCTAGAGTGCCTTAATGAGATGTTATTCTCTAATGATGATCTGAGATTGCTATCCCATGGTGATGATGTAAGCCTTGAGAGGCAGTAACACTATGTGATGAGGGATTGAGATCCCATGGCAATGTAATGTTGGATCCTTGTGATGGACTTGGATGATGTTGATGACAGTAAAAGCATGATGTTGAGTTTCATGTCATTTATTCTTGTTATAGTATGCATTCTATACAACTTGATTGCCTCAACAATCCACTTAAAATATACTAACTAATCACAGTGGAACATATCATGTAGTTTGCCTTGGCCATAGATCCATCATCATCAGGAGCTGGTGATGGTGAAATGGGTTCTCCTGCGGGATAACCCAGAGCGCATATTGTTGAATATGTGAGGTTTCTCCTAGCCTAAAATAGTGAGGATTCGAGTGCAGCTACGGTTACAGACTCGGGATATGTATAGAGCATGGTGAACAGGCCCATGGCTCAGGATATGTGATATGGGAGCATGAATGTGTTCATGGCTCAGAGCACGGTGAACAGGCATGTGGCTCAGTTTCACTAGCGCCGAGACCTATACCGTGGCGAGCTAGGCAGAGGGTAGCCTGCGTGAGCTGACCCTGTGGTTGAGGCCACTTAAGCATGAGACTGTGGTCCTGCTTGTGTTGTACTCGTGCACTGACCACGAGGTGGAGAGGTCATGGAGTCCGGCTCTTCCATTGACCTTGTATGGAACTGGCTCCGAGTTTCGCAGCCGTCGGTTGGATCTGAGCGGTACGGCTCACTTCCTCAGGGCATAACAATACGTAATTCAGCCGAATAGTATTTACTGCTTAAGGAAAAAATACAGAACATTGATTGAGGCCTTGCTTGTGTAGTTAATCTCATTATACTTGCAGTTATGTATATGTTCCTTATGTTATGAGGTAAGATCTTATAAATATTATCTTGTTAATCATGTTCCATAAGGAGATGCTTGGTTATCTGCCTTCCATACAGCCCGGTAAGCTTGATGGTATGAATAGCTTTGCTATATGGACTTCTCTTGTTATACCTTTTATCAGTTACCTGTTGTTGTTGCTTCATTTTCTGAGGTTCTGTAGTTTTGGCAGGGAGTTATATTTCTCACTGGGACTGTGTGTCTCACCCCGCTGGTTTATAACCTTTTTAGGTGTTCGCGCCAGGCGTGGTGGTGGTCACAGAGTTGCGACCGAGCAGCAAGAAAAGTGGTAGAAGGCAAGAGATGGACATGCTGTTGTTTTGGTCATTTTATAGTAGAGTCTTAGAGTCATCCATGTACTCTCAGGTCCTTGGAGGTGTTTTGATGTTGTTTCACAATGTATAGCCGATGATGTTCTGTATATGTTGTTGCTGGCCGGATGTGGGCCGTTCTGTATGTATAAACAGGTGATGAACTCATGTGATGACAAGACAGCTGATCTCCTAAGATGTGAACACGTATCAAGGCTTGTAAATGTTTATATGACCTATTTTCTTGCAGGATGTGGATCGGAATGTAATAGTTTCTTAGTTTATCTACTTTCTGCAATCGGTTTTAATAAACCCGTGTTTTTGGAAATTTGTGTTTATGGTGTTTTCCGCACGTTTTTGCGTAACACCTCATTGTCTGTGTGATAGTGGGATGTGTTGCCACAAGTTTGGTATCAGAGCTCTAGGTTCGCTGAGTCTATAGGGATTTAGGACTAGGTTGTGTCTATTCTCGTGAGTTTTCCAGATTTTCTTACAATCATCTTCTGCCCTCAGCAAAAGAAAAGCCAAGATGTCTGGAAACCATGAAGAACATGCTGTCGAGAACAACGATGCTACATCAGTTGATGGAGCTATAGGGCAGACACATGAAGATCGGGTTCCTGAGGTCCCCCAACTTGACCCAACCATTCTCAAACACCCTGCCTACCAACAGCTTATGGGGAAGATGATGGCTACGATGAATCTCATGGTAGAAAGATTGCCAGTGCCTCCTCCAAGAGGACATGCTCTCCATGGAGAAACATCAGGTATTGGGAAGACCTTTGAGCGGCTTCACCGAGTCGGAGCTTCGGATTATGCTGGAACGGCTGATCCAGCAGATGCAGATCTATGGCTAACAATTCTTGAGAAGGCTTTCCGGATCCTCGACATCCCCGAAGCAGACAAAGTCAAGCACGCTGTCTACCTTTTGAAAGGTAGTGTTGGTCACTGGTGGACCATCATGGAGGAGAAGTGACCCGGTGAGGCGATCGGTTGGGAGGTCTTTCGGCACGAGTTCGTCAGCAGGTACTTTCCGAATACGTATCTGGATGAGAAGATCAGTCAGTTTGAGATCCTGCGACAAGGAACGATGAACATCACCGAGTATGAGGCCAAGATCATGGAACTATTGAGGTTTTGTCCTCACATGGCGGCGACAGATGAAGAGCGGATCAGACGTTTTGAGAAGGGTCTGAGTGACGAGCTGACAACACCTATTTCTACGTTAGAGAACCGTGAGCGGTTTGCTATGTTTGTGGAATCTGTCCAGAGGATTGAACGGTCAGTTAGGGAGAAAAGAGAATCCATGTCTAAGAAGAGTCCTGCTCAGTTCCATGGACATAGGTTTGGTGGCTTCAAGAAGTTAAGGTTTTCAGCACCTTCCGTGATGAGAGGTTCCATTTTACCATCGCAGTGGTCTCCAAGTAAGGGAAGAGGTTATGTTTCTTCACCGTCTAGGGCACATAGTACAGCTTCTGTGGCAGTGACAGGGCCATCTAGGCCACGGTTTTAAGATAGGTCATGCCATCTTTGTGGTCAGATCGGGCATTTTAGGTTCAACTGCCCGAATAGATATATTGAAGTGACACAACAACCAAGGCAGAATCAACGAGGGTCAGATAGACAACAGCCCAGTAGTAGTAAAGGGCGAGGACGCGGTCAAGCGTCGCAAGAAGGATCATCTGCTCAAGGAAGCAGAGGACGTGGACAGCAAGCAACGGCTCGATTCTATGCTATGAGTCAGCCGGAGGTGATAGTCAACCCGCGAGTGGTGACAGGTCAGATGGAGTTATTTCATTCTAATATGTCTTCTTCTTGCATTATATCTATTCTGGTTGACCCGGGTGCTACACACTCTTTTATCGCCTATAGTATGCTTGAAAATTGTCGTTTACCTGTTAGTTGTAAGAAAGATAGTTTGTTGTTAGAAACCCCTCTTGATGGTTCCTCGATGCTTCAAGAAGAGTGTCCATCTTGTGTCTTATCTTTTTCGGGACACAGTATACAAGTGGCATCTTGACCGATATTGTAGGCTCCAATCTCCAAACCACGAAATAATCACGATTTAAACTTGAGCGGAAGCAATCGATAATCAGCGGAAGACAAAAATCACGGGAAATTAAAACTTTTCAAGATAAGAGCTTGAAACCACAAACCTTTTCCATAGAAAAAGGATTTAAACTGTATACATCTCTGTCAAATTACTTCTTGAGTAATTATATACAACATGATACAAAATCTCAAGAACTCATGACCAAAACACTCCAAGACCTGAGAGTACAGAGGACACATAGGACTGACTCTAACTACATCACATAGCAGGCTGAATCTCCACCTGAGATTTACTGCTGCTCCTGGTGCTGCTACTGCTGGGATTGGTCACCTTTAGACCGGTTCCTCCGTCTTCGACGACCACCTAAAAAGTTGAAGTCTACGGGGTGAGACAATTATACATAATTGCCCCAGCGAGAGTTATAACTCTCCACTAGAAGCTTTATAAACAAACAAAGAATAACTTAAGCAGTAAAAGCTTTCAAAGCATTCATTAGCAGTTTTGATAGTAAGCAAGAGTTCAACATTTATGAAACATGAAGAACATATACTTTATCCAGTGTAACATCAATCAAGTAATACTACGCTATTGATTATGTTTTTCAAACATTATTATGCCTTGTGGAGATGAGGTATACCACTCATACTCCAACTGATCGCTAAGAAGTCACATCAGTATCATACATAGGTCATTAAAAGAGCCGGATTCTTATGACCTCATCTTCCTCAGTCAGTTAGAGGATTGTTTGCAGGACATCTGGCAGGACGTCTGCTATTTATAGCTCACCAGGGTAAACTGGACCTTCGCTATGTTTTTAGAGTTACAGTGGCGTTCTGTACTCTCTTCGGCATCGGAAGATTTCTTGATTATCTTTCACCGATGCGGTGTTTGTGTTTACTTTGGGAGAATAGTGATACATCTCACCTTTGGGGTTTGTAGTGAAGGTTTGACGGACTATAAAAATCTACATCAATTCCTATACTAGGATGTAAGGTTCTACACATCCGTATACCCCACATACTCAAAAGTATGTGATCCAGGAGTTCCCTTGGGAAAACCTGTTTCACCATCATTTAGACTCTGACAATGATGGATCTATGATCAAGGCTCTACATTACACTTGATTAGTTAGATACATTCCGTATTCTTTTAACATCATACATGGTTCTTCAAACAATAACATTAGCATAACAGCTATAAATGAGAATACTAAAATGTAGCAAGCCTAATTTTTTCAATCATCAGTTCTCAATCATTTCACCACAAGTCATCTGTTAAGCATGACCTTGACGGTATTTATGGCTCTTACAGCCCATAAATCTCAATAGATGTCACTAGCAGTGCATCAAGATATTTCACTTATTCATAAAGCTTAAGACATGCTTTCAATGAATATAGTATTATAATCCATACCTGGATATGATCATCATCTCATAACAACCTGCAAGGTTAATTCAACTGGTAATAGTAAACAATTCATCAATCAGGGTTTACTTATTCATCTTTCATGTCACCACCCTAGAATTAGGGTTTACTATTCACTCCATGGTGAATTGTACTCATTACATCATCATGTATGAGAAACATCATCATTAAAGCTCTTAAGTAAGATTAAGATTCACTAGTTATCATAATTAGGGTTTCCATGATCTCACATAGGTGGATCATTCCCTACTCATGTACATTCATGTGTATTGAAAGTATCTTACTTAAGTTTCCACCATAAAAGGGTACTTTCTCTCTTAGGATACTTTCTCTCTCCTCTTACTAGTAGATGGTGATAACACCACTCTAGATCAGGTTGGGTTAAGTCCTCATTGACTAACATAAGCCAAAACATCACTATCATGTGATTAGGGTTTGATTAAAACAAGGTTTTACTCCATTAAACCCCTCAAGGGTATTTTGGTAATTTACCTCATGATCACCATCATGGGTCAACTCATTAATCACTTAGTCCCTTAATGACCTAGGTTACCATTAGGGTTTAGATTAGATCATCATTGAATCAATTACATCATCAATTGATTAAGTACAAACCACCTTGAACACCTTCAAATGGTTTCAACCTTCAACCACCAAACGGTCTTGAGACCGTTTGGGTGCGTTGACCATTTTGACTTTCAAACCATTTGAAGCTCATGCGGTTTGAAACCGTTTGATCAAATCAACTTGAGATCGATTGGACCAAACGACCTTGAGATCGTTTGAGCCCAAACGGTCTTGAGACTGTTTGGCCTCAAACGGTCTTGAGACCGTTTGGCCTCAAACGGTCTTGAGACCGTTTGGATCCAAACGGTCTTGAGACCATTTGGTCCAAATGGGCTCAAACCGTTTGGACCTCCAAAGTGGTTCAAAAGTTACAATTAGTCATGATTAAGTATGTTGAAACCCTCAATTGGCCAAAGCCATTTTAACCACTTATAAATTGAGTCAATTAGGATGAACCTCAATCACTTGGACACCAAATTAACCCTCAATTGAAAGTCAATTAGGGTTGAGTCCATCTCAATTAGGGTTTCAAATCGGATGGTCATCAATATTCAACAATGTGAATCAATTCAAGGTTGAACCTATCAACTGACCTCCAATTGGGCCCAAACTTGGCCCAAACGGTCTTGAGATCGTTTGGAAGGACCCCCAAATGGTCTTGAGACCGTTTGGGTCCTTCAAACCAAAACTCAACAAGATCTATGCTTTAAAACAGTAATTTCAACCCGATTAGGGTTAGGATGTTGAAGTGCCTTCAACTCTCAATTGGTTAAGAATTAATCTTTGATTCTTTGCAGGAATAAAATTCAACATATTACCAACAGACCCTCAAACGGTCATCCCTTGGTCAACCCTATCAAACGGTCTTGAGACCGTTTCAATCCAAACGGTCTTGCAAGACCGTTTGAGAGCAAACGGTTTGAAACTGTTTGACCTTAAACGGTTTGCAACCGTTTGGACCAAAAGGGTCCAAGGTCATTTGATAAAGTAGCATAGGAATTCACGCCCATCATCTTCAACCTTGGTTAAGGTCGGTTATTCCACCGTTTTTCTTGCAAAAGTGCAAGGAAGAAGGGAGGTAAAGGAAGAAGTATCATGCTAATTTGCAAGAACTAAGTATGCATATAAAGCAAAGAGTTTAGAGTTATAAAACCCGCCTAAAGGTCATTCCTTGAGCTCCAAGCTTTCAAGCTCCAAGCTTTAATGGCGTCTTTGAGCTCCACAGGTTCGGCCAAGGTGAATTCTCTAAGGAAACGTTGGAAAGGAAAGGCTAGAAAGATAGAGCTAGGTGAGCTAGCCATGAATCTAACCTTAAAAATGAGTTTCCTCCATGAATTCAAGCAAAAGGGATGATCTAAACTTACCTAGAACCCTTGGCCATCCCTCTCTACTCCAGAGCTAGCCTTGGTCGGTTGAGAAAGAAGAGAAGAAGGGAAGGAAATGAAAGGTTCGTTCACTTGTTACAAGGAAAGGGCTTATATACTTCAGGCCTTTTTTTTTACACCATAAGGACCTCTAAAGTATGGAATTTACATCTAAGTACCCCCTTGCTCAAGGCACGTCGAAACTCATTTAAACTTATGCAAAGCTCATGAAATCTCAAGATCTAAGGGTAAAGAAAGCCAACTTTCAACTAAGGTACATATATGAAAGGTTTCCATACCCATATTAGGTGATTTTTACCACAAGGATCATTTTTCTTATCTGTTTATTCATTGACGTCCCCTTTTCATCATTTCTACTCTAAATGATGGCAAAAGTTATAAAAGATGTTCTAGAAAGTGAATTTTACAAATTACACCCCTCAATTTGGGTAAATTGCACTTTACTCCAAATTAGGGTTTTTAAGCACAAGGATCATTCCACAAGCTGCATCTTGATGCCCAAGCTTGGAAAATCCTTCTTACTTCATCATATTTACCCATATGATGTCTTATTATCATAAGAACATCTTAACCTATGAACATTGCAAGTTAACCCCTTTAACTGGGTAATTTGCACATAGGTCCCTGCACCACAAAACAATGCTACAACTTTACATATAAAGGAGCAAAATTGAAAGTAAATGTTCTTGAGGAACTTAATTACATGCCAGGGAGTATTCACAAGTATATAATTACATATTTAGTCAAAACTTCTAGGGTTAGGTTATAACCCAGGTCAGGGATGTTACAAATTATCCACCCCTTCACAAGGATTTCGTCCCCGAAATCGATAAAACGTATTAGGAGAAAAGAGCAGGGTATTTCCTTCTTATCTCATCCTCTAGTTCCCAAGTGGCTTCTTCAACACCACGATGGTTCCAGAGGACTTTCACGAGGCTTATATCTTTCTTCTTTAACTTTTTAGTTCTGTTATCAAGGATTGACACTGGTCCCTCCTCATATGTTATAGTATCATTTAATTCTACTTCCATTGGTTGTAGAACTGACTCGGTGTCTGGGTGACATTTCCTCAGCATGGAAATGTGAAACACAGGATGTAACTTCTGCAACTCTTGAGGTAACTCTAGTCTATAGGCCACCTTTCCAATTCTCTCAACAATTGGATAAGGTCCCATAAATCTAGGAGCTAACTTTCCTTTTCTTCCAAAACGAAGGACTCCTTTCCAAGGTGAGACCTTGAGATATACTCTGTCTCCAACCTGGAACTCTAGGGGTCTACGACATTTATCAGCATAGGATTTCTGCCTATCCTGTGCAGTCTTAAGTTGTTGCTGTATAACTTTAATCTTCTCTGTAGTTTGCTGCACAAGATCATGACCTAACAACTGGTGCTCACCAGTCTCATACCAACACAAGGGTGATCTACAACGTCTACCATATAAGGCTTCATAGGGTGCCATGTCAATACTACATTGATAGCTATTGTTATAGGCAAATTCTATCAGGTTCAGATGTAGATCCCAACTCCCGGTAAACTGGAGAACACATGCTCTTAACAGATCTTCCAAGATCTGTATAGTCCTTTCTGACTGTCCATCAGTCTGTGGGTGAAAGGTTGTACTAAACCTTAGTTTGGTGCCTAAGGCTCTGTGTAACTGTTCCCAAAAGCGACTTGTAAATTGGGGACCTCTGTCAGAAACTATTGTGACAGGAACTCCGTGCAAACGCACTATCTCTTGTACATACAACTGTGATAACCTTTCAGCAGAATAGGTTGTTTTGACAGGTAGGAAATGTGTTGTCTTTGTCAACCTATCAACAACTACCCAAATGGAATCATGTCCTTTGTTTGTCCTGGGTAGGCCAACAATAAAGTCCATGGTCACATGGTCCCACTTCCATTGTGGTATGGGTAAGGGTTGCATTGTTCCTGCAGGTTTCTGGTGCGCAACCTTGACTTGCTGACACACAGAATACCTTAGAACAAACTCAGCTACATCCTTCTTCATCCCAGGCCACCAATACATATCCTTCAAGTTTCGATACATCTTAATGCTCCCTGGATGCATAGCATACATTGAAGAATGTGCTTCCTCTAGAACTATATTCCTCAGGTTATCTACATCAGGTATTATCATCCTCCCATGATAGCATGCCACCTGGTCATCTGAATCATGAAAACCTTCTTTCTTCTCACTACCATACGCGGATCTAAGCTGCTGAACTGCAGCATCTACTTGTTGTGCCTCCTTTATCTGCTCTCTTAGGGTAGGTTTAATCTGCATCTCAGCTAACAAACCAGCTAACAATGACACCTTCAACTGTACATTGTTTTGCCTTAAAGAGATAAGCATATCTCTCCTAGAGCATACTAAGGAACTTAGTTGCGCTCTATCCATGGTTGATGTTTCTGATTTCCTACTCAAGGCATCTGCAACCACATTGGCCTTGCCCGGATGGTAATCAATTGTACATTCGTAGTCCTTGATTAACTCCATCCAGCGACGTTGCCTCATGTTAAGTTCATGCTGAGAGAAGATATACTTAAGGTTCTTGTGGTCTGTGAAAATCTGGAAGGTTTCTCCGTAGAGATAATGTCTCCAGATCTTCAAAGCATGGACCACAGCAGCTAACTCCAGATCATGTGTCGGATAATTCTCCTCGTGTTTCTGAAGCTGTCGGGAAGCAAAAGAAATCACTTGTTTATCCTGCATCAACACACACCCAAGTCCATTCTTGGAGGCATCACAGAAGACTACATATCATTTTCCTTGTTTAGGTAGCACAAGCACAGGTGCACTTGTCAACCTTTCTTTCAACAGCTGAAAAGACTGTTGACATTTATCACTCCAGGCAAAAGGAACATCTTTCCTGGTTAACTTGGTCAAAGGTAAGGCTATAGAACTGAAATTCTTAATAAACCTTCGATAATAACCAGCTAACCCTAAGAAACTTCTAATTTCCGTTGGTGTCTTCAGTTGTTCCCACTGTAGAACAGATTCCACCTTTGCAAGGTCAACACGAATTCCCGAGGCAGATATCACATGTCCAAGAAAAGATACCTCCGGCAGCCAGAACTCACACTTGCTAAATTTAGCGTATAGCTTGTGTTCTCGTAGTAAGGTCAGAGCTTGGCGAAGATGCTGCTCATGCTGCTGGGCATCTTTACTATAAATCAGGATGTCATCTATAAAGACGACAACACACTGATCAAGGAAGGGTCGAAAGACTCTATTCATGAGTTCCATGAATGCAGTTGGTGCATTGGTTAGTCCAAACGACATAATCGTGAACTCATAGTGACCATATCTTGTCCTAAAGGCAGACTTGGATATGTCACTGTCCTTAATGCGGAGTTGATGATATCCAGACCTTAAGTCTATCTTGGAAAAGACCGTTGCACCACACAACTGGTCAAAAAGATCATCAATCCTCGGCAAAGGGTACTTGTTCTTTATTGTTACTTTATTGAGTTGTCTATAGTCAATGCACAACCGCATTGATCCATATTTCTTTTTAACAAACAAAACCGGAGCACCCCAAGGTGAAGTGCTTGGTTGGATAAAACCTTTCTCAAGTAACTCTTGAAGCTGTTTCTTGAGTTCTGCCATTTCGGCAGGCGCCATCCTATAAGGAGTCTGGGCTATAGGTTTTGTATCTGGGACTAAATTGATTTCAAAATCAATCTCCCGAGGTGGTGGTATACCAGGAAGTTCTTCAGGAAACACATCCTCGAATTCCCTGACTATAGGAACTTCAATAGGGTTGGGACTCTCCTTGGTAACATCTACCACATGGGCCAAGAATGCATAACATCCTTGCCTCATCAGCTTATCAGCAACCATAGCTGATACAAGACAAGTGGGCAGAATCTTTCTTTCTCCTTGAAAGAACCATGTGTTGCTTTCATCAGCAAACACTGCCAACTTGGACTAACAATCCAAAACAACTCGATACCTTTCCAAGGTATCCATCCCTAGGATTACATCAAATCCTTGCATATCAAGCGGTATAAGGTCCACTTGAATGCGATGTTTAGAAAAGAAGAGGATGCAGGGAGAGCATACCTCCTGCAAAACAGCAGACCCACTCAACGGAGTCTCCAACAACAACCTATCTGCCCTATGACTAGCTGTCATATTGCAGTTGTGAATCACTCTTCGAGTGATGAAAGAGTGCATAGCACCCGGGTCAATCAGAACAGATATTACACAAGGTTTAGACATATCAGAATATAAAAGTTCCATCTGACCTGTCACCACTTGTGGATCGACCACTACCTCTGGTGGGTTCATAGCATAGAACCTCGTTGTCGCCTGGTGTTGAGGTGGTGCTGATGATCCAGCTTGAGACGCTTGTCCACGTCCTCGGGCTGCTCCTTGAGATTGCATTCTCTGAGATCCTTGTTGATTCTGTCTCGGAGGTTGTGTCACACTGACAGGCTTAGATCGGCAGTCCTTCATCAAGTGTCCCACTTTACCACAGTTGTAGCAGCTTCTCTCCAGATGTTGTGGTCTGGGTGGTCCAGTAACTGACATTGATGCAGAACTCTGAGTCTCCTGAGGTGGTTGTCTTCGTCCTCTACCTCTACTTGGAGACCACTGAGTCTGAGAACTAGATCTAGGTGGTGGAGGTTAGGTGCAGAGGATCTAGGCTTCTTAAAGTCCCTAGATGAAGAACCCTGGAATTGTGGATATCTTTTCTGAGTTTGCCTCTTCTCAACCACAGATCTCTCTATCCTTCGGACTGACTCAACGAAGGTAGAGAATCTCTCTCGGTTTTCTAAGGAAGACACGGGGGTACTCATGTCAGCATTCAAACCCCTCTCGAATCTCCTGATTCTTTCTTCTTCTGTGGCAGCCATGTGCGGACAAAACCGCAACAACTCCATGAACTTAGCTTCATACTCGCTAATGTTCATTACTCCCTGCCTCAGTCTCTCAAATTGAGAGATCTTCTCATCTAGGAAGGTCTTTGGGAAATATCTATGAACAAACTCCCGCCGAAAGTCTTCCCACGAGATCTCTATTCCAGGTCTCTTCTGCTCTTCCATTGTCCACCAATGACCAACGCTTCCTTTGAGAAGATAGACAGCATGTCTGACCTTCTCAGTTTCAGGGATATTGAGGATCCTGAAAGCCTTCTCCAACTCCGTCAACCACAGATCAGCATCTGCGGGGTCAGCAGTCCCAAGGTACTCGGTAGCTCCGACACGACATAGTCACTCGAACGTCTTACTGATACCTTGTCCTTCAGGCTGGGCTGGTGCCCTAGGTGCAGGCATAGGCATCATGTCGGTTATGTGTGTCATGGCAGTCATAAACTGCCCGAACATCGTTTGTACTGCTGGGTTACCCATGTCAGCTGGGTCAAACTGGGGTGGCTCCCTGAGTGGCTCAGGTGCAGGCTGTTCTATTTCTGGAACCCTTGCACCGCCTCGAGGTGCACTAGCACTACTCTCTGCCACGTACTCATCTTGTGGCTCAGCCATCCTTATGTATCTCCTTCTCCTGAGGAGCAGAAGATTCTATTAGATAAGGAAGGAATACTAGAGATAGACTCGACTTCCTAAGTCCTATGCCTCTATAGACTCGGCGATCCTGGAGCTATGATACCACTTAATTGTAGGCTCCAATCTCCAAACCACGAAATAATCATGATTTAAACTTGAGCGGAATCAATCGATAATCAGCGGAAGACAAAAATCACGGGAAATTAAAACTTTTCGAGATAAGATCTTGAAACCACAAACCTTTTCCATAGAAAAAGGATTTAAACTGTATACATCTCTGTCAAATTACTTCTTGAGTAATTATATACAACATTATACAAAATCTCAAGAACTCATGACCAAAACACTCCAAGACCTGAGAGTACAGAGGACACATAGGACTGACTCTAACTACATCACATAGCAGGCTGAATCTCCACCTGAGATTTACTGCTGCTCTTGGTGCTGCTACTGCTGGGATTGGTCACCTTTAGACCGGTTCCTCCGTCTTCGACGACCACCTAAAAAGTTGAAGTCTACGGGGTGAGACAATTATACATAATTGCCCCAGCGAGAGTTATAACTCTCCACTAGAAGCTTTATAAACAAACAAAGAATAACTTAAGCAGTAAAAGCTTTCAAAGCATTCATTAGCAGTTTTGATAGTAAGCAAGAGTTCAACATTTATGAAACATGAAGAACATATACTTTATCCAGTGTAACATCAATCAAGTAATACTACGCTATTGATTATGTTTTTCAAACATTATTATGCCCTGTGGAGATGAGGTATACCACTCATACTCCAACTGATCGCTAAGAAGTCACATCAGTATCATACATAGGTCATTAAAAGAGCCGGATTCTTATGAACTCATCTTCCTCAGTCAGTTAGAGGATTGTTTGCAGGACATCTGGCAGGACGTCTGCTATTTATAGCTCACCAGGGTAAACTGGACCTTCGCTATGTTTTTAGAGTTACAGTGGCGTTCTGTACTCTCTTCGTCATCGGAAGATTTCTTGATTATCTTTCACCGATGCGGTGTTTGTGTTTACTTTGGGAGAATAGTGATACATCTCACCTTTGGGGTTTGTAGTGAAGGTTTGACGGACCATAAAAATCTACATCAATTCCTACACTAGGATGTAAGGTTCTACACATCCATATACCCCACATACTCAAAAGTATGTGATCCAGGAGTTCCCTTGGGAAAACCTATTTCACCATCATTTAGACTCTGACAATGATGGATCTATGATCAGGGCTCTACATTACACTTGATTAGTTAGGTACATTCAGTATTCTTTTAAGATCATACATGGTTCTTCAAACAATAACATTAGCATAACAGCTATAAATGAGAATACTAAAATGTAGCAAGCCTAATTTTTTTCAATCATCAGTTCTCAATCCTTTCACCACAAGTCATCTGTTAAGCATGACCTTGACGGTATTTATGGCTCTTACAACCCATAAATCTCAATAGATGTCACTAGCAGTGCATCAAGATATTTCACTTATTCATAAAGCTTAAGACATGCTTTCAATGAATATAGTATTATAATCCATACCTGGATATGATCATCATCTCATAACAACCTGCAAGGTTAATTCAACTGGTAATAGTAAACAATTCATCAATCAGGGTTTACTTATTCATCTTTCATGTCACCACCCTAGAATTAGGGTTTACTATTCACTCCATGGTGAATTGTACTCATTACATCATCATGTATGAGAAACATCATCATTAAAGCTCTTAAGTAAGATTAAGATTCACTAGTTATCATAATTAGGGTTTCCATGATCTCACATAGGTGGATCATTCCCTACTCATGTACATTCATGTGTATTGAAAGTATCTTACTTAAGTTTCCACCATAAAAGGGTACTTTCTCTCTCTTAGGATACTTTCTCTCTCCTCTTACTAGTAGATGGTGATAACACCACTCTAGATCAGGTTGGGTTAAGTCCTCATTGACTAACATAAGCCAAAACATCACTATCATGTGATTAGGGTTTGATTAAAACAAGGTTTTACTCCATTAAACCCCTCAAGGGTATTTTGGTAATTTACCTCATGATCACCATCATGGGTCAACTCATTAATCACTTAGTCCCTTAATGACCTAGGTTACCATTAGGGTTTAGATTAGATCATCATTGAATCAATTACATCATCAATTGATTAAGTACAAACCACCTTGAACACCTTCAAACGGTTTCAACCTTCAACCACCAAACGGTCTTGAGACCGTTTGGTTTCAAACGGTCTTGAGACCATTTGGTTTCAAACGGTCTTGAGACCGTTTAGGTGCGTTGACCGTTTTGACTTTCAAACCGTTTGAAGCTCATGCGGTTTGAAACCGTTTGATCAAATCAACTTGAGATCAATTGGACCAAACGACCTTGAGATCGTTTGAGCCCAAACGGTCTTGAGACCGTTTGGCCCCAAACGGTCTTGAGACCGTTTGGCCTCAAACGGTCTTGAGACCGTTTGGCCTCAAACGGTCTTGAGACCGTTTGGATCCAAACGGTCTTGAGACCGTTTGGTCCAAATGGGCTCAAACCGTTTGGACCTCCAAAGTGGTTCAAAAGTTACAATTAGTCATGATTAAGTATGTTGAAACCCTCAATTGGCCAAAGCCATTTTAACCACTTATAAATTAAGTCAATTAGGATGAACCTCAATCACTTGGACACCAAATTAACCCTCAATTGAAAGTCAATTAGGGTTAAGTCCATCTCAATTAGGGTTTCAAATCAGATGGTCATCAATATTCAACAATGTGAATCAATTCAAGGTTGAACCTATCAACTGACCTCCAATTGGGCCCAAACTTGGCCCAAACGGTCTTGAGATCGTTTGGAAGGACCCCCAAACGGTCTTGGGTCCTTCAACCCAAAACTCAACAAGATCTATGCTTTAAAACAGTAATTTCAACCCGATTAGGGTTAGGATGTTGAAGTGCCTTCAACTCTCAATTGGTTAAGAATTAATCTTTGATTCTTTGCAGGAATAAAATTCAACATATTACCAACAGACCCTCAAACGGTCATCCCTTGGTCAACCCTATCAAACGGTCTTGAGACCGTTTCAATCCAAACGGTCTTGCAAGACCGTTTGAGAGCAAACGGTTTGAAACCATTTGACCTTAAACGGTTTGCAACCGTTTGGACCAAAAGGGTCCAAGGTCGTTTGATAAAGTAGCATAGGAATTCACGCCCATCATCTTCAACCTTGGTTAAGGTCGGTTATTCCACCGTTTTGCTTGCAAAAGTGCAAGGAAGAAGGGAGGTAAAGGAAGAAGTATCATGCTAATTTGCAAGAACTAAGTATGCATATAAAGCAAAGAGTTTAGAGTTATAAAACCCGCCTAAAGGTCGTTCCTTGAGCTCCAAGCTTTAATGGAGTCTTTGAGCTCCACAGGTTCGGCCAAGGTGAATTCTCTAAGGAAACGTTGGAAAGGAAAGGCTAGAAAGATAGAGCTAGGTGAGCTAGCCATGAATCTAACCTTAAAAACGAGTTTCCTCCATGAATTCAAGCAAAAGGGATGATCTAAACTTACCTAGAACCCTTGGTCGTCCCTCTATGCTCCAGAGCTAGCCTTGGTCGGTTGAGAAAGAAGAGAAGAAGGGAAGGAAATGAAAGGTTCGTTCACTTGTTACAAGGAAAGGGCTTATATACTTCAGGCCTTTTTTTTTACACCATAAGGACCTCTAAAGTATGGAATTTACATCTAAGTACCCCCTTTCTCAAGGCACGTCCAAACTCATTTAAACTTATGCAAAGCTCATGAAATCTCAAGATCTAAGGGTAAAGAAAGCCAACTTTCAACTAAGGTACATATATGAAAGGTTTCCATACCCATATTAGGTGATTTTTACCACAAGGATCATTTTTCTTATCTGTTTATTCATTGACGTCCCCTTTTCATCATTTCTACTCTAAATGATGGCAAAAGTTATAAAATATGTTCTAGAAAGTGAATTTTACAAATTACACCCCTCAATTTGGGTAAATTGCACTTCACTCCAAATTAGGGTTTTTAAGCACAAGGATCATTCCACAAGCTGCATCTTGATGCCCAAGCTTGGAAAATCCTTCTTACTTCATCATATTTACCCATATGATGTCTTATTATCATAAGAACATCTTAACCTGTGAACATTGCAAGTTAACCCCTTTAACTGGGTAATTTGCACATAGGTCCCTGCACCACAAAACAATGCTACAACTTTACATATAAAGGAGCAAAATTGAAAGTAAATGTTCCTGAGGAACTTAATTACATGCCAGGGAGTATTCACAAGTATATAATTACATATTTAGTCAAAACTTCTAGGGTTAGGTTATAACCCAGGTCAGGGATGTTACAGATACAGTCTTGAGGTTGATGCTGCCTGATATCCTTCTTTGGCTAGAACCTTGGTCGACCTGTTGTGGTGTTGTGTCGGGCGTCACACACCTGGCTCCTGCCTTGATGTGTCGAGCATCACACCATGATAAGTACCCTGCCCGACACATTTAACCTCGTTATACCCTGATGTTGTGGTAGCTTGTTAGTTGGTTATGTGGTGGGCGTCACCCCTTGGCCTTGGCTTTGCATGTCGGCCGATAGATGTGGTTAGCTAGCTGGACGACATGCTTTCCTTACAATCGTTTGAGGTTGTGCCCTGGATGTTATACCTAGATGAGTAGAACGTTGGTCGTTGCCCTTGTGTGGGTGTGTGTCGGGCATCACACCTGGTTGTGTATCCTGCCTGACACGCCTAGCGTTGTTGGTTGCTTGGTGTTGTTATCCTCTTGGACGTTGTGGGTGTGGCCCTGTGTTGGGCGTCGCACCTCCGTTGTTGCCTTGTGTTGGCCGATAGATCATGGCTAGGCTGGTTGAGCGAGAGGCTGAGTTATACCCTTGGGCGTTATGCCTTGTCTGGTGGTGCTACTCGATACACCTTGTGCACGACGCGTCGTTGCACGACACAGTGTTGCACGGCATGCCCTTGGTCCAAGCTATACGTTATGCTGGTGGGGGTCATTGTGCTTTGGTTGCCCGATACACCCTAAGGTAGCATGACACCCTTGCTGTTATGCTTGGCCGATATATAGCTGGTTGCTTGACCGTTATGTGGTGGGAGTGTTGGGAGATAGGGGAGAGTGCCCTGCCTGATACTACCTTTGGTGAGGGTAGTGGGCGCTTATAGTGAGGGTCTTGTTCCTTGTTTGGAAACCGATACGCTAGTCTTTGCTGATGTAATCATGTTTGATTTATGATAGTGATCCCTGACATACTTGATAGTTGATATAATGGATCACATCTATGTAGCTTGACATGATAGTACCTGTGTTTATGAGCATCTGGAACTATATGTATAATGCTGAGTAAATGGTAAGCATGAAAGACACTTGCATGATGGTATGACCTATGCCTATGGTCACAGGTTGAGGCATGAATGATAAAGTATATAATCATCAATACTGCCCTATGTTGATAATATAACTCTTCTGATAATCTATGATGATTGTGCATACTAATCATGTAGATACAAATGCATAGCCAGGTAAAGGGCTATGAGGTATATATGATTGAGTAACACTGCTCTGATGGTTAC
Source organism: Alisma plantago-aquatica (assembly GCA_963693085.1). NCBI lineage: Eukaryota > Viridiplantae > Streptophyta > Magnoliopsida > Alismatales > Alismataceae > Alisma > Alisma plantago-aquatica. The sequence goes on along the minus strand of OY856409.1, from coordinate 1,897,950,928 downwards.
TCTTGTTGATGAGATAACATGCATGGTGTGTTTGGTCGAAAGACCTGAGTTTGGATAGAGTGCCTTAATGAGATGTTATTCTCTAATGATGATCTGGGATTGCTATACCATGGTGATGATGTAAGCCTTGAGAGGCTGTAATACTATGTGATGACGGATTGAGATCCCATGGCAATGTAATGTTGGATCCTTGTGATGGACCAGGATGATGTTGATGATAGTAAAAGCATGATGTTGAGTTTCATGTTATTTATTCTTGTTATAGTCTGCATGCTATACAACTTGATTGCCTCAACAATCCACTTAAAATATACTAACTAATCACAGTGGAACATATCATGTAGTTTTCCCTGGCCATAGATCCATCATCGTCAGGAGCTGGTGATGGTGAAACGGGTTCTCCTGCGGGTTAACCCGGAGCGCATATTGTTGAATATGCGAGGTTTCTCCTAGCCTAAAATAATGAGGATTCAAGTGCAGCTACGGTTGCAGACTCGGAATATGTATAGAGCATGGTGAATGGCCCATGGCTCATGATATGTGATATGGTAGCATGAATGTGTTCATGGCTCAGAGCACGGTGAACAGGCCCGTGGCTCAAGTTCACTAGTGTCGAGACCTGTACCGAGGCGAGCTAGGAAGAGGGTAGCCTGCGGGAGCTGGCCCTATGGCTGAGGCCACTTAAGCATGAGATTGCGGTCCTGCTTGTGTTGTACTCGTGCACTGACCACGAGGCAGAGAGGTTGTGGAGTCCGGCTCATCCATTGACCTTGTATGGAACCGGCTCTGGGTTTCGTAGCCGTCGGTTGGATCTGAGTGGTATGGCTCACTTCCTTAGGGCATAACAATACGTAGTTTAGCCGAATAGTATTTACTGCGTAAGGCAAAAACACGGAACATTGATTGAGGCCTTGCTTGTGTAGTTAATCTCATTATACTTGCAGTTACTTATATGTTCCAAATGTTATGAGATAATATCTTATAAATCTTATCTTGTTAATCATGTTCCATAAGGAGATGCTTGGTTATCTGCCTTCCGTATAGCTTGGTAAGCTTGATGGTATGAATAGCTTTGCTATATGGACTGCTCTTGTTATACCTTTTATCAGTTATCTGTTGTTGTTGCTTCATCTTCTGAGGTTCTGTAGTTTTGGCGGGGAGTTATATTTCTCGCTGGGACTGTGTGTCTCACCCCGCTGGTTTATAACCTTTTTAGGTGTTCGCGCCAAGCGTGGTGGTGGTCACGGAGTTGCGACCGAGCAGCAAGAAGAGCGGTAGAAGGCAAGAGATGGACATGCTGTTATTTTGGTCGTTTTGTAGTAGAGTCTTAGAGTCATCCATGTACTCTCAGGTCCTTGGAGGTGTTTTGACGTTGTTTCATGATGTATAGTCGATGACGTTCTGTATATCCTACTGCTGGCCGGATGTGGGCCGTTTTGTATGTATAAACAGGTGATGAACTCATGTGATGACAGGACCGCTGATCTCCTAAGCTGTGAACACATATCAAGGCTTGTAAATGTTTATATGACTTATTTTCTTGCAGGATGTGGATCGGAATGTAATAGTTTCTTAGTTTATCTACTTTCTGCAATCGGTTTTAATTAACCTGTGTTTTTGAAAATTTGTAGTTTATGGTGTTTTCCGCACGTTTTCGCGTAACACCTTGTTGTCTGTGTGATAGTGAGGTGTTGCCACAATACCTTTGCATCATCTTCATTCTCATGATGCTTCAACACATGAGGAACATCTTATCATGCAACATTTGCAATTTAACCCCTCAACTTGGGTAATTTGCACTTTAGTCCAAAATAAGCAAACATTGCTTCAACATTGCTCAAACAGGACCAAAATTGAAACATAAGTTTCTCATGAGCGCTAATTACTTTTCACAAGATAAGATTAAACATATAATAATCTTTCTTAATCAAAACACCTAGGGTTAAAGTGTAACCCAGGTCAGGGATGCTACATGGATCCTTCTTTTCCATTCAGATCTATCATATATGGGTCATATTTTGTTTCCATTCATGTTAATAAGAATAGTAGAATAAAATGACATCTGATTGTATCATGTCTTCCCAAGGTCAGCCTTAATACACATTTTAGGTTTCAAAAAAAATTTCTTGAGGTCACTAATCATCTTATTAGTCAAAGAAGAGCATAAGAAATCTTTCTTCCTTTAACAAAGGCCACTTGACACTTACTAATAAAATGGTCTAAGATAGGTCATAATCTGTTAGCAAGAACTTTGGTGATCATCTTGAGGAGAAAGTTGCACAATGCTACATGGTGTCAATCTTTAATGTGAATAGCTCCTTTGATTTCGGGAATAAGGGTAATGCATGATTTGTTGAGATCCTTGATCATCTTCCCACTTTTGAAAAAATTTTAGTAGTAGGCCCAATGATACCGCACACCTCTTTCTAGAAATGGCCCTTGAACCCATATGGTCCGAAAGCTTTAACTCCATCAGCCTCCTTAATGACTCACTAGTTTCTTCTTTAGTAACCAGAGCACTTAACCCCTGAACTTGATTATGAATAATCATTGATAATTGTTTAGCATGATATTCATCCGCTTTAGCATCGGCAATAGCCTTCAGCCTTTTTTCATTCGCAATGTTTCTCAAATTCATATCATCAGGAGATAGCAAGAGTTTCAAACTTGGATATTTTGTAGCTACCGTTGAAATTTTCAACTTACGGATCATTTGAGAGAAGTCCATACACTCATTTTTTTATTGTGAAGTTCGGTTGGTTTTGTCCCTTTGTATTAATTGTTAAGAACGATGTATTATCAACCGGAAAGAACTCCTTTCCAAAAAGGGGATATTCAGGTAGATAATTCCTTATCTAAATCATACAACATGTTGTTGTCAACCATCAAGGCTACTCATTGATATTTGTTTAGCATAATATTCATCTGCTACAGCATCAGCAATATTCTTCAGCCTTTTTTCATTAGCACTGTTTCTCAAGTTCATATCTTCAGGAGATAGCAAGAGCTTGAAACTTTGTATTAATTGTTAAGAACGATGTATTATGAATCGGAAAGAACTCCTTTCCAAAAAGGGGAGGGGATATTCAGGTAGGTAGATTCCCTAGCTGTTTTGGGACGCACGGACAGTGACAAAGCATGCACATGCACGGCTTAGACGGGTGCAAAATATCTGGGCTCAACTTGCATCATGGCATGAAAGTTTTGATTCAATGCTGCAAAGTGATATATATGACACACTGTTTTTCCTATAAAAGAAATGAACTGTAATAATTATTGGCACTCCATGCATGCAGTAGTAGCATCCGCTTAACCTAACAAATAACATTGGTATACAATGTGAACTAGCTAGTAAATTACTTGTCACTTGATTCCAATTACCGACAGCAGCACCAAGCTCCAGTAATAAGCGAGAATAAATAGCAATGACGAGTATTAAATCCCTAGTTGTTGTTGCAAATCGATCACTGCGGGTTTGGCGGGCGGCTGTTTGCTGCGCAGACCCTTGACCCCCACTCGAGCAGCTCTTTGCTTGTGTCGTCCTTGTGGCAGAGTACTTCGATGAAGCAGAAGCAGTCCTTCTTCTCCGTGGTTGCCTTCTCGATGGCCACCTTGAGTTCCTCTTCATATTGGACGCGTGTGGTCCAGCACTTTCCGCTGCCGTTGTGGATGGCATCGACGAGTGCGGTGTAGTTCCAGTTCTTGATGACGTTGTAGGGTCCGTCGTGGATCTCGACCTCGATGGTGTAGCCTCCGTTGTTAATGAGGAAGATGATGCTCTTCTGGGCGCAACGGAGCATGGTGGAGACGTCCTGGGCGGTCATCTGCGGGCATACATACATATTAGAGGATTTCAAAGTAAACAACGATGGAGAGAATAAAAATGACAAGTGACCTGGAAGCTGCCATCACCAATGCAGGCAATGACCCTCTTGTCCTGTGCCGCCTGAGCATACCCTAGTGTGGCCCCAACAGACCAGCCAATGGAACCATACTGCATCTGGAACTCATACCCACAGCCTTTAGGCAGCTTGAGCTTCTGGCAATTGAACCACGAGTCTCCGGTCTCAGCAATAACCGCAGTGTCACCAGAAATCATCCCTTGAATATGTTTAAACAGCACATTGACCCTGAGCGGCTCCTTTGGCTTGCAAGGGATGGGTTCACCATCAGGGACATAGATCCTGGCATAGTTCTCATAAGCGGTGGTATTCTTCTTGAGCCTCTTAGCAAGGGCACGGAGGAAATCCTTCATCAACACACAGCCGAAGGTGGGTCCATTGGCCACGATGACACGGTCAGGCTGGACGATGATGGCTTTTTCTTTCTTGAGTAGAAGGGAGTATCCGACGGAGCTGTAGTCGTTGAAGATTGGTCCGGCGAAGATGTAGGCGTCTGCAGACTCGACGATCTCGGCGCAGAAGGATGTGCTGACTGCGCCCCAGTAGGTTCCGATGAACCTCGGGAGGTGTTCGGGTACGAGGCCCTTGGCCGAGGGCATGACAGCGACTGGGTACCCGCATGCGTCGGAGAGCTCGACGAAGGCTTTGGAGGCTTTCGCGACCCGGATCTTGGGGCCTCCGACCATGACGGGCTTGACGGCGTTGTTGAGGAATTTGACTGTGGCTTCTACCGCGGCCTCGAGGCCCATCTGGTTGCTCAGCCTGGTAAGGGAAGGTAAATATAATATTAATTTTGTATTTTTGTTTGAAAAGTAGCGGAAAGAAAAAATAAGGCCTGTCGGTTATGATATATTTACTTTGGTGCTAGGAAGAATGGCACAGGGTCCAGGCTGAATGTTGGGTGCGGGATTGCGGACAGGTTACAGGCGATGCTGATGTAGACGGGCTTGCTCATCTTGAGCGCCGTAGAGATGGCAGTGTCAATCTGTTCGTGGGCGTCCTCAAGGTTGTTTACCACCGCCTAATAAGAAAAAAACAGAAATGAGAGTGTTGACTGTTAATAAGGATTTCAACGATGAAACAAAAGACTAATGTTATTTAAGTTTGTATCATGAGTTATTAGTCTAAAACGATGTACCTGGAAGCACGTGACTGTCTGGAAGCACCTTAGCTCCTGGCTGAAATCCGGGAGCCCAATGGTGTGGTGCAGTACCCTGTTAGTCCCGTAGTCATTGGAGTTGGGACCTCCAACGATACATATCACAGGGAGGTTCTCACTATACGCCCCAGCAATGGCGTTGAGCACGCTGAGCCCACCGACAGTAAAGGTAACAGCACAGGCTCCTACTCCCCTAGACCTTGCGTACCCATCGGCTGCATACCCAGCATTGAGTTCGTTGCAGCATCCGATGTTGGTGAGTCCCGGTTCGGCGATGAGCAGGTCGAGGAGTGTGAGGTTGAAGTCACCGGGAACAGTGAACACATCTGTTACGCCGATCTGTACGAGGCGGCGGGCGAGGTGGCGCCCCAGAGTGGCCTCGGCGTGGGAGAGTGCCGTGGGCTGTGGCGGCGGAGGGGAGATGATGGTGCAGTGGCCGTTGCCGTTGGCCAGCGATCCCACGCCGCCGTTGGCAGCTACTGGGGCCCTGACGGCATCGACGGAGCCGATCTTGGTCTCCATAGGAGAGGTTTGGTTTGGAGAGGTGGAAATGTTGAGTTGCTTTGCTTTGGCTTTTGGAGTTGTGATGATGGTGAGGGTAGGAACATGATGGTGTTGTTTATATAGGAAGAAGCAAAGCCATGAGAGTGGACATAAATTTATTCATATTATAGATACATGTAACTGGACAAGTTCCCCTCATCGTTCTGCCGTCATCAGCAACAACAGTCCAATAGTCCATACATTGACGTGCGGGTCCAGAAACTTTGACAGTAAAGTCTGGGGGGGTCTGATTCTATCGAGCGACGCAGTCAGTTTTAGTATTGTGGGGCCATACCGCAGTCCGCAGTAGTTGACGAGGGATGGTGGTGTCATGTGGGCGGGACTGAATGCCACGGTACTAGCGAGTGGTGGGCGAAGCAGGAAGGCGGTGCTTGGTTTGGGATTCGTATGTCGGTCTGCAAATTGAAGCTTGAAAGTCGGTGTCCCGAACCATGTTTGGTGAGATTTTCGGGAAACAGGAAATAGGGAACACAAAACCAGGGGCATCCAGATGCATGCACCAGCAGCGGCTTGCTCTCTTCCAGCAACAACGAATTGGGCTGGAGGAATCAAATGGCACACAATACATCAGATCGATTTCTGCTTTTTGATCCTGCTAGAGTAGTGATGTCGTGCTTTGGTTAGAGTCGTGAACAATTTGGCAATAGCTGTCGGGACAACCTTTCTCGTAACGGTAAGCGCAATCGGCATCATGAAGAAAACAGAGACATTGTGGGCTGCTGTTTGGGTGGCGGCTGCAGCGGTATTGAGGGTGAGTATAATTTGCATCAACGGTTTGTTGGGGACAACTCATTATATATTTCCTTCTCTTTCAATGCATGCTGCAATTCCCCCCCAAAAAAGGTGGAAAAACGAAATAGCTCCTTCAATTTACCGTTTTGTTAATTTTGAATACTCGCGTAGTTGCCTGAGACCAAAATCTGCTTACAACACAAGTCAGACTGTTGCGCGGCTGTGCAACGGGATGTGTGTGTGGAATCATAGCAGTTTTTTACTGCCCGATGTCGGTCCGGCTCGTAACACTGCCTTAGTTGATGGGCCGGCAGATTCATTCAGCGAGGGAATACCGCTGCAGGGCTGAATGTGGTTTGCGGGGGATTCAATTCAGGAACGGTGAGCAATTGGTTTCGTGAGAAAACTATATTAATGTATTGAGTGTCTCGGTACCAGCCTGGGAATCTTCCCAAAAAAAAGGTGGCGTGGTGGGACAGGTCAGGGAGCCGCCGACGCTCGTACAATGGTTGGTCCGGAAAAGAGGGCCAAGGAAGGTATGGCACACGGGATCTGGATATCTTGCATATCTGTGGGGTGCGGCTGGGGGTATTTCTCCGCAATTTTGATTTTATTCTGAACGATACTTTCCCTCAGGATATTGTAGATTGACCGTCTGTCTAGGACGGGTCTACTTGATCCCAAGGACAATTTCTGCTGTTATGTATCTCCTGTCTGTACAGTGATCGATTTAGAAAATTATGATAGATGTTGAATGAAACAAGTCACGGTCACACACCCAAACGTGGGAATCTATTTCCAGGTGTGGGAACAGCTGTCAGTCAACCCACTTTCTCTGCAGCAATAATTTCCTTTTTACAAAAAAAAGGAGAGAAGTATAGGGAAAAAGGCAATAATTTCCTTTTTACAAAAAAAAGGAGAGAAGTATAGGGAAAAAGAGGAGAGAGATTCTCAATTCACAATGAATTTTTCTCCAAAATAAAAAGTTATATAAAATATATTTTAATAAGACTAATGTTGACATACTTTAGAGAAAAAATAATATGATATATATATATATATATAGAGAGAGAGAGAGAGAGTTAGGCTAGGATACACTTAAGTGTATTGGGGCCTGGATACAATGAACTTTTTTTCCCTTGGATCGTTGGCTGGTTTTGATCAACGGCTAGAACAAAATTTGCCCACTTAGGCAAACCCAGACGCTGGGTCCACCTATAACTCCCGTGACCCACTCAGGCAAACACAGACTCTCTCTCTCTCCCCGCTCCCTACGCATCTCTCCTTCCTTGTTCTCTCTACCGCAACTCTCTAGATCGACGACGACCACGAGCTCCGGGTAGGACAGATGAGCTGTAGACGAGGTTGTGTGACGACGATCTCCACAACGACGACAATCTCTGTAACGACCAGGAACTCCGCCGCAACTCTGCGCACTCTCTCTCTCTCTCTCTCTCTCTCTCTCTGGATCGACGACGGTCGTTCGCCAGGTTCAGGAGTCTTCCTCGACTCACCCAATTTTTCTCTTGATTGCCCCTTCGCCACGTTCAGGAGTCTTCCCCGACTCCTATCTCCCTCCCTCCTCAATTTTTTCTCTTGATTGCCCCTTCGCCACGTTCAAGAGTCTTCCTCGACTCACCCAATCCCTAATTTGGGATGTGTTGTATAGTATATAGGGAGTGTCCTTTTCCCCTTCATCTTTTTCTTCTACTTGGAAACAACATTACTGCAAACTTCTTCTAAACAAAAAAATCCAACCAAGCACTGCTCTGGCTTCGATCTACCCCAAGGAACCTCCCAAAAGTCCTAATTGATCCACACTGTGACTGAGCACATTTCCAAACTCCATTTCCCCTTCTATGATCGAGTCATCCGTACTCGTATCAGGCCACCCTGGGAGTAATTCTCTGGTGCCAGATGTTAGCATGAGGTGGCCAAGCTTGTTAACTGCTTGGGACGAGCAGCTTCCCCCGAACTCCAGCGAACAGAGGTCATCAACGAACTTTATTCAGCGACCTGTATGGTTTTGTCTACCATAAATCTCCTGGAGAATTTCAATAGCCTGTTTTGAGGCCTCATTCGCCCTCACTTTGTGAGCATTGATACACATACTCCTTGTCGGTGAAACATGTATTCTATCAATATTGTTTTGAGGCCCCGACACCCTCTTTCTCTTCCAAGCTCTCTCTTCCTCATTCTCCTGGACGGGTTACATTCTGTTGGGCAGAGCTACTCTGAATCATACAGCCGATTAGGTCTGTTCACACATATTCCCCCTTACCCCGACTCCATGGATCTTCAAAGCAAAGACAACAATTTCAGTTTAGTTTGTTCCACTTCCTTCAATAGTAATAGTGGTTCATCACAGGGTGAGGTGATTGTCCAAAAAAGTAGTCAACAATGCTATTGTGGCCAAATAGTGGAAGCTAGGACAGCTTGGACCTCGAAAAACTTTGGGAGAAGGTTTTTGGGTTGTCCGAACTTCAATAAGAAGGTTTGTTTTATCCAGTAAATGGATGAAATTACTACTTCCGTCCTACTATTCATACTTTCGTCCTGCTATTCATACTGTATATGGAATTGCTTGCAGGGAAATTACTAATGTCGTTTCTTCCAATGGGCTGATGAGTTGGAGAATAATCCTAACAGAAATACTACAAAGATCAATCAACTTGAAGAAAGAATCAAGCAACTCGAAGTCATAGTGAAGCAGTCTGTCAGCAAAGAAGAAAGAGTTGTGGCCAAGTATAGGTTGTGTGTGGCTGTATTGGTGGCTTCATGGGTCGTGTTTGTTGTCATGTATACAAAATCATGTTAGTGAAGCACACGAGCATTGTGTATCATGATTTGTTGTATTGTTTGTCAATGAATTAATGTGTATCTCTAAATGAATGAATCTTTGTCCACATGTGAATGTCTTTGTAATCATGAATCTTTCAATGAAATGAGTTTTGTTTCATTCTTTGTGTTTTGAATGAATGAATGTTCCAAATATTTGAGTATGTGTGGCTTGTAAGCAATATATTGGTGGCTCAATTCATTGCTTGTGATTCATTATAATGAACTAAATAGACTTCCTAATAGATCAATTGCAACTACAGAATGCTACTGCTTGTGATTCAGTATAATGAGCTGAATAGACTTGTAAAACTACAACCACAACAGATTGCCCAATCAGCATTGACCAGCAAGTATATGTCAGAAGCCGATCAATAATTGTTGAACACCAAGACAATGTGGGAAGCTTAGAAAAAGAAGTCGATCAATAATTGTTGTAATACCACTCAAAAGTAGATCAGTTGCAGTCTTAAGCAAGTTACCAAGCAAACAAATGCTGCTAGGATACTTAGTTGATGCATCATCATGAATACAAAAGGAATCGTTAGACAAAGCTATGGCCATATGATGAATTTGATGTCTTCCTAATAGATCAATTGCAATACACTTGAATCTAAATTTAATTCCTACAGATAGTTCCTTTACCTGCAGATAGTTCCTGTTTACTTTTCTCTTTCCTTGCAATTGAATTCTGACTTTCTATATTACCAACTGAATTGCATGCTATGCATAGTATCAACCATTTTATTCTTGTATACTGATAATTGACTAGCAGATTTTATTGCTTCAATTAGTAGAGAATCACAACAACCATGCGTAAAAGAGCACTGGCATATGTCTTTTATTGCTTCAATTAGTAGAGAATCACAACAACCATGCCACCATCTAGAAGAGCACTTCTCCAGCACTCCTAGCCTTTGTCCTGCAAGATCTCCATAGGTGTAGGAGGTTGCGTTGGAGGGATGAGATACCCTAACCATCGTATCCGGTTAGGATTAGAGGGAGACATCACATATAGAGTCATTGAGAATTGAGCAGCCAAAGCAACATGCCAGTCGTGTCTGCCTATGAAAGTTTGGCATCACAGTCCATGTCCCACGTTTGACGCATGAGTTGATTAGCTAGTTGGCGGTTTTGCATTGTGAAACTCCCATTATTGTGTCCTATTAGTGGGGGGCTGTAAATTATATTAAATAGTCATGTAATCAATACAAATCTAGGATCCAGATTTATAACCCAGACCAGACCCAATTTAGATCAAAGATTTATAATCGTTTTAGCTTTGGAATTTTTAGAACCAAGACATCCTTCAAGGTATATAAATAAATGATTGTTGCAGTTTGATAAGAAGGAGAATTGAGCACTGACCTTGACATTTTGTGGAATATCTATAGTATGCTATGTTATTCTTTTCTATTTTCCTTCGATGCCTCTCAATGATAAATCAAGTAGCAACATTTACAGTAGATTGAGTTACTTGTCGACATTCCATCAAGAAGATAACAGATCATTAACATTAGCAAATAACTCTAAAAAATCACAATAGGTAACTTAACTTAGAGGTTGAATGGTAATGGGATAAGAATAAAACATCATTAGCAAAAAGCAACCAAAACGTCAGGCTATTAATAACTTTTCAGATAATTTAACATAAAACCCCTTCACAAATGAGTCAAATTCTTCCAATAAAATTGCATAGTGCAAGTACACCGCATAAATTATGCAGTGCAAACATTAATCACTAAACGTGCATACATTAAATATGCAAGTACTAAATACACATAAAGACACAAATAGACATCAAAGGTTCAGTACAAAAGTGGATCCAAATTCATAGTTTTACAGCCACTTTTACATATTCTTCATGAGCCACTTTTACATACACAAATAGACACATATTATTCATGAGCCACTTTTACAGCCACTTGAATGTCTTCATCCACTTTTACATAGTTTTAGCATCCACTTTTACAGCCACTTGAATTCTTCATCCACTGTATCTTATTCTTCTTCATACTCATAAATTTGATTAAGGTCATGAGCATCAGATTTATCTTTGGCAACATGCAATGTAAATTTCCATAACATGAGAGACCGTGATTATAAAAATCATGTAAATTAATTGAAATAAAAATCATGTAAATTAACTGAAACTTACCCCAGATTTGCATGTACGACTATTGTGCCCTTTTCCATTACATGTACTGCATGTCCTTTGTCTTTTTGCCTTTAACTCAGCCTGTGGCTTAAACCTTTGTGGTTTCCTGTTTCCTTTACAATGTGATGGAGGTGGATCTCTTGCTTGCATGCCGTCTTCCACATCTTGAATTTGGAGCACACATTGACTACCTTGTGTTGGAATGTGAGTTTGAGATGATGGCATGCCTTCTTCACAAGAAGCTGTTCCCATGTCTTTTTGTAATGACACAATGTTGTCATAAGTTTTTTCAAATAGCTCATGCACATCAAGGTAGGTGTCCTTATGTTTAGAAGATATACCAATTAACTTCATTGCCGATCTACAAAGTGAGTTATACCTGCCTAAAGGGGTACTTCCATCAACTTCTTTGACATAATGACTTGCACTTTTGGTTTTTTCTTCCCTAGTCCATCTATTCAGCACATATTGAGGTGGTATCTTATGAACTTTAAGATAAAGCATCACTTTTAGTATATGACCACATAAGATGCCAGAAAACTGAAATAGCTTGCATTCACAAAAGAATTCTTCATTATTTTGATTAACAAGTACTTCGTAGCTATTCTTTGATACAAATGCAAGTGACTCACCACCAACACATGAAATTTGATATATTGAATCTTTACGAACCTCCTCTAAATCATAGCATGAGGTCAATTTCATTTGTCTTTTAAAAAATTTAAAAACTGATCTTGTGTAGACATCCCTTGCATGTTTCTCAATGGGAGCAAAAGACCATAATGTTGGTTGGCCATCCTTAGTTCTATAGTCTTCTTCATCCTCTTTGTCATAACGGTTCTCAACCACCTTCTCAAATGCTTGGACAAATTTAAACAAGGGAAAATGATTGTTTACATGATCTTTGAATATTGCATTCATGCTCTCACTCCGTTGTGTTGTAGACATGTTGGCAAAAAATGTATCTCTAAAGTATACAGGTATCCATTGCTCTTTGATATTCCATAATAAGGTTAGATGTGAGTTGTCACCCAAATTGTATGATATAATCATCTTCTTCCATCTTTCTTCAAACTCATGAACGGTGATGGGTTGATTGATGTAAGATTGGAACTCTTTACAGAACCCGGGAATAGTACCATAAATCACACCCAGATGTTCACGTGCTTTTCTCATTATGTGCCATTGACAGCAACGGTGTACTGCATTAGGAAATACAATATGAATTGCCTTCTTCATTGCATGATCTTGATCAGTTAAGATTGTTGACTCAAGGTCAATTAGGTCAATGTTGACTCACGTCTAAATTGACTAAACCCATGTTTTGATGATGACTAACCATTCCACATTTTGGTGTCTAATGTCTCTACTTGAGTAATTTCAGATTATGTATAGACACACTCCAAATGCCCTAACTTGCGCATCTCAAATTGGAGAAAAGACAAGTCAAAGTCATACAAGTGCACGTTTTTGTAATATGATGTATATCCATTAGAATCATGTTGTAAATCACTTGTAATGATTGTATGACTTGTAATTAAGCTTAGAAAAATATCAGGAACACTTAGATCGAATATTAGAGCACTTTTAATGCAACTTTGAAAATCAATTACAGGCACTTGTTCGGTCGAGTTTCCCACCCTAAAACTCGACCGATCAACCTTGGTCGATTTTCTAAAGATTTCATCGGTCGAGTTGTGCACTCACTGAACTCGACCGATTGGGTAGTAGGCCAGTTCCAGTTGGAATGGTCGGTCGAGTTTCCTCAGAACAAACTCGACCGATCATTTCAATATCGGGCTGCCTGCTACTTGATCGGTCGAGTTACACATATTATAACTCGACTGATTGTACTGTACGGAAAAGTGTAGAAAAGTGTTTCTAGCCGTTATGGAGTTGCAACAAGTGAAAATAGATCCGTTGCAAGCCACAAAATGGCTAGTTTTCATTCACAAGTGTTCCCAAAGGCTAAGAGGCATCCCCAGCTATAAATAGGACCCCTTGGGCTTCATTCCAAGGTTCATCATTCATTGCAAACTCTTTGTGAGGTTCCTATTCTATAGTTGAGTGCTTCCTACAGCCTCCTCTCCCTCTAAGCTTAATCACTTGCTACATCCATTAGAGTGAGTAGGAGATTTGTAAGAGTGCTAGTTTCTACTTGTATATCTTGTGAGGCTCTCACTTCCACCACCTCCCCATCTCTCATTTGCTATCTTGAAGATGAAGGTTCTCTCTCTTGTCCAAGAGAGGTGAAGAAGAACAAGGGAAGGAGTCCCTTGGTGAAGATCAAGGCAGAAGACTTGGAGCTAGAGTGGGTAAGCCCTTGGAGAAGGCAAAAGACTCAAGATCAAGTAGGTAAGACCTTGGTGGAAGCTTCTCCGAGTGAAGGTGAAGTCAAAGGCGGAAGATCCAAGAAGAGTGGGTAATTCCTACAAGGCCGAAGACTTGTGCAAGAGTGGGTAAGTCCTTGGAGAAGGCCGAAGACTCTTGCAAAGTGGGTAAGTCCTTGGTAAGGTTGAAGACTCTTTGTATTGGATAGGTAAGTCCTTTGTTGGTCATGTATTGTAAGTCTTATAAGTGAATATAAGAGTGCAATTGTTGGAAGTCCTAGAGGTTGACCTCTCTAGGCAAGTGGACTGACACACTTCTAGTTTGAAGTGTGGAACCACTCTAAATAGCTTGTCTAATTGGTACATGTTCAATCTCTCTTATCCTTGCTATGCATGATTTAGTTGCACTCAAATTGCCTATTTAGCAACCTTATCTTGTCATATATTTTGAAGGTTTAATGAGTTTTGTTTAAGTGCTTTCAGCTCTATTCACCCCCCCTCTAGAGCATCTAATCACCCATCTAGGATCCAACAAGTGGTATCAGAGCGGGTCTTCTCCAAGCATACTTCAACAAGTAGGAGAAGATGGGTGACTACCTAGGAGGGAGACTCTCGACCAGCCTTCTGATCTTTGATGGGAGCAACTTCCTCTATTGGAGAAGAAGACTTCAATTCTACATCCAAGGTTCAAGTCTCGAGATGTGGCATATGGTGAACAACCCATACATTCTACCAAAGACAAATATTGAAGAATGGGATGAAGCCACCTTGATGAAAGAAACCTTGAATGCTAGAGCCATGCACATCCTATATGCCTCCATGACCCCCACCGAGTTCAACCGGATTTCCTCTTGTGAGACGGCCTATGAGGTATGGAAAAAGCTTTGCATCACTTATGAAGGGACAGATCAAGTGAAGGAAAGCAAAGTCTACATGCTCAAAGGGTTTCTTGAGAACTTCAAGATGGGAAAGGAGGAGAGCATAGCCAACATGTACTCAAGGCTCAACACCATCTTGAATGGTCTTGTTGTTCTAGGACATCCTATGTCTAGTGGAGAGATCAACTCAAAGATCCTTAGAACTCTCCCCAAGAGGTGGGAATCCAAGATGACTTCTATTGAAGAAGCAAGGTCTCTTAGGGATATTCCTATTGAAGAGCTCATTGGAAATCTACAAGCACATGAAGCTACACTTGACAAGAGGGAGGAATTAGAAAGACAAGAGGAGAAAGAACTTAAGAGAATGAAGAAGGCTGAAATCAAAGCTCAAATCAAGGCTATTGTTGGTCAAGCTTCTCCATCCTCTCAAGTTAAAGAAGATGCCATGTACTCCAAGGGTAGACTCTACAAAGGCAAGTCCTCCTCCATCCGGTGCTTCACATGTGGAAAGAAGGGTCACTACAAGGAAGATTGCCCACAAGGCAAAAAGTCCCATCTTCACAAGAAGGAGAAATGGCACTCAAGCTCAAGTGGCTCCTCCAACTCAAGCTCAAGTGAAGATTCATGTGAAGGATCAAGCTCAAGCTCTAGTGATGAAGGAGAATGCCATTTTGCCCTTATAGCGTCAACAAGTGAAGACTCAAGTGAGGTAAATCTAGACTCTTTAGATAAAGAATCTTTAATTGCTATTATTCATGATATTTGTGCCTCTTATAAGTCTTCTAAAAAGAAAAAGAAAAAGCTTGCTAAAATTGTTGATAATTTGCATATAGAACTAGACGATCTTGAATATGCTAATTCTTGCTTGCTTATTGATAAAAATGATTGTCTTAGCCAAGTAGACTCTCTTAAACTTGAAAATGCTAGTTTACTTGATAAGATTAAATTTCTAGAAGCTCAACCTCTTATGCCTAGTTCCAATGAAGAGCATACTTTAATTGTTGATTCTCTCATGCATGACATTGATGTTCTTAAATCTGAAAACAAGGACAAAGATTTTGTTTTGCATGAATTAGAAATAGAAAATGCCTCCTTGCTTGCTAAAATCAATGGGCATGAATCTTGTTCTAGTTCTACTAATAGAGAGAATGATGTTGCTGCTCTTCATATTGATAGAGATTCTTATTTAACTAAAACTCTTTGCTTAGAAAATGATCTTCTGCATGCTAGAGATAATATATATCATTTGTCTTCTACTATTGCTTCTCTTAAGCATGATAATGATAGTTTGAGATCATGTTTGCAAAGATTCTTATTTCGTAAAAAGAATCTTAATGATATCCTACACCATACTACTAAACAAATTGGTAGACATGGTTTAGGGTATGATAGTAGTCAAGGGAACAACAAAGATAAAGGACCTCCAATATTCCATGGAGAATCCTCTACTTCCAAGACTATGGGCACATGCAACTACTGCAATGAATTTGGTCATTACTCTAATTGTTGTCCTTTTAGGAAAGCACCCAAGAGCAATAGGATTTGGGTTGCTAAGCGAACCCCTCCGGACCCAAAAACATGATTGGGGACCATTTCATCTTTCTTCTTGTAGGTACTTGCAAATGGATTGACTTGAGCTATTGAATTGAAAATTAACTTGTCAATCAACATAAAAGAAGAAAGGTGAGATGTGTGACAACAAGTGGAAAAGGAATGGTAAGCACAAAGGTAAAGGTTTTATTGCTTATAACCATTTCTAACTTGTTTTTGTCAAGTTAGTGTGCACTATACATATGGTTTTTGAGTCAAAAGTGGAATTTTTGTGTTTCTCTTCACACTCTTGCTCAAAAACTATTTCTAATGCTTCTATAGTGCATTACTAACTTACTTAGACATGTTTGGATATGGTTTGTATTTTAAGCATGCCTTTAAATATATTTTTATGATATATATGTGCTTCTTGACAGCTGATCTGTCGGTCGAGTTTGCCCTATTGAAACTCGACCGATAGGCACCAAGAGTGTTGCCAACAGCTGTCATCGTTCGAGTTGCCAATGCACAGAACTCGACCGATAACACTGTGCACAGAATACACAGTTGGCTTATTGAATGAGAATTTCCCTCTCAACTAGATTTTCTCAACCAATAGCCTTATTCTTTGGCACTCTCTTTTGGTATCTTTATATATGCATATTTGCCATGTTCTAAATTGGCTATCTTGCATACAACTCTATCTCTCTAATTGCTCAAAATTGGTATATCTATATCTTGCAATTACTTGCTTTGAGTTGTTTTGCAGGTTTTGATGATGATCTCTTTGGATCTCTTGGTTGTGTCTAAAATCGCTTCCGTTGTACTCTAACTTGCTACATCTCTATAGGTGTATATCTTGTTTTGATACAACCTTGAGGTTCATAGGGGTAATCATCTTATGGTAAGGATGCATATCTAGTGAGTTATATCCTTTCATGCTTCTAAAATTGCATATCTCTTTGTTTGGATATATCTCTACATCTAATCATAGCTTTCTTTATCTTGTGTATCTTTTGGTATCTCTTGCTATGATCTAGATCCTACTAGTAGTCCTAACTTGTGATATCATCTACTAGTAGTTCATATACATGTAGTTCTAACCTTGTTTACAATTTGCCATCTTTGATCATCTATATGTTATGCTTGTATCTTATCTCATACATGCTCAAGATTGTTCCTTGAATTGCATATCTACTATCTTGAGTTGTTTGCATAACATTGTGATGCAGGGCACATAGAGCTACATTATATGTAGAAATTGGAGTATTTTTGGATTTTATGCAGGTTTTGCTCCAATTTCAGTTTTTGCTACAAGTATAGTGTTTTTTATGCAGAAACACCCTTCTGAGAAAGACTCATCGCTTTGCCATGAGCTCTGATGGTTTTTGGTCAAATTCCATCATCTTGAGGGTCAAAATTGTGATTTATTGTTTTTCTGTAGCACTTTATCTTGCATTTTTGGGTTGTTCAAGTATATGATTTAACTTGCTTTTATTTCTATGCTTGGACAAGACCCTATCTGTGCTCTTCTACTCTCCTTATATATTTGTATTATCTCCTTTCTCTTTAACAGGTGATGTTTCTTATTTCTTCATACCCCCATCTTTTTGAAATGACAAAGGGGGAGAAAGGTATGTCTTCCCTTAAAAGAGGACGAAGGCATGTCTTACATGAAGAGGAGAAGCATGTTCATGTAAAGGGAGAAGGTAAAGGGGACGAGACATATATGTGTAGACATATATGAGTAGAAGACATAGTTTCTATAAATGTTATGAAAGCTAACCATACAGGAGAATTAGCATCAATTGAGGGGGAGTATGAAAACTCCATGCGCATCAATTGAGGGGGAGCATATGAACTCTATTCTATTGAAACCCCTAGGTTTCTCCAAAGGTATGAATTTACTTAAATGCTTTCAATACATTTATGGAATAGTTTGTCATCTTCAAAAAGGGGGAGAATGTTGACTCAAGGTCAATTAGGTCAATGTTGACTCACGTCTAAATTGACTAAACCCATGTTTTGATGATGACTAACCATTCCACATTTTGGTGTCTAATGTCTCTACTTGAGTAATTTCAGATTATGTATAGACACACTCCAAATGCCCTAACTTGCGCATCTCAAATTGGAGAAAAGACAAGTCAAAGTCATACAAGTGCACATTTTTCTAATATGATGTATATCCATTAGAATCATGTTGTAAATCACTTGTAATGATTGTATTACTTGTAATTAAGCTTAGAAAAATATCAGGAACACTTAGATCGAATATTAGAGCACTTTTAATGCAACTTTGAAAATCAATTACAGGCACTTGTTCGGTCGAGTTTCCCACCCTGAAACTCGACCGATCAACCTTGGTCGATTTTCTGAAGATTGCATCGGTCGAGTTGTGCACTCACAGAACTCGACCGATTGGGTAGTAGGCCAGTTCCAGTTGGAATGGTCGGTCGAGTTTCCTTAGAACAAACTTGACCGATCATTTCAATATCGGGCTGCCTGCTACTTGATCGGTCGAGTTACACATATTATAACTCGACCGATTGTACTGTACGGAAAAGTGCAGAAAAGTGTTTCTAGCCGTTGTGGAGTTGCAACAAGTGAAAATAGATCCGTTGCAAGCCAAAAAACGGCTAGTTTTCGTTCACAAGTGTTCCCAAAGGCTATGAGGCATCCCCAGCTATAAATAGGACCCCTTGGGCTTCATTCCAAGGTTGAGCATTCATTGCAAACTCTAACAAACTCGACCGATCATTTCAATATCGGGCTGTCTGCTACTTGATCGGTCGAGTTACACATATTATAACTCGACCGATTGTACCGTACGGAAAAGTGCAGAAAAGTGTTTCTAGCCATTGTGGAGTTGCAACAAGTGAAAATAGATCCGTTGCAAGCCACAAAATGGCTAGTTTTCATTCACAAGTATTCCCAAAGGCTAAGAGGCATCCCCAGCTATAAATAGGACCCCTTGGGCTTCATTCCAAGGTTGAGCATTCATTGCAAACTCTTTGTGAGGTTCCTATTCTATAGTTGAGTGCTTCCTACAGCCTCCTCTCTCTCTCTCTCTAAGCTTAATCACTTGCTACATCCATTAGAGTGAGTAGGAGATTTGTAAGAGAGCTAGTTTCTACTTGTATATCTTGTGAGGCTCTCACTTCCACCACCTCCCCATCTCTCATTTGCTATCTTGAAGATGAAGGTTCTCTCTCTTATCCAAGAGAGGTGAAGAAGAACAAGGGAATGAGTCCCTTGGTGAAGATCAAGGCAGAAGACTTGGAGCTAGAGTGGGTAAGCCCTTGGAGAAGGCAAAAGACTCAAGCTCAAGTAGGTAAGACCGTAGTGGAAGCTTCTCCGAGTGAAGGTGAAGTCAAAGGCGGAAGATCCAAGAAGAGTGGGTAATTCCTACAAGGCCGAAGACTTGTGCAAGTGTGGGTAAGTCCTTGGAGAAGGCCAAAGACTCTTGCAAAGTGGGTAAGTCCTTGGTAAGGTTGAAGACTCTTTGTATTGGATAGGTAAGTCCTTTGTTGGTCATGTATTGTAAGTCTTATAAGTGAATATAAGAGTGCAATTGTTGGAAGTCCTAGAGGTTGACCTCTCTAGGCAAGTGGACTGACACACTTCTAGTTTGAAGTGTGGAACCACTCTAAATAGGTTGTCTAATTGGTGCATGTTCAATCTCTCTTATCCTTTCTATGCATGATTTAGTTGCACTCAAATTGCCTATTTAGCAACCTTATCTTGTCATATATTTTGAAGGTTTAATGAGTTTGGTTTAAGTGCTTTCAGCTCTATTCACCCCCCTCTAGAGCATCTAATCACCCATCTAGGATCCAACAAAGATTGCCTTCGGGTGCTTTGCATACATAGATTCTAGAAATGTCTGAAAAAACCATACAAAGGAGTCAGCGGTCTCATCTCGTAATAAAGCAAAACCAAACAAAGTAGATTGCTTGTGATGATTCACCCCAATAAAAGGTGTGAATGGAATATTGTATCTATTAGTCATGTAAGTTGTGTCAAATGTAATCACATCTCCAAATGTTTGATATGGCATTCTTGATCTTGCATCTACCCAAAATATATTGCGTGCACAACCCTCATCATCAAATAGTACAGAATAGAAGAATTCAGGGTTTGTTGCTTGCTGCTTTCTGAAATGCTCTAATGTGGAGGCTACATCAACACCTATGTATCTCCTCCTCAAAGAAACAAGTTTGTTGCTTAAATCTTTTCTTAAGAATGTGACATTATGAATTCCACCTTGTTGGCTAGCAATAAGTGACATTATGTGTGCACTAGAAATATTTTGATCATGCATTGCCTGAATCAAATCATGAACCTCAGAAGACATATGACGGTGTGACCGGTGAAACCTCTTTGTAGATGGACTATTGGTGAGATCATGGTTGTGCTCTTCGTCAAAGCTCACAACAACCCACTTTGTATCTTCTTCTAGCTTGACTCGCATTTGAGCCTTACATCCTGTTCGATTAGAAATGCCATCTTTTTTTGGGGTACCCTTATCACCATTTTCTTCCTTCTTTTTTGGTCTATATAACCCTTCCTTGGAACACATGAATACCCTATTTGTGACTTTTTTGGTTTTAGCTGAGACATAGTGATTCCCCTTACTTATGCTAAATCCCATACGATATGCGTATTGATTATAAAACTCCTCTGCCTTATCAAGACTATCAAATTGCAAACCTATGAAAGGTTCTAGTTTAGATTGTACTTCCACCCTCTCATTTTCTTCACCAAAGTTTTCATTTGCATCCACTTCATGGTCATCAACTAACCAATCTATTCCCACCATACCATCAACATCATGATAAAAATCCATATCTGCACATAAAAGACATAATCACCGCTTGTTTGCATTTAGGAAATGAGACCATATTGATAAATTAAAACAAAATCTAACCATGTTCAGATTGTTGCGTGGTGCTAGTGCCTTCCATATCCAACCAAACTGGGATGTAACTGTCCATATCTATTAAGGGAAAACAATGATTATTATGATAAACTAAATACAATTTTAAGGCCAAAAAAATACTAAGTGGAGGAGCAAATACTATGTCGAAGGAGGAATGAAAAAACTCGGCTGTTTTAATCTATTAGGGCTAATTTGGTTGGACCGAATTGGAAAATGAGAATTTCAACTGCATAATGGTTTGAAATTCCGCAAGTTTGGTTTGACGCAGTTGTACTTATGACCTTGAAATGCGCATAACTAAATAATTGCACAACCAATACAATTTAATTTCATGTTTTTCATTTCCAATTTTCAAACTCTGGAGCCGTAGTAGAACTGCACGGAACCAAATTTGTGATGGAGTAGATTTTTTTAGAATCCTAAATGTTCAATGACTTAAGTGAAAGCATATGTTTTAGTTAGATTGAGAGTTCCAAGCTTTTGATAAAGTAAGTGTGTTGATGTGAGGTTGATATCATGATTAAGATATCTCTTTTAATGCCTTTTTGAGGAATTTAATTGAATGATCGAACAATTGAGTTTCGAAACTAAATTTGTGTACAAGATAGCTTGAGTTGTGAGGAAGCAATGGTTAAAATGTGGTGGAAATTGGAGCATCCTAGAGAGAGTTATTTAAGTTTGAAATTGGTGAAATAATGTGCTTTTTTTATGTTCATAGACCTAAGTTGGGGCTTGTATTCAGTGTCACGCGCCCTGTACTTTGGTTGGGTCTGCGCGGCTCGTTCCTGACCCTAGATCTATGATCTAATGGCCACACCAAACAACCTTTAGATGCCACAGATTGGCCTGTTCTTAGCTGCAATCTGGGTAGTAGATTAAGGATCTGAGGGCTGTGTGCTTGTCCTCAACCTCCAGCGGATTGGGTCTGAGACGTGGGGAGGATGAGGCCACGTTTTCCTCCACCACTTCACAGATTGCGGGAGTGAGTGAAATCCTCAACTGGACAGTTGGATTCGGACTGGGATGAGCTCCCATTTGACCCATTTCTTCAGTTTGTGAAACTGAGCCTTCAGGAAGAGCATGCCCTCCTTTCTCATCGGTTCTCCACTGCAGGAGAACAAGTCATGGCTAGAGGTAGACACAGATGAGAATAGAGGAAGGAGAAGAAAGGAATATGAGAAGGAAGGTTATAGGAGAAGGAGGTGGCTGATTATCATGGGTTCCGTGGTCTGTTGCATGACGAATGGCTTCCAGTTCACCTGAGATGAAGTTTCGGTTGGGGAATGGACTCACAGAACTCCCCATCACAATTGAAGGGCATAGAGGTGTTCTTGGAGGTCTGAAGATCCTTCTTGTTGCTTCGATCCTAAGCTCCATAAAGCAGAAGCAAGGTGCCTCTTTCCTCCGCCGCAATAGAGGCCAAGCGGCGGCGAGCTTCAGGTCTCAGTGACTCGGAGCCGCAAGTGACATCCTAAGCACCTGAGGGAAGCCGTATGGTGGTGACATAGCTTATGGGACAACCAAATCGAGGAGAATAAGCATGGAGTGACTGGATCTGCTCGCCAGAGAGAAGTGAGGTGGCGGCGGACCTGCTCACAAAAGAACAGAGCCGCGATCCTGATTGCGGGAGTCTGTGAGCAAGTAAAGAACGGACCAATTGGTCCAGCTAGTGAACCAAGCGGCCCAATAAAAAACCACAGCAATCCAACTGTGATCTGTCAGTGAACCGAGCCCAAACCAATGCGGATCGGCCGACTCAATGTGATCCAAGAGCTGGAGGTCGCCCCACCCAAAGAGCCACATGGCGAGACATGATTCGCTGAAAAAGGTAAATGTTCAATATTTGCCCAGATCTTATATAATTCGTAGAAAATAGCTCGATTGTCAGAAAAATACAAGTAAGGTACCAAAATTCTCAGAAAAATGCGTAGAATAATATGGAATCATCATATCATCCTTTTTATGCTTAAATATCAGCAATATCATGTAAGATGTGTAATCCTTATTTAATGGTTAATAAATAGCAAACAATGACATAAAATTATGGAAAAATGTCAACAAGTCCATAACCATGTCTTTAATGCATATGATGTCAGTTATGGTCATGTTGATGCATAAAAGAATATAATTTGATTAATATGGCTAATTAGGGCTAATATCACTAAAGATAATGCAATAAATGCATACATGCTCAATAAGTGATGAAAATCATGGAACACCCTTATATATGTAACTAGAAACTAATATGTAAATCTGAGATCAGTTTTATACACGAAATCCATGTCATATGAAGTTGACCTTAATACATGGTTTAAAGTCGTAGATACGTTAATAATGTAATCTAGGGTTAATATATCTAAATAATGATATGGAACCTGATATTCAGATTGTGTATCTTAATCTGAAACATAACATCAGTAACATAAATCCCACATAGGGATGAAGATAAGACAAGTAATAATGTATATAACATAATGATATAAGGGAAACCCTAATGAACACAATTAGGGTTAAGATGAGATGTAAGATGATGGGAACCTGATGATTATATATGATCTTATCTTAATCAGGGATGACCAAGATATAGATGATGTGAGGAATATGTGATTAGGATATCTCTTTGGAAGGTACACCATTACCTCTTACTTGACTTATTATACAATATGCTTGTGTTATATGTGTACTAGAATACTTGGCATATGATATTGGATGAATGATTTTTCTTGTATGATATGTTGCCTAATTTTCTGTACTTATGGTTATGAACACATGAAACGTAATATATTTGTTCCATTATATGAAAGCACTATATCTCTTTGGTAAGCATAGTGCTAGTGAGTGATCTATCTCTTTGGTAAGCAGATCACATGTACAATGATCTATCTCTTTGGTAAGCAGATCATAAGGCCTGAATGCATCTATCCCATTGGTAGGCAGATGCACGAGCATATAATGGAAAATGAGCTTAAAATATGTGTTCTCTTTTGTTAATGAATATCTTAGTGCAAGTATACACTTTTCTTGTATTCTTTTGTTACTGCCAAGTATTAGTTTTATCTTATTCTTTTGTTACTGCCAGCCAGTGGATTCTGCCCAAATCAGAAAATCAGCGGAGGGCAGAGACAGATCGGGCGCCAACCAGTGGACTCAGGTCGGCCGTCGTCGACCTGGTCCCTGCGTCTTCGGTCGGCGTTCGTTCCAGAGAGAGAGAGAGAGCAGGTGGGAGTTGCGGTGGAGAGAGAGACGGGGGAAGGAGTGAGATCGCACAGGGGGAGAGAGAGAGTGTCTGGTCACGGGATCAGGTGGACCCAATGCCTGTGAGTGGGCAATTTTTCTCCCAGCCGCTGATACAAAACTAGACAGATCCAAGGGTAGAAAAGTTGATTGTATCCAGGCCCCAATACACTTAAGTGTATCCTAGCCTAACTCTCTCTCTCTCTCTCTATATATATATATATATATATATACATATATGCATCTCTCATCTTTTGTACTATACGCTATATTGTACCTCTCATACTATACATTTTTATTTTTAGTATAATATTAATGTATACTTCTCTCTTCTCTATGTCTTAATTCTTTTCTCTCTTGTACCATATGTCTCGTAAAAATTGTACGCATTTGTTTCTGGTACAATACTAATGTGTATTTCTCTCTTCTCTATATTATACTTCTTTTCCTTTCTCATACCATACATCTCGTGTATTTATTTCTCTTACAATACTAATGTGTAATTCTCTCTACTATGTGTCCTACTTCATTTCTCTCTAGTACTATATGTCTCGTATTGTACGTAATTATTTGTTGTATAGTACTAATGTATAATATACATTAGTATGGTTTGTGTTTTTCGTGAGGATGATTCCCCTATGACTTTCATGTTTTGCCCTCGCATGGTTTCTTTTCCCTTCTTTCTCACCATGGGTAGATGGGTAATTTCATTTTATGGCTTGTATTTTTCATGAGCATCTATTTGGCAGTGGACCCACACTACTTGGTCACCCACGATTGAGCCAAGTCAACTGACTCAGTCTACTTAATCAAACCTTATCTGCTAATGTGGATTTTTTTTTTAAAATCTGATTGGTCATGTTAAACCCCGATCTCACAATTACCACTAATCATGAGATTAGGACATAAATTGAGGATTTAACGTAATACATAGATCACCCTTAACTTTTTCTTTTCTTAATCACTTAAAATTAATTTAAAGGAAAATCTTATAACTTGGAATAACCTAAAATCTTACTAAACTGCGGAAGCAACTACTACTTACCTTACTAGGTAGGTAAAGTAGATTTACACAACATATTGCATTTTTCATGCGGAATATAAAGCACAACAGATAACTTAAAACTAAACTACATATTACATTACATTCTCTCTCTTCCACACCACATGCCCAAGGACCGAGGGGAAAGGACTAAGAGACCTCTATCTAACTCTGAACTACCTTCTAAGAGCCTCGACGATAAGATCCTTTATCTTCCTTGTGCTGACGTTGACCTGAAAAATGTTTCAGTAGGTTGGTGAGCTACTGGCTTAGTGAATAGAATTTCACCCAACCATCATAGATAACTGATATTATGTTTATTAAACTGAAATAAAATACAGAAATTTCTACACTGAGTAGATCTAAAACAATACAGTTAAAATAACATAAAATGCCAAAATTTACATTTAAAGAACAACTGTTGTGAAACTGTACTCGAATCTTTCTTAGCATTTCTTACTTATAAGAAACTCTTTAAACCTATATGAACATATTTTAGCTTATGTCGTGATCATATGCAGTGTACTCTACATATGAAGACTCGTAGCGAACTACGATCTCACCGTACAAGACTTAGCTGACACACCCGGGAATGCTAAGCATGACTATGTCGCTGGTTTGCAATAGGAAAATAGCTCTCTGGCCTCGGCACACCTATTATGCCGTAAAAATTAGACTCCTCCTCTAACTTGAGCACACAGGCAGAGAGTCAAGCCACCTATTGGCTTTACTGTACTCTAGTGTCACCAAGACCTCTGGTTGATGTTGGACACTACATACTGTATTTTAAGGAGACTTCCACTAGGACTTCGTCCCTCGTACCACCTGTTAGTACGTTCTAACCCCCGCATACTGGACACTATCAGGGTTAGGTCGTTTCATCCCTACGACGCAGACCTCTCATAGGGAATCTACGGTGTTCAAGGCTCTTAAGTCTATTATTTTATTATTCTTAGAAAGCCCTTACTATATTATATCTTTTCCTTACTTATACTTGACTCTGGTATCTCTATGGTACCGCGTATATTTATTTGAAGTTTATAATACAACATGTATGTCATTCTAAACTTGGCAGAACAGTATACACAAAACATTGTAATATACTGAGAAATCAATATTTTATACATGTAGGCAGACTAAAATACTTAAATAAACAGATTACATGTCCATTTGGCACTTATACATGTAGGTAGACTAATATACTGATAAGAACTAATTACTTGGCATACGAGTAATCTTCATTTGCATCTATAAATTATTTGTACTTCCTTGGAAAACATGCACATGACCCTAATCATGGGTTATGCATCTCATAACTTAATTAAGAGTTAATTTCTTAACATGGCAAGATTTATTAATAATAATTGAGAATTTCTAATCATGTCCTTGGGAAATGTGCCAATCTGTGTTAATACTAACCACTCATATTAATTATTACTTAGAGCGTGCAAACATGTTTTCATTAAACATCACAAGTCTTCATCTTTTACTTTGAAACACGCAATTAGTAAATTACTAGATTCGTATAGACTGAGTTTATACCCAGACCATACAACTACTGTAACTATGGGGTCGTGCACAAAGTAAGTCGTGCCACTGTCTTCAATCTCTTAAACTGAACAAACTAGGATCATGCAAAGCGTGAAGAAGAGAAACATGCAATAAAAAGTCAGGTGACGCCAATAATGCACGACACTTGGGTAACCATTGTTACCCACGAATAACATAGTTCTAACCGA
This sequence comes from Alisma plantago-aquatica, assembly GCA_963693085.1. Lineage (NCBI taxonomy): Eukaryota > Viridiplantae > Streptophyta > Magnoliopsida > Alismatales > Alismataceae > Alisma > Alisma plantago-aquatica. The sequence continues at coordinate 1,897,923,880 of OY856409.1, read as the reverse complement.
AAACACCCATTTATTGGAGTTAAATCTTGCTTGGTGAGTGAGATTCTACTCACAGTGGTTCGAGATGGCCGAAATCGACTGGAAACACATCCAAAGCCTGTTTCTAGGCGTTAGCGGGGTCGTCTTCTTCCTTGGGCGCCCTAGATTTCATACATGCTGCAAGCAAGCAACTCAATGCATGCACACTGGAAGGAGGGGGCTCAGCTAATCGTCGCTACTCATGGCTAGGTGGCTACAGATTCGTGATCTAGACCCATGGCCAAACTCATTGGCAGTGATTTGGGGTGATGCTCGCGCCTGAAGGGCCCCTAACCGGTGCTACTGCTGGCCGACGGCTCAAGCAGGTCGGGGCACGAGCTAGGGCGAGGTTGAGGAAGAAGGAAGGATGTGGAAGCAAAGGACCTACTAGCTCAGAGCTATGGAGCTCAAAAATCGCCCAAAATCGCCCCTCTGTTGGCCGATCAGGCGCTGCTGTGTGCGCTGCTGCTTCAAGCGGTGCTTTGCACCAATCCGAAGGAAGGGGATAAGGGAAAAGATATTAAAGCTATTAATGGAAAAATTGCAGCCAAGTCCAAAAATCTTGAAAACATCATATCTTTTGCATCAAAGGTCCAATTTGAATGTTTTTTTTGCAAAATTTCAAGCACGAGATCCACTACAACCTCAAGGCATGAAAACATAATAATTAAACCATTTTAGCTAGGTTAATCATATTAGGTAATTAACTTAATGATTAACACTGCAGTTAACATTAATTACATCAGATGAATCAATCTTGACTAATGATTCACATCTTAGCTTATCTTGATCAACCATGATGTTTAACAAGGTACTTCACGCTAATTGAGGTACTTACTGGCTAACCTCAATGTGGGTTGTAACAGGTCAGAACTTCAAAAATTCACAACTTTCTCTCTATTTATCCAGAAATTACAAAAAAGTATGTTTTAGAATCCTGTGAATTTTCTCTACCTTCTGGTATAGTTTTTATTGCCTGGTTTACAAGTTTTAAGGAACTAATTTTTAGGATTCTAAACATTCATAATACTACATCAATAATTAAAGAAAGGTATTCAAGGATATTTTGGATATTGGAGTCAACTCCATGACCAGTAACCATGGACCCTCTCTCTAAGATACAATCATGTGTCAGTCTAGATTTTTTTGAAAATTTTGGTTTTTAGGGTTTATGTTTTCACTTTTGATCTTAATAGTAACTAAAGGTAACATCATGACTAATAAAGTTGTGATTTTGAGTCAAGATATCGTTAAGAAAACATAAACTTTAAGATGAGTCTATAACAAGAGTCAACCTAGAGTTTCACCGATGGATTTAGATTTCTAGGGTTTCACTTGAATATCATTTAATTAAACCCTAATTGATGGACCTAATCCTATATGTAGGTTGAGTTGACTTTAGACTTGGAGGGTTAGGACCATATCTCTAATTCAATACTCAAGTCAAGGTACATACATCTATTTTATCCAAATTGGGCATAATATCATGACATAATATCTTTTTCCCATATGAGGCATTGACTAAATTGTGGGCAATCTTATCATCTTGTGAAAGTACTCTTCCTTGTTAATATTTTTCTGATTTGATAATGATGATACCAAATTGATGGTCTTCTGGCCTAATCTTGCCAACGATTTGGGTCCTTTGACCCCATTTGATGTAAACTTGATATTCTCATCCTTTGCATGAAAAGAATTATGCTTCATTCTTTCCTGCCCTATTTGCATGTGTGGATGACTAGTCATAACTAGAAGTAGTGACACCATGTAGGCACTGGGTTTTATTCCCTTGTCACTTATAATGTTTTATAGGCAGTGGGTTTTATTTTCATGTCAGAAATTGGGTCTTATTCCCTTGCCACATATGATATTGGGACTGGGTTTTATTCCCCCTGTAATATCTATATTTATTTTGGTAATGAGGTTTTAGACTTCATGTCCTTTGGTATGGAATATTTATGGGTTCCTACCCTACCTTTTAGTATATTCTATTCAATCTTTATTTATCACCATGAAACTAGTTATCTTTGTGATTATGTTGATATGAGTATGGCAAGAAACATTTAATTAATCATGTATCCATGTTAATATTTGCCTCATCTTATGGACATGTTAAATCTTTTGGGAATTTTTTTTGTCTTTCAGATATCTCATTATTGACGTCTCTTTATTTCAAATCTTCTCTCACTTTACTAAATACCCAATTATTTAGTATGTGCATACTCAACATTCACTGACATACGTCCTTTTGTATCCTTTTTCTAGGGTGTTGTCTTACAACCGACCCAATGTTAGCTTAGCCTGAGGGTCAGGGAGGAGAGAACTTTACTTTTGACCAACTGCAAGGATGAGTTCTGAGATGGGAATGTTGCTCAACATAATATGATCCTGATAATTAGATTCTTAATTTAGATTTTTCCTATAAGGATCAATGTTAAATTACAACAATGAAATTCTATAGTAGTCATTTTTTTATTTCCATTGTCACAAACTATTTTTGGTACTTATCTGTTTGAGAAAATATCATGCATCACTTTTATTTGGTCATATATGTATTCATTTGGTTTTATACAAATTATTTTCTTGAATTAAGTAAGGAGTGGTCCCCTACTAGGTTCCACACCTTACGATATCATTTTGATATAACTCAACATCTACACTAGCTTTCTTTTGTGTCGCTATACTCAAATCATATGTTGAACTTACCACTTGCTCCTCATTTTTTGTAATAGGTTTAAAGATTTTTTTTTTCATTTTATATATACTCTAAAGTGGTATGTCAACTGTAAAAATTTATAAATAAAAAATATCATCTAGTATAATAAAAAAATCAATGTGGTGTATGTAACTAGTTTTAGAACTAAATGCATGAGCTGAGAACCAAATGCTGATGTCCTACTATACTATGCACCAACATTTAAGCCTCACTTCGTGTCATTGGTGAGTCATGAATGCATGGTGATCAACAAAATTGTTTGATAAAAGGTGAATCATGAAGGTCAGATTTTGATAAGGTAGAATTGGGACCGATGGTTGCCTAGCACTTATTGTGGTGAGTATTTGATGATGGCACAAAAAATTGACAGGCTAGTGGACGAGAAGATGGGAGAAGAGACAAAGGCCAGTTTCTGATCTCCCCTCACTGGATGGTGAACACATGGACAAGATGTGGGAATGTCCATCATAGATTCTTACACAAGGTATCATACTATCGGGAGCACACCTCTCTATTGACTCAAACAATTACTTTATTTTTCCCTGGGTTGTGGATCGAATACTTTTTTTTTAGTTCCTAAAACCTTTGAATAACAAACTTTCCATGGGTTGGGGGCGTGGGTTCAGTCATGATAGCCTCCCTAGATATGCCCATGTATCTATGCAATGTATCTACCAAGTCTATTTTTGAACTCCTCATATGTGCACCAATCAAGTATCTATTATCATGTTGCATTTAGGATTAATCAATATGTAATCCATAATAGATATACACAATAGACAGGTGTTATATTTTTTCATATGACATTTTATTGTTGTACTCCGTTAAAATGAATGACAAATGTCGACGTTTCTATCTGGTTCTACTTTTCCATCGATGTTCATCATCATGCTCCTCTCTGCATCTCATCATCTCCTCTCCCAGATCTCTTTTAGATTTTCATAATTGTGGAAGAATAATCAAATAAGAGGAAGCAAATCTACAATGATAGATCATAAAATATAAGACAAAAGTGATAAAAAAGCATAGGAAGCAACTCAAGTGGAGAGAGAAACTTGTAAGAATTCATTATACATTAGAAACGTTAAGAAAATAGCTCCATCTTATACGGAACCTCAAGATAGATGAGTGATTTTTACATCTACAATTCTTCTTATTTGGGATGTATAAGTGGTATGAATCTCTTTTATGTGTACAACAATCTCTTCTTCAACTATTAGACTAGGCTCAAGGCATAGCATTATGCAAAACTAAAATGGAATGACTTGCTGAAGGAAAATTCACAGACACATATGTCCATCTTATCAATATACTAAAGCTTGAGTGCACTAAAGGCAGAGTCAAAAAAATTTAGCTTTCGTTGGACATTTTCATGGGAAACCTTTATGCAAAGAGGAGGCTTCCCATCTAGTGTACTAGATTCTAATTGTTCTTGAATAAGATTTTGGTCTTCCCATATTTATTTATAGGGCTTCACATATGTGTGTGGAGGTTTTTTTTTAACTCTACAAGGATTAGAACATATAATCGATGGGTCTGTCTTTATGCATAGATGAGATTGTGGATATCTTTACACATGCTTCATCTTTGCATGTACATGGATTAGATCCATATACTTTGTGTTTATGAAGATAAGATCTATATACTTGCTAGGTTTTGCATTATGCATGGAGAAGAATTTGCATATGTTGCACAAGGATTTGCATATTCATGTGTTAGGATTCTCATTTATGGTTAGTCTTTATTTTGGAATATGTGTATTGTTTCCTATTTATTTGCACTAGGGTTCCCATGTCGATGTGGTAGTTTTCTATTTGCTTGTAGTGTAATGTTCAATCACACGTGGGAAAAACTATGTTCAATAGTACCATTGTTTTGACCACATGATATTTTAAGGGCTGATTTAAAATATATTTTTAATAAAAAATCTATTATTATGAGGAAAACTACATCTTCAAATTTATAGTTTGTTAAATGTATAGTTCCATATAAATACACTATCCAAAATCTCTTCCAATATTCATTTACAAGGTTTCACATATGTCTGAGGAGGTTTTTCTTTTAACTCTACAAAGATTAGAACATATAATTGATGGGTTTGTCTTTATGCATAAATGAGATTTTGGATATCTTTCACACAGGCTTCATCTTTGCATATACATGGATTAGATCCATATACTCTGCATTTACAAAGATAAGATCTATATACTTGGTAGGTTTTGCATTATACATGGACAAAGATTTGCATATGCTGCACAATGATTTGCATATGCATGCGCCAGGATTCTCATTTCTGGTTAGTCGCTATTTTTTTATATGTGTATTGTTTTCTATTTATTTATATACTAGGCTTCCTATGTCGATGCGCGGTAGGTCTCCATTTGCTTGTCGTGTAACGTTCAATCGCACAGGGGAAAAACTATCTTCTATTTGTTGTTTTAAAAAAATGTGGGTATGTAAAACTAATGAATAGTACCATTGTTTTGATCACATGATATTTTAAGGGTTGATTTATTTTTTTTAATAAAAATATTATTTTTATGAGGAAAACTACATCTTCAAATGTATTATTTTATTTGTTATACTTTCTAATATGTGGTGGACAATACTTGGAGTTCTATTTTGAGTCTCAAAATGATGTCCGCCTAGCATATTTCTTTGTCTAAAGAAACCCATTCGTAGACCCATTGAAGTATTGATTTAGGAATGCACAGTCCAGGTCTAAGAGTTTAGACCCAGATCCTCGGTATCTTTAAAATATACAGATTTGCTATACATCCAGACCCGCGCTAATTCTGCGCCAGCCTTTTCCGCTCCAGGCCTCCACCTCGAGAGCATGGGCCCTATGTCCTGGTTTGTGTCCCCTCTCCTCGGATCCTTCCTCCTAACCCCGGCGCCCTCCCTGGGTACCAGGAATATCCTCGCAGCTTACGTCTCCGCTCCTAATGACATCGTCCAGTTCAGTCGAAATATCTGGCACCGCTTTCGTGTACATGTCTACTTCTCACTATATACAGTCGTCTTCCTCTTTATCATATTAAACATTGGAAAAAAATCAATATAGCACATTTTTACAAAAATATTTACCAGTATAACACACTATACAAAATATTTTTTTTATACAAAATATTGTCGTGTTTATTATTAAATTTTTTTTTTTGAAAAAGTGCTTTCAACTTGACGCTATTTGAACTGCAAACTAAAAAGTGCCACTCAATTTGGAGTTTTTTTTTTTAAATAAACACACCAATATTTGTGGCATTTTTCAATCCCGATTACAAAAATACTCCACATAAAGTGACGTTTTTAGACTAAAGTGTGCTATTTTGAAAAATATTTTGTATAGTGTGTTATACTGGTAAATATTTTTGTAAAAGTGTGCTAAATTGTTTTTATTTTTCCTTAAACACTTCGTAACCTAATATAAACTGACTGCTTGCATGTTACTGTTGTGAGTAGCAGAAGACGGCGTCCTACCGGATTGCAAAATCAGGCAGTATATTGAGATAATAGTTAGTCGAACAGTGTATTTTGGAAGGAAAAGCCAATGCACAGAATGACGGAATGCCAATGTTTTCAGGCTGTAAATAGATTACCGGTCGGGGGAGTGGGATTGCAAGATGGCGCATGAGATATTTCCGACTGACGGGCTGATTGTTGGGACAGCGTGTAGGTCTTCGCCGGGTGAATCTTGGATTTTTGTTGGGAACAACGCTGTGTGGACACTATTTTGAAATCCAAAATAGAATCCTACAAAAAGATAAAGAATATGATAAATAAAATATATGATTTTATTTAGATGCTTTTTTTATTTTATATTAAAGAATGATTTCGGTTCGTCCACGTAGCACAAAGAAAGATATAAGTGGCACCTAGCAACTAGAAAGATAAAACTTTTTTTAAAAAAGTGAATTGGGAGATTCCATTCATCTCGTCTCCCCTCAAGCAAAAAAGAACAAAACGCTGTGTTACAAGCAGGGTACATCACCCCCAAAAAAGTTACACTATCGTGATCTCAGAAAGTATAGCTGTACAACTCTGCGGCAGCTACCATGGTGGCGTCACTGTGTCTGTCAGCATCGTCAAATTGCGAGTCTGCTGGTCCTAACTTGACTTGGGGAGTGTGTATAAGCCCACTCGGGGAATGATGATGGATCACAAGATTCACAACCCCAAAGCCCACACCGCCGCTATTAGCTGCGGTATCGTGAAGGATGCGCTAGATTTTTATGGTTAATTAACAAAGTAGTGTGGCGGCGTGGTAAAGTTATACACATGTAATTATATTAATAACCAAACTAACACCGATCCAGACATGAGTCATGACGTATGTGACAGAACTACCGCAGAGAATCAGGACGTGCCGAGGGGAACAGAACCGGAATGGACGGACGGGAATGGCTGGCTCATCATCTGGACGCATACTAGACTGGGTGCGGGTCATAAACTAAGGAAAGCACATCTACTACGTCAATTCCAATGTATGTATGTCCCGAGCTCCACCTTCCAATTTGCCAACTTGAGCGTATTGCGACAGAAAACCAAAGCGTTAGGCTATATACCATTGCTACGCTAAAAGCAAGCTCTCTGCCTCCTCTGCTCCAAGGCCAAGGGTGAGTGGCGCGCATACGCACATACCGACACGCCGCTAACACCACGGTCCAGTGATAGCGTCCCTACCATGCGTCATGTATATGAGATTGCAGCCTTTGAGCTAATCTCTATTAAGAACATCATACATCTCCCAAGTTTTGTTGTTTTTTTAAGTGGTTCAGCTCTGGGAATATTCCCGCGCGTGCTGTCCCTCCCCTCCAATCGCACTGCTTGACTGCTTCCCCTTCATAGCACAACCAGCTTTTCAGTCCAATCATGGGGCTCGACAGCAAAACACGGGATTGCAAACCCTGCGCCGCTGGGAAGTATTTACACCCCCCCCCCCCACCGCTGGTGGTATTGCTCCTACCGTTCTAGATTCCAATTTCACTTCCATCACTACTACTTTTTTGCTCAGGACTCGCTGGCTACGGCCTTGTACACACTCAAGACGCAATTAATATCGGCTCTCGACTTGGATCAAGTAAAGTGGCGGAACCAATCACCTTAGAAAGTGAGGTCATGAATAACATCCGTCAAACTAGGCATGACAATTTCAGCCCAATCCAAACCCGAATTTTTCTCTTTCCTGTAGCTATAATACTCTAGACACCCACTTCTATCCCTTCTCCTTCCTCCGTCCGCTTATACATGTTTGTGTGTGTGTGTTTCTGTTCCGCCATTGCTGCTCACACCTAGGGAGATCCAATCTCCCTTTTTCTCAAACAAGTGGATTTAAGGGCATTATCTGGGATTTTTGTATTTTTTTCCAACAATCTTATCCCTAAAGATTGGTTTTTCAGAAAGTGTATGACATTCTTTTGTGGTCATCTAATGAATAATTTTGTCTAATATTTATTTTATAATTGTAAAAAAATAAATTATTAATCTAGTACAAAAAGAATGAACCAAATTAGAATTAAGATGAGAGAGATGTGATACTTTTAATTTTCACACATAAATACCTTCGATTCAACAACTGAAGCCTCGACACACTCACAAATCGATTATTTTGAGATGTGTCACTCCCAACACAACCAATAACAAAAATGACCATAACTTTTACTATAATTACCAAGATCATATGAAATTTATTTTTTTGGATTCATCTTTTGATCCTCTACGACAACAAAGCTCTAAAATATGAAGAAAAAAAAGAATGGCAAGATAACTTCTATGGTGATCTTTGCAGAAGAATGTGGAGAATGGGAGGAAACAAAGGTTTTAGCAAATATTAACCTTGGTAAGCAGGTTTTAACTATAAATTCCTTTTTCTCTTCATTTTCCCTTGCATGAAATTCTCTTATTCATCAATTAAAGGTTTTCCTTAACCTTCTCCCTTCGTCTCCCACCTCCAGAAAGCTTCATTTAGGTTTATCAGACCAGCGTGAGGCTAGATCTTAAAGCTTATAGTTCAAATCCAATCTTAGTGAAGTGGAATTCGACCTATCCAAGTATAAGTATGAGATCAATAAGCTAAGATCACATACAAGTGATTGGAAAATCACCTTATAACCTTGATTTATAGTATACGTTTGACATAATGTTGTTTTCTGTGTGGTTTTTTTACTCAAGAATTGATATTGCGATCATTATTGTATATGCATAGTTGTTTTCATAGAGGGAATATATTATTCTATACATTATGTTCTATGATATTGATAGGTTGGATTGCTGCATGAGCTGCATTGAAATAGGATAATTGGAATCATGGATTTAGATGCACTAAAAATCTCACTTTGCCCTAATTACATATCTAGAGCTATGATATCAGAAAATTTTGATAGTTGCTATTTGCCAAATAATTACGATACTTAATGCCAAATGCTTAGCTATAAAAGACAGTTTAATATTAGCAATGTGAAGGGTGTTATCTTAAAAAAATTAAATTTCATTAGACAATAGATGTTGTTGGTATGTATGCCCTGAGAGCCAATCATGAGATGATTGGTGGGATACATTAAGATTGATTTGATAAGCATCAAATGCAAGCTTCCAATTCTTTCTGGTTCAGTCATATGAGATAATGATAGAACAAATTCAATGTCTAGAGAATGACATTACTCAATGACGAATGCTTTCAGGTTCATGACTTGAACGATGAGATCATACGAATGCTAAGAGTTTGTACATTCTTATTATGTCCCTAGTCGGATGTCATTGTGGAAGGTAGATAGACAACAATAACACACAAGACTAGATTGTGGTGTTGGTTGATGACATAATCTCATTAGTCATGATATAGATATATCAAACCAAACACATAGGTACTTGTTAGAGAACAAATGTACCAGACAGACCCACCGTGAGTTTGACACATGGAACCATGACATGGTAGTCACAGTCAATTCTCACAGTGATGGTGGTGAGTGTGATTCTTTGACCTGAAATCAGTACACTCAACACATGTCGTTGGGTACACTTTGGCATCATCAAACACAGTCCTGAAATATGGGTTGTTATAAAGGTGATGATTGGGTGGCTTTGACACATGGGACTTTTGAGGGGTAAGTGATAGATATGGGATTTGTCCCTCCTGAGGGAGTTTGATATCCGTGGCCACTTGATGAGTAGGATTGGGATAGGTGAGCACACACATGCGTGAATCAATATGTGATATTGATGTCATAGGTATCTCCTCCAATCTACTCTGAGATCAAGAAAGTGAATGGACGTTGACAAGATGATTGTTCCATGCCTTGAGTTTATTCGGGATATTAGTGACAAAGGAATTATACATTCACTGTAACACCATTCACGGATTGTAGGATTGAAAGTTGTTCTCCAACTTTCCTTTTCACTTGGGTAGCACTGATGTGCGACTAGGCACCACTCTTTGCTTGTGAAGTCATAAGTGTTATGGACTTTCACTGCCAACGTGAAATGGGCTTGCAGGGTCACACACATAGGATTTAACCCGGAAGAGAAGTTTATCCACAAATGATGTTTAGATTTATTACTAAAGGAGTTTAGTAGTTCAATTAAACACTCAATCAATTGATAGCTTAATATCATAGTGTTCAAGGTGTTGGATCGATTGATTAGAGTATCAGATTGATTGAAACCACAATTGACTGGTTTTGCAGAGTCTGTACTCCCAACTGATCGGCTCATATGATGAATCGATGGGCTCAGCTTGGTGAACTGATCGGCTCATGTAATGAACTGATCGGCTCAGGATAGGTTGAGACGACCGGTTCAAGGGTTGAACCGATCGACTGAACCGGTCCAAATGAGCAAGTCGAGAAAGTCAGGTTGGTGAGAAATTTCTTTTCTTTTTACTTGTCCAATTTGATTGGAACAAGGATTGGTTTTTGGATCAATTCGAAACAAAAGAGGAAAAGTCAATCAGGAACTGATCAGGATAGTGAACCGATCGGCACAGGTGCCCCAACAGATCAGTTCAGGTGTGAATCGATCGACTCAAGTCCCCAACTGATCGGTTCATGCTTGAAATGATCGGTTCAGCTGACACAGTTAGTTGTTTTGTGGAAAATCTCGAACCCTTATACTCCTGCTTAATCTCGCATTGCCTGGGGTAGAGAACCCTGTCCCATGACCCTCCTATATATATAGGGGTATTGGGGGCTTCTCGGGCACAACAACTCAGAATACCAGTTGCTCTACAAAGTTGTCATTCTCTCTGGTTGTGGTAACCAGGAGAGCCTGAGCAAGTGCTACCTGATAAGGGAGGCACAACAAGGAAAAGACAACTGCAGAAAAGCGTATGGTTGCAGGAGAGTGTGTCGGTAATTAGTACAGTGACAGGAGGGTACAACTCCTTCCCGTGCCTTGTGCAACAAGGCGATCGAAGTTCCAGGTGGTATGTGTGGACTACTTCAGAGGCAGGAGAGTTTTGCCGCTCGGAGGATAGTTGTCAATCCCGACAGTCCCAGTGAGACCAGGAGCTGCACAGACACCGTCCAAGACTGGAGGCGATGTGATGATCGAATCACGAAAACAAGATCAACGAATGCATAAGCGATTAATTAGCAGCGGATCTATTGAAAATCACTAAAAATTTAAAACTTTTTGTAAAGAGATCTTTAAAGGATAAAACTCCTTCATAAAGAAACATCATAAGTTATTTACAACATGATTCATCATTACATCTCTGTAAAATCACATCTCGAGTGATTACCACATCAATTGCTATGTTACCTATACAAAGCAAGATACAAAAATCTCGAGGCATTAAACCAAAATCTCAGATCTACATTAAACATCTACTAACTCCTAGAACCTGAGAGTACAGAGACAAAATAGGACATTCTATCTATAAGACTTGACAGACAATGTCTCCACCTGAGAATAACTACTGTCCCTGGTGTTGCTGTTGTTGGTGCTGCTCACCCACTGATGGGTTCCTTCGTCCACGACGTCTACCTAAAAAGTTGAATCCTACGGGGGTGAGAAAATTTGAATAATTGTCCCGACGAGAGTTATAACTCTCCGCCAGAAGCTTTGTTATGGCAATAAAGGAATAATAATAAGCAGTATAATTATAAACATTCAATAGAAGATTTAATTTTAAGTAAAGAAACATTCTCTTAGACAACCATTTCAATTATAACTTAATTGAATATCAAAGCATATCTCAATAAAGAATATGAAGGACATGTATACTAGTTATCTAACTAGAACATTATAAACAATGTATCATCACTCATTGTTTCTCGTAGTTCAACCTAAGCAAATATGCTACACGGCTGATTACATTTTACAAACATATTTATGCCCTGAGGAGATGAGTTACACCTCTCATACTCCAACCGACCAATACTAAATCGCAATCAGTACCATACATAGGTCATCAGAAGAGTCGGATTCCTATGACCTCATCTTCCTCAGTCAGTGTGAGGATCAACATGTAGGACATCTCGTGTCTCTGCTATAATAGCTTTCCAGGGTATTCTGGTAACTTCGCTATTAGAGTTACAGTGACATTCTGTACTCTCTTCGCCATCGAGGGATTTCTTATTTATCTCACACCGATGTGACATTAACAACATCATCGGGAGATTAGTGATACATCATCCCGACATAAACATATAATGAAGGATTGATGGATTAAAGGTACATCTTACATCAAATCCTACATTAGGACGTAAGGATATTCACGTCTATAACCCCCACATACTCAAAAGTATGTGCTCCAGGAGTTCCCTTAGGAAAACCTGTTTCACCATCATTTAATTTCTGACAATGATGGATCTATGATCAGGGCTCTACATGATATCATTATACTTGATTATTTAAGTACATTATGGCATTCTTTTAGCATCATGCATGTTTTCAAACATAAACCAATAAGACAATTTCTATAAAGAAAGAGTACTATTTGTATCAAGTTCACATCACATATTTTTAACATTGGGATATCAATCCCTAACCATCTCATCATTGTGATTCAGGAATATGGGTGATCAAACCCTTGAATCATCATAACAGTTGTTACCAAGTAACATCTTATCAACTAGTCATTTTAACAATATGACCTTTGATTATAACAATGAATATATTTCTCATGGCTCATCCAGCCTATCAAGATCATATGTTACCACTTACCAGGTAATATAGCATATCATTACTCTTAAATCTTATAAAGTGCTTTCAATGCATATGACCTCATAACCCTTACCTAGATATAATCACCTCTTTATGAATACCTGCATGGGTAACATTACTGATAACATGCATATTGTAACTATACCAACACAATAAAAGTTCTTTCCAATTTATATATGGAATACCACAGCCGTGCTATCTTGCACGGTCATGCAAGAGTAAGTCACCACGACCGTGCTTTATTACACGATCGTGCAACAAAGGAATCACAACGACCGTGTCATATTACCACGACTGGTTTCTATGGTTATATTTCCTTTTTAATTCAAATAGGGTTATTCAACCCCTTAATCTTATAAAAACATAATGATTACTTACTCCATAATCATGTATAGTGTTTCATGCTTAAAAGCATAACCCAAAATTAGGGTTTACTATTCATTTCATCCCATCACCCTAGATTAGGGTTTACTATTCACATTACATGAGATTACCCTAGAATTAGGGTTTACTATTCACATTATAGTGAATTGAGGTCATTCCGTTATCATGTATGAAGGTTACTTTCCTTAATGCCTTCAATTAGGTTAAGATTCATTAATCACCATGATTAGGGTTTCCATGATCTCACTATGAAGGATCATACCCTAATTAGGTGTATTCATACATATTGGAGGTATTTTACCTAATTCTCATTCATATTAGGAGTCTTCTCTCTCTTCTTACTATTAGATGATGTTTACATCTCTCATGATTAGGTTATGTCAAATCAACCTAGATAATCATAAGTCAAGTCATCACTATTATGGTATGGGAAAACGGTCTTGATGGTGTACTTGGCCATGCGGTCTTGAAAGTCAAAGGGACCAAACGGTCAACAACTCCATGCGGTTTCAAAACCATTTGGAGGTTGAAAGTCCAAAACCGTTTGGGGTCTTTTAAGGTCAATAATGTTTGATGCCTTAGTGGTCAAAATGGTTTAGTAGTTGATTAACTTAAACCCTAAAGATACCTAAAGTGATTAAGGGAACAAATAATTAGTTGGTTGATGCATGTTATGGTCAATGGTAGACATTATAAAAGTACCCTTAGTGGGTTAGTATGACTAGGTTTATCAGACCAGCGTGAGGCTAGATCTTAAAGCTTATAGTTCAAGTCCAATCTTAGTGAAGTGGAATTCGACCTATCCAAGTATAAGTACGAGATCAATAAGCTAAGATCACATACAAGTGATTGGAAAATCACCTTATAACCTTGATTTATAGTATACGTTTGACATAATGTTGTTTTCTGTGTGGTTTTTTTACTCAAGAATTGATATTGCGATCATTATTGTATATGCATAGTTGTTTTCATAGAGGGAATATATTATTCTATACATTATGTTCTATGATATTGATAGGTTGGATTGCTGCATGAGCTGCATTGAAATAGGAGAATTGGAATCATGGATTTAGATGCACTAAAAATCTCACTTTTCCCTAATTACATATCTAGAGCTATGATATCAGAAAATTTTGATAGTTGCTATTTGCCAAATAATTACTATACTTAATGCCAAATGCTCAGCTATAAAAGACAGTTTAATATTAGCAATGTGAAGGGTGTTATCTTAAAAAATTAAATTTCATTAGACAGTAGATGTTGTTGGTATGTATGCCCTGAGAGCCAATCATGAGATGATTGGTGGGATACATTAAGATTGATTTGATAAGCATCAAAGGCAAGCTTCCAATTCTTTCTGGTTAAGTCATATGAGATAATGATAGAACAAATTCAATGTCTAGAGAATGACATTACTCAATGACGAATGCTTTCAGGTTCATGACTTGAACGATGAGATCATACGAATGCTAAGAGTTTTTACATTCTTATTATGTCCCTAGTCGGATGTCATTGTGGAAGGTAGATAGACAACAATAACACACAAGACTAGATTGTGGTGTTGGTTGATGACATAATCTCATTAGTCATGATATAGATATATCAAACCAAACACATAGGTACTTGTTAGAGAACAAATGTACCAGACAGACCCACCGTGAGTTTGACACATGGAACCATGACATGGTAGTCACAGTCAATTCTCACAGTGATGGTGGTGAGTGTGATTCTTTGACCTGAAATCACTACACTCAACACATGTCGTTGGGTACACTTGGGCATCATCAAACACAGTCCTGAAACATGGGTTGTTATAAAGGTGATGATTGGGTGGCTTTGACACATGGGGCTTTTGAGGGGTAAGAGATAGATATGGGATTTGTCCCTCCTGAGGGAGTTTGATATCCGTGGCCACTTGATGAGTAGGATTGGGATAGGCGAGCGCACACATGTGTGAATCAATATGTGATATTGATGTCATACGTATCTCCTCCAATCTACTCTGAGATCAAGAAAGTGAATGGATGTTGACAGGATGATTGTTCCATGCCTTGAGTTTATTCGGGATATTAGTGACAAAGGAATTATACATTCACTGTAACACCATTCACGGATTGTAGGATTGAAAGTTGTTCTCCAACTTTCCTTTTCACTTGGGTAGCACTGATGTGCGACTAGGCACCACTCTTTGCTTGTGAAGTCATAAGTGTTATGGACTTTCACTACCAACGTGAAATGGGCTTGCAGGGTCACACACATAGGATTTAACCTGGAAGAGAAGTTTATCCACAAATGATGTTTAGATTGATTACTAAAGGAGTTTAGTAGTTCAATTAAACACTCAATCAATTGATAGCTTAATATCATAGTGTTCAAGGTGTTGGATCGATTGATTAGAGTATCAGATTGATTGAAACCACAATTGACTGATTTTGCAGAGTCTGTACTCCCAACTGATCGTCTCATATGATGAATCGATGGGCTCAGCTTGGTGAACTGATTGGATCATGTAATGAACAGATCGGCTCAGGATAGATTGAGACGACCGGTTCAAGGGTTGAACCGATCGGCTGAACCGGTCCAAATGAGCAAGTCGAGAAAGTCAGGTTGGTGAGAAATTTCTTTTCTTTTTACTTGTCCAATTTGATTGGAACAAGGATTGGTTTTTGGATCAATTCGAAACAAAAGAGGAAAAGTCAATCAAGAACTGATCAGGATAGTGAACCGATCGGCACAGGTGCCCCAACAGATCGGTTCATGTGTGAATCGATCGACTCAAGTCCCCAACTGATCGGTTCATGCTTGAAATGATCGGTTCAGCTGACACAGTTAGTTGTTTTGTGGAAAATCTCGAACCCTTCTACTCCTGCTTAATCTCGCATTGCCCGGGGTAGAGAACCTTGTCCCATGACCCTCCTATATATATAGGGGTATTGGGGGCTTCTCGGGCACAACAACTCAGAATACCAGTTGCTCTACAAAGTTGTCATTCTCTCTGGTTGTGGTAACCAGGAGAGCCTGAGCAAGTGCTACCTGATAAGGGAGGCACAATAAGGAAAAGACAACTGCAGAAAAGCGTATGGTTGCAGGAGAGTGTGTCGGTGATTAGTACACTGACAGGAGGGTACAACTCCTTCCCGTGCCTTGTGCGACAAGGCGATCGAAGTTCCAGGTGGTCCGTGTGGACTACTTCAGAGGCAGGAGATTTTTGCCGCTCAGAGGATAGTTGTCAATCCCAACAGTCCCAGTGAGACCAGGAGCTGCACAGACACCGTCCAAGACCGGAGGTGATTTGATGATCGAATCGTGAAAACAAGATCAACGAATGCAGAAGCGATTAATTAGCAGTGGAACTATTGAAAATCACTAAAAATTTAAAACTTTTTGTAAAGAGATCTTTAAAGGATAAAACTCCTTCATAAAGAAACATCATAAGTTATTTACAACATGATTAATCATTACATCTCTGTAAAATCACATCTCAAGCGATTACCACATCAATTGCTATGTTACCTATACAAAGCAAGATACAAAAATCTCGAGGCATTAAACCAAAATCTCAGATCTACATTAAACATCTACTAACTCCTAGGACCTGAGAGTACAGAGACGAAATAGGACATTCTATCTACAAGACTTGACAGACAATGTCTCCACCTGAGAATAACTACTGTCCCTGGTGTTGTTGTTGTTGGTGCTGCTCACCCACTGATGGGTTCCTTCGTCCACGGCGTCTACCTAAAAAGTCGAATCCTACGGGGGGTGAGAAAATTTGAATAATTGTCCCGACGAGAGTTATAACTCTCCTCCAGAAGCTTTGTTATGGCAATAAAGGAATAATAATAAGCAGTATAATTATAAACATTCAATAGAAGATTTAATGTTAAGTAAAGCAACATTCTCTTATACAACCATTTCAATTATAACTTAATTGAATATCAAAGCATATCTCAATAAAGAATATGAAGGACATGTATACTAGTTATCTAACTAGAACATTATAAACAATGTATCATCACTCATTGTTTCTCGTAGTTCAACCTAAGCAAATATGCTACATGGCTGATTACATTTTACAAACATATTTATGCCCTGAGGAGATGAGTTACACCTCTCATACTCCAACCGACCAATACTAAATCGCAATCGGTACCATACATAGGTCATCAGAAGAGTCGGATTCCTATGACCTCATCTTCCTTAGTCAG
The DNA here is from genome assembly GCA_963693085.1 of Alisma plantago-aquatica. Lineage (NCBI taxonomy): Eukaryota > Viridiplantae > Streptophyta > Magnoliopsida > Alismatales > Alismataceae > Alisma > Alisma plantago-aquatica. The sequence continues at coordinate 1,897,906,393 of OY856409.1, read as the reverse complement.
TGTGAGGATCAACATGTAGGACATCTCATGTCTCTGCTATAATAGCTTTCCAGGGTATTCTGGTAACTTCTCTATTAGAGTTACACTGACATTCTGTACTCTCTTCGCCATCGAGGGATTTCTTATTTATCTCACCGATGTGACATTAACAACATCATCGGGAGATTAGTGATACATCATCCCGACATAAACATATAATGAAGGATTGATGGATTAAAGGTACATCTTACATCAAATCCTACATTAGGACGTAAGGATATTCACGTCCATAACCCCCACATACTCAAAAGTATGTGCTCCAGGAGTTCCCTTAGGAAAACTTGTTTCACCATCATTTATTTTCTGACAATGATGGATCTATGATCAGGGCTCTACATGATATCATTATACTTGATTATTTAAGTACATTATGGCATTCTTTTAGCATCATGCATGTTTTCAAACATAAACCAATAAGACAATTTCTATAAAGAAAGAGTACTATTTGTATCAAGTTCACATCACATATTTTTAACATTGGGATATCAATCCCTAACCATCTCATCATTGTGATTCAGGAATATGGGTGATCAAACCCTTGAATCATCATAACAGTTGTTACCAAGTAACATCTTATCAACTAGTCATTTTAACAATATGACCTTTGATTATAACAATGAATATATTTCTCATGGCTCATCCAGCCTATCAAGATCATATGTTACCACTTACCAGGTAATATAGCATATCATTACTCTTAAATCTTATAAAGTGCTTTCAATGCATATGACCTCATAACCCTTACCTGGATATAATCACCTCTTTATGAATACCTGCATGGGTAACATTACTGATAACATGCATATTGTAACTATACCAGCACAATAAAAGTTCTTTCCAATTTATATATGGAATACCACAGTCGTGCTATCTTGCACGGTCGTGCAAGAGTAAGTCACCACGACCGTGTTTTATTACACGATCATGCAACAAAGGAATCACAACGACCATGTCATATTACCACGACTGGTTTCTATGGTTAGATTTCCTTTTTAATTCAAATAGGGTTATTCAACCCCTTAATCTTATAAAAACATAATGATTACTTACTCCATAATCATGTATAGTGTTTCATGCTTAAAAGCATAACCCAAAATTAGGGTTTACTATTCATTTCATCCCATCACCCTAGATTAGGGTTTACTATTCACATTACATGAGATTACCCTAGAATTAGGGTTTACTATTCACATTATAGTGAATTGAGGTCATTCCATTATCATGTATGAAGGTTAATTTCCTTAATGCCTTCAATTAGGTTAAGATTCATTAATCACCATGATTAGGGTTTCCATGATCTCACTATGAAGGATCATACCCTAATTAGGTGTATTCATACATATTGGAGGTATTTTACCTGATTCTCATTCATATTAGGAGTCTTCTCTCTCTTCTTACTATTAGATGATGTTTACATCTCTCATGATTAGGTTATGTCAAATCAACCTAGATAATCATAAGTCAAGTCATCACTATTATGGTCATTAGGGTTTGCTTGATCAAAGGGTACTAGTCATACTAACCCACTAAGGGTACTTTTGTAATGTCCACCATTGACCATAACATGCATCAACCAACTAATTATTTGTTCCCTTAATCACTTTAGGTATCTTTAGGGTTTAAGTTAATCAACTACTAAACCATTTTGACCACTAAGGCATCAAACATTATTGACCTTAAAAGACCCCAAATGGTTTTGGACTTTCAACCTCCAAACGGTTTTGAAACCGCATGGAGATGTTGACCGTTTGGTCCCTTTGACTTTCAAGACCGCATGGCCAAGTACACCATCAAGACCGTTTGCCCTAGGTGAGGTGAAGACCGTTTGGTCCCGTTGACCGTTTGGCCAACTTTGACTATGAAATCGCATGGACAAATCAACCTTGAAACTGCATGACCACCAAACGGTCTTGAGACTGTTTGGTCCAAACACCCTCAAAACTACATGGACCAAAAAGTGCCTCAACCTATCCAATTGAGTTAGGGTTTCTAAGGTTGAACCCCTCAATCGATCATGCAAAGGTTAGGCACTCATCAATTGAGTCAATTGGGTCAATCCTTACTGTTTTGATCCTCAATTGAACCTCAATTGGTCACCAATTAGGATTTGAATTGATTGGATTAGGGTTTGGAAACGATCATCCTTCAACATGTATCAACATGAGTCTAATTGATGTTGAACCCATTGAACCATCACTCAATTGGGTCATGACCTGACCCCAAATGATTTTGGGATCATTTGGACATCCTCTAAACAGTCTTGAGACCATTTTCTCAAGTCAACATCAAAAAACAAGTCAACCTATTAAGGTTTGGACCATAGATTTGATCATTAGGTCACTAATCGGTTATACTTCAACTTGTTGGCTTTCAATCTTCAACCACTTAACCATGGTCAACCCTAGACCTCCAAACGGTCTTGGGTGAACCCCAAACGGTTTTGGGATCGTTTGGGCACTCTGCAAACGATCTTGAGACTGTTTTCCCATTATTTCATCAAAACCCAAGTCATACACTTAAGGGTTGAATCATAGGTTTAGTCACCAAATCAGCACTTAATTGCTCAACAACTTGATATGATTGGACCCTCAATTGGTCAACCCCACTTAACCCTAGACCTCCAAACGGTCTTGGGTTATCACCAAACGGTCTTGAGACCGTTTGGGTGATCCACAAACAGTTTTGAAACCGTTTGGGCCACTCAACCCAAACTTCAACATGATTGCACCATTGAAATCAGCAATAAACCCGATTAGGGCTTAGGTGACTAATGTGCCTTCAATTGATGATTTACTTGGAATTAGATGCTGATTTTTGGTGAGTGATTAGTCCACATTATGTACAACAGTCCTCCAAATGTTCAACGCTTGGTCAACTCATCCAAATGGTCTTGAGACCGTTTGCTCCAAACGTTCATAGTTGAGATCGTTTACTCTCAAACGGTTTTGAAACTGTTTGCTTCCAAACGGTTTTGCAAACCGTTTGGGCAAGAGGTGGAGGACCGTTTGCTAAAGTAAGATAAGGATGAACTTTGGAATTAACGCCACCTTCTTCTACATCAAGAACATGGACTGTTCTTCATGGTTTTACTAGCAAGAACTTATAGAAGTGTCTAAGGAAGGAAATTCAAGCAACATTTTTAAGGAAAGAAGATACATAACAAAACTTTAAGGGTTAGAGTTATAAAACCCACCTTAGGATCTGATCTAGAGATCCAAGCTATATAGCTTTAATGGTGGCTTGAGCTCTATAGGTCATCCAAGGTCTGTTCTTAAAGATTTGGATGGAGAAGATGACTAGAAAGAAGATTGGTGTAAGAAAGACTAACAAACCAACCTTGTAGCAAGATTTCCTCCATGAATCTGAGCTAGGTGGTGATCAAAACTTACCTAAACCAGCTTGGTCATTCTCCTCTACTCCTGAGCTTCTGCTTAGTCGGCCAAAGCAAAGAGATAAGTGAAGGGATGAAGGGAAACGATCCCTGGTGCGCTCCCGCTAGAGGCTTACAACACCGGCCAACTAGGGTGGCCGAGTGCAATCCACAAGGTCGGGAGGCACGGGATGATGGTATCTTTGCTTTCAAAATTTGTATGGTCCCAGATCGAGTCTATCACTAAAACTAAAACAATTCTCCTACAAGCGTACGGGGTACTGTTGTAGTATAGATCAAGGGCAAGATGCGGGGTCGAACCACAGAGATAGAGGGGGCTCTAGAGTTAGAAGGAGTAAGCTATGTTCCTTTTGTGGAGATTAAGGTTTTTAGGGTTTTAAGGTTGGTTGGTTGTTGATTAAGCTAAGTGAGCAAGTAGGAAATGCAATATGAAACTAAGTTATCAAAAGGCTAAATTAGCAATTTAAGTCAACAAGCTATCTAAACAAGAGCAAGAACAAACTACACTAGACTAAGCAAGAAACTAGCAATTGAGAGCCTAAGTTAACCACTAATCAAGATCAAAGACCTAGATTAACAATTAGCTAGAAAAACTAGGCAATCAACTAAGTTAACTAAAGCAATTGAACTATACTAGCATTAACAAGCAAACAGAGCAATTAAGGTTTTAAGCAATTAGATGAAGGAGGTGGGCCGTTTGGGAATGTGACCTTGACATTAGTTGCGGGATGTCACCATAGTAAGCAATAAGCATATTTCATTCTAGACTACCAAACCAAACAACAATGTGGGTGCTATGAGGATGTACCCTATGCTACTAGTTGGAGAACTAGGGCTAGATCCAATTCTCATAGGACTTACCAAGTCTAGGTGTCTAGGATTAGTGGTATTAGTCAATTGAGGACCAAGGGTAAGGATGGGAGTAGAGATGAGGATATTTGACCTCATGCCACTAGCCACCTCAGCCTTTAAGAAATCCTAGGCAATTGCACTAATCACACTTATACCAGTCACTTAGAACTCACATTTGCATGTAGGAAGAAGGTGATTATGTAGGAAGATAGGGGTTAGCTAGGGATCCGAATTAAGGACCTAGGACCCAATCCTATGATGGCTACATAGAAACCAAAACATCCTAGAGGCAAATGTCTTCAAGCACCACAAGGCAAGCAATTAATGTAATTAAACAACAATCACATGCACAAGTAATGGGAAATGAGATACAAGCAAAGGAAATCATCATAGAAGTGAAATATGTTCATTACAAATTATATTTCCCCAACATGGTATCAAAGTCACATTTTTGCCCCAAATAGCCCACCCAAGGGGGGCTTAGCTATACATGATCAAAACAGAAACAAAGGAGAAGGGAAAGAGAGTAGGAAATGCCATGGATGCTTGATGAAGCTTGACTTATTCACCTCCTTGCTGCCAGCCACGATCATCCTCCTCCAATGGTGCCCAAGAGCATGGAAATGGTGGAATGGATGGATAGAAACCTAGAGAAACTAGGTTTCTATGGTGGAAATGAGTGGAAAGTGGGTGGAAATGGGATTAAATGCAAGGAAAGTAGGTGGATGGGAGTAATGGAGGCAAGGGAGCAGCTGGGTTGCGTCTAGGAGGTGCTCTCTCTCGAGCCCTAGAAGCAACTAGTGCTTATATAGGAGCTAGGGTTAAGTGGGGGTATAATAGGAAAAGCAGTGAAAAAAGTTAGATTTTGGGGTGGTACCACGGTCGTGCTGGGCAGCACGGCCGTGGTGGGTAGGAGTGGGCACGACCGTGGTGGAGGAGAACGACCGTGTTGGCTAAGTGTTAAATCAACAGGTTGATGGGTGAAAACGAAGGCTGGTAGCACGACCGTGCTGGACAGAATGACCATGTTGGGGACTAGGTAGAACGTTCGTGCTGGGTAGCACGACCATGGTGTGGTCTTCGTAGCACGGCCGTGCTGGGCAACACGGCCGTGGTGGCTGACTTGCTTGAAATTCAATAATTTGTCGATCAACCTATAATTTTGCTCAATTGCCAGCATGGCCGTTCCATGGCACCACAGCCGTGCTGGGGTCTTCTAACACTAGCATGGCTTTAAACCTCATAATTCTTGGATGTCGTTGCTTGGAGATGATTCTTGGCCACTGGAGGTAGGTTGAGGGAGACTTTGGGGCCTTCTTTGGGTCCCTCCTTGAGTGGGGGAACCCTAGAACTCCCTCTCTCTCTCTCTTCCATCTAAGAATGGTCCAAGTACCTGAAAATAGTGCAAAGAACATCCATAAGCATATTTGCAAGGATAATCATATTGGGGAGAATAACATGTAATTATAATGCATTTGAATGTGATAAATGTACAAAATGACACAAGATACAACCCTAGAATAGGGTTGGATCACCACCCCAAACTTGAAACATACTTGTCCTCAAGTATGCTCCAACTCAATCTCTTTTCCATTTTCCACAATCAAAAGACATGACAAATGCAATATGATGGGCGACAAATGCTAAATGGGATCAATGGTGACTAGGTACATGCAAATCACTTCCCTCCTCTTCTACTTTCACAAACCAACCATGAAGAGAGAACAAAGCACATGAACTTCACATATAATGCATGGATTGCACAAGTTATCAATATCTCATCCATAAGGTTCCGGGTAGACCGTTTCATGATGATGTTAATCGTCGATGACTAGGAGTGTTGTTTCACCTTCATGCGTTCAACCTTATGCTTCAAGCTATGCCAAATGACCCACATGGCTGCAGAAAGGGATAAAGTGAGCTAGGTTTAATGTTTCCTAGCTCCATGGGTATGAAGGAAGAAGAAAGGGTTGCGGTAATATTTGGAGTGCTTTTACACACTCTTCTTTTCTTTATTTGAATGCTCTTAAACAAGAGCATCCTTTTATTTTATTTTTGCTTCTCTTTTCTTTTTTCTTTGCCCTTGGTGTAGGTAGGGCATATGGTGGATAGAGTGAAGTGGGGAGATAGAGATGTGGCCACCCCAAACTTTTGTGGGTGGCCACGACTGATATGTGCACTCTTGGCATCTTTTCATGAGGCGGAGAGGTATGAAGGTGGTGGAAGAATGGTCGGATAAAAGAGGGATCACTTGGCATAATATTCCACATAAGGTCTCCTACATGAAAACTAGTCCGACACTTCACCATAGATATCACATCACATGAATGAACCAAATGAAATCTATATATCAATCAAGTAACTCCACAAACATTAAATGTTCTATGCTTGCTCGGATCATAATTCAATCAAACCAACACATTCCCAAGGGAGGTGACGAGCATGTAAGAAGTCACTCGTTGATACCACATAGCACTTCATCATAGTATATCATCTTGTATTTGTCAAAGATAAGCAATTTCATTCAATATGGTAAAGATTAAGTCAAAACACGTTTTTTGGACAAGAAACATCAAATCTGGGCAAAATTGGCCAAAAAGGTGCCAAATTGCACTAAATCACATTCAAACACAATTTAGGTAAAAAGCAAGTAAATCCTAGTAAAAGATGCAAAAGTTTTTTTCAAAATTACTCAAAAATGTAGAAATCAACTACATGAGTGCGTGAATGCAAGCAGACACACAAGGTTAGGATAGATAACTATGAAGGTTAGTCTAACTATTTGATCATCTTACAAAATGTAGCACAAGGAACATAGAGAAAAATGTGGCAAAAGAAGGCTTACCGCCCTACCACCCCAAACTTTTAAATCATGATGTCCTCATCATGAAATAGAAGTTTAGACTAGTAGGGTAAAAAGGCATGGGGTTGCGAAAGGCAACCGACGAGAGCTGGAGTGGTCAATGTAACTTTAGGTGAGAAAGACAGGGCCACTACGGCTGTGCTGAGAAGCACGACCGTTCTGGCCTTTTTCCTATAGCTCCTCCATTGATTTGCAATCTCTTCTTCCACTTTAACCTCTGCCTTGGCTAAACCCTTTAGCATCATATTTTCTTTCTTGTGCCTATGATAGAATGATTCACAAATAGAAAAACTATCAAGTATAGTGTGTGTGTGTTTCTTGGAAACCAAAAGAAAGTATGGTAAAACAAGGTTCGAGAATCTCAAACCACGTGGGTTGCCTCCCACTAGCGCTAAAATTTTAGCCTTCCGTCGGGCTTATTGCTCTTTTTCATCAATGAACCATTGTCCAAAAGCAAAATGTTTTCTTCCTCATCATCCACAATCCTCTCAAATTCCTTCATTGTTTGTTCTTCCTCCCAAGGGTTATGTGAGTTTCTCAAGTGCCTTTCTTCATTTGTCTCTCCTCCGGGGTCATCATCATAGGTCTCAATGTAAGAATCCTCATCAACAAAACTTTTTAGCTCATTTAAGATGACCTCCTTAGGCATCTTCCCTCTCATCTTCTTCTTGAAGAGGAAAACACCCTTATGGAACCTTACATAAGTTGGTATTTGCTTGATGATGGCAAGCAATGAGTTGTCTGCCTTAGTCAATCTTAAGAACTTCAAACTTTGCATGCCATAGTTTTGCCTTCCCTTGAGGAATGGGTCTTCATAGGCATCAACGAGAGGGGTTTCCATCCTATTGGACACTTGCAATCCTAAAAATATCACATTGGGATGTCTTGGATCAGCAACGGGAGAACTTGGTGGTGTCATATCAAAGGAAGATGGGACACAAGATATTATCTTCTCAAAATCTTCCTGGACTGTAGAATTTTTAGTGCACTTGGCACTCTCACAAGGACTTTGTGGCAGGGGTTCTCCATCATGATCTTCACCTAATTGCTTCCCTCCCTTGTTGAGCTCCTCTATAACCTTGTCACACCTCAAGATTGAAATTTTATCCACTTGCTCATGGGGAGGAAGAAGAGCAAGTGATGGTTGTGGTGGTGTTGGTGGTAGTGGCGGATTAGGTTTGTGAAGGATGTAGGGTGGTTGTTGTGGAGGTGGGTGGTATGGGGGTGGTTCTTGTGATTGATGTTGTGGTGGTGGTTGTGAGGTGTGTTGGAAGTTATATGAAGGTTGAGGAGGTGGTGGATCATAGATAACTTGAGGGGAGCCCATATAATTGTTTGCATTGTTTGGGTTGGCTGTGGTTTGGGAAAAGGATCTTCCCTCCTCACAAAGGGCAAGTGAAAGGGAAATCTCATCCAGCCTTTGCTCCAGTCGATCAATGGTTTGTCCTTGAAAGGACACCTCTCTCTTCACTTCATCAAGGCTTCTCAATCTTGCAAGAACTTCTTCTTCAAACATGGAGCTATCTCTTGGCTCACGGTCTTCTTATGGTTCCCATGAGAAATTTGGACCATTTCTACATTCTGAAATGCATGAGCTTAACATGGGGCTTTGGTTGTTCTGAATTCCATAGGATTGTATAACCATGTCTCCACAAAGAGCCACCATGGAGTCAGCAGAATGATGAGAAGGACCTCCCACATGATTCTGCATGAGATACAACACGTCTTGCAACATCTTCATCATGTAGGACAGTTGAGGGATTGAAGGGGCTTGCGCATCTTGGTCCACCATCTTGACTCCAAAGGGTTGCTTGTCACATGCACAAGGCACAACCATATAGAAGAGGGAAAGTTAGCAAACCAAGATGCAAAAGTAACATAAATAATAAAGAATAGCAATGGTGAGGGCAAAAGGAAGGGCTAAGCTACACTATCTAACTAGGCCGAGCGCCTCTATCCCCGGAAACGGTGCCAGAAAGCTTGGTGCGCTCCCGCTAGAAGCTTACAACACCGGCCAACTAGGGTGGCCGAGTGCAATCCATGAGGTCAGGAGGCACGGGATGATGGTATCTTTGCTTTTGAAATTTGTATGGTCCCAGATCGAGTCTATTACTAAAACTAAAACAACTCGCCCGCAAGCGTACGAGGTATTGTTGTAGTATAGATCAAGGGCAAGATGCGGGGTCGAACCACGGAGATAGAGGGGCTATAGAGTTAGAAGGCGTAAGCTATGTTCCTTTTGCGGAGATTAAGGTTTTTAGGGTTTTAAGGTTGGTTGGTTGTTGATTAAGCTAAGTGAGCAAGTAGGAAATGCAATATGAAACTAAGTTATCAAAAGGATAAATTAGCAATTTAAGTCAACAAGTTATCTAAACAAGAGCAAGAACAAACTACACTAGACTAAGCAAGCAACTAGAAATTGAGAGCCTAAGTTAACCACTAATCAAGATCAAAGACCTAAATTAACACTTAGCTAGCAAAACTAGGCAATCAACTAAGTTAACTAAAGCAATTGAACTATACTAGCATTAACAAGCAAACAGAGCAATTAAGGTTTTAAGCAATTAGATGAAGGAGGTGGGCCGTTTGGGAATGTGACCTTGACATTAGTTGGGGGATGTCACCATAATAAGAAATACACATATTTCATTCTAGACTACCAAACCAAACAACAAGGTGGGCGCTATGAGGATGTACCCTATACTACTAGTTGGAGAACTAGGGCTAGGTGTAATTCTCATAGGACTTACCAAGTCTAGGTCTCTAGGATAAGTGGTATTAGTCAATTGAGGACCAAGGGTAAGGATGGGAGTAGAGATGAGGATATTTGACCTCATGCCACTAGCCACCTCAGCCTTTAAGAAATCCTAGGCACTTGCACTAATCACACTTATACTAGTCACTTAGAACTCACATTTGTATGTAGGAAGAAGGTGATCATGTAGGAAGATAGGGGACTAGCTAGGGATCCGAATTAAGGACCTAGGATCCAATCCTATGATAGCTACATAGAAACCAAAACATCCTAGAGGCAAATGTCTTCAAGCACCACAAGGCAAGCAATTAATGTAATTAAACAACAATCACATGCACAAGTAATGGGAAATGAGATACAAGCAAAGGCAATCATCATAGAAGTGAAATATGTTCATTACAAATTATATTCCCCCAACATGGTATCAAAGTCACATTTTTGCCCCAAACAGCCCACCCAAGGGGGGCTTAGCTATACATGATCAAAACAGAAACAAAGGAGAAGGGAAAGAGAGTAGGAAACGCCATGGATGCTTGATGAAGCTTGACTTCTTCACCTCCTTGCTACCAACCATGATCCTCCTCCTCCAATGGTTCCCAAGAGCATGGAAATGGTGGAATGGATGGATAGAAACCTAGAGAAACTAGGTTTCTATGGTGGAAATGAGTGGAAAGTGGGTGGAAATGGGATTAAATGCAAGGGAAGTAGGTGGATGGGAGTAATGGAGGCAAGGGAGTAGCTGTGTTGCGGCTAGGAGGTTCTCTCTCTCAAACCCTAGAAGCAACTAATGCTTATATAGGAGCTAGGGATAAGTGGGGGTATAATAGGAAAAGCAGTGAAAAAAAGTTAGGTTTTGGGGTGGTATCACGGCCGTGCTGGGCAGCACAACCGTGGTGGGTAGGAGTGGGCACGACCGTGGTGGAGGAGAACGGCCGTGTTGGCTAAGTGTTAAATCAACAGGTTGATGGGTGAAAACGAAGGCTGGTAGCACGGCCATGCTGGACAGAACAACCGTGTTGGGGACTAGGTAGAACGGCCGTGCTGGGTAGAACAACCGTGGTGTGGTCTGCGTAGCACGACCGTGCTAGGCAACATGGACGTGGTGGATGACTTGCTTGAACTTCAATAATTTGTCGATCAACCTGTAATTTTGCTCAATTGCCAGTACGACCGTTCCATGGCACCACGGCCGTGCTGGGGTCGTCTAACGCTAGCATAGCTTCAAACTTCATAATTCTTGGATGTCTTTGCTTGGAGATGATTATTGGCCACTGGAGGTAGGTTGAGGGAGACATTGGGGCCTTCTTTGGGTCCCTCCTTGAGTGGGGGAACCCTAGAACTCCCTCCCTCTCTCTCTCTTCCATCTAAGAATGGTCCAAGTACCTAAAAAACAGTGCAAAGAACATCCATAATCATATTTGCAAGGATAATCATATTGGGGAGAATAACATGTAATTATAATGCATTTTAATGTGATAAAGGTACAAAATGACACAAGATAAAACCCTAGAATAGGGTTGGATCAATCCCTTGCCTTGTAAAAGAGATGTGCTTATATACTTTGGGTGCATTTTCAAGACAAGGACAATTATTTCTTTTATTTTACATCTATATCCTCCAAGCCCTTCTCCACTTCTTGTCCACATATCTCCCTTCTTATCACATGCAAAACCCCTCTCTCAACGAAGGTTAAGGAAAAATGAACCAAACACCTTACTGAGTTAAACATGTATAAAAGGCCATTTTGGACAAAACTTGGTTATTTAGATATAAAGGTTATCTTTCTTATTTGATCATTCAAATGAGGCACCCTCCTCATTTTATTTGCTCTACTTTATGTCAAGAGTCATGAGAGATACTCTAGATGGTATATTTTACATGTTGCACCCTATGTTTTGGGTAAATTGCACTTTACACCAAAACTAGGTTTTAAAGCACAAGGATTACTTTACAAGCTATATCTTGGTGCCCAAGCTTGGAGAATCCATATCACTACATCATGTTCATTCTCATGATGTCTTAACATCAGAGGAACATCTTAACATGTACAATTTGCAAGTTAACCCCTCTACTTGGGTAATTTGCACATAGGTCCACGTTTAATCAAAACAATATTACCGCATTGTTCAAACAGGATAGAAATGGAAATATATGTTCCTCAGGTGCTTCAATTACATATCAAAAGATAACCACAAGCATTTAATCACATGATTAAGCAAAACACCTAGGGTTAGTTCATAACCCAGGTCAGGGATGTTACAGGCAAAGACCGTGGAAGCCGTGAGGTAACGTCGCCGAGCAAGCCTCGGGACAAGGTATATCTCTACAAACCATCTTTCCTATTGTATAGACGTTGATGCGATTCCTTTATTCTAGGTTTGGGGAGATTTTTTTTTTGTTTTCGCTGCCTTCTCTGCCTCCCCTAAAACCCAACAGTGGTATCAGAGCCACATCAACTGCTCTATACTTTAGGATTATCGATATGATCGATTTTGGTTTATAACCTTCATTTATTGCATATGATGTGAATAAAATTGGCTTTATGCATGTCCAATCCTAAATCCACAAATCCTAATATACATATATGATATGTAATATGAATGCACTCGATGCACGTCACCCTTAAATGAGTTTTGTGGTGGATGTATAGCGTGGTTATGGCCAATAAACCCTATATGTGTGCTTGGTTGAATGTGGTTGCTTGCATGTTGGTCTGCGCATCGATTCTCTATCTCTTATTCCTGATGTAACTCGAGATAACTCAAGATTTATTTCATACCTTTTCTCTCCCCGAATGTAACTCGGGGTTTCCCTATATAAATGTAAATATGATATAATTTTTATTTCCTGTTATGTCAAAGAACGACGGACAACCTGACGACAATTGAGACGATCGGTTCAAGGCGTGAACCAGTCAGTTGGCGTTCTAGATGATCAGTTCAAGGAGCGAGATGAGCGGGTGGTGACCTAAAAAGATGCACGACGACCAGTGAACCAATCGGTTGGAGGCGCCAGTCGATCGGCTGGTGGCACCCAACCGACTGGCCTGATGGCGAGTCAATCAATCATGAAGATGAGTTGATCAAACCCAGAAAGGTAAAGCACATAGTTCATCTTGTACAGGTTGCATGTGATGTAGACCTAGATGACCATGATTCCTCTTGGCTCAAGGAATCACATTAGGATGGCCATAATCATCCTTTTTAGTGTTTCACATGTTTTCCGTGGGATATAGCATGTATATGATACATACTATATATTATGGTGATTGGATATGTATATGTACCTATAAAAAATCCCTCATTAAATATTAAAGTTTTAGATGCCTTCCAAATGCGACACATGTGAAAATCTTGATCAGCCAAGTGTGGGCACGCCCTAGCGTGGTGCACCATCTGTCTCATGGAAGTGTGAAGGATGGATATGTGGGTCTGCCGTAGCATGGTGCATATTCATCGTGTTGGCTTTGGGTCAGACTTAACAAGGTGACCTAGATAGGACCTAGCACCTTGAGGCATGGAGGTGATCATGGCAAAGAATTGCATATGACATCTTTCAAGAGTTGCATATGATGCAATTGGCAAAAGTTGCCTACCTGAAAGATCTAAGTTGTGGATGGCAGCCCTAGCTGGTCCATGACTCAGAGGATTTCAGGATCTTGACCCACTAGAAGATTGTACGCTACAATCTTCTAAATTGATGGTGAGGGCTACCAATTTGAACAAAAATAGTGGGAGCGATAATTAATTAAAGTCCTAATTATATTGTCAACCTTTCAAATCAATCAAATAAGTCAAAATTGAGTTTTGGACTAAATTGCACATATTTCCTATTGTAGTATAAATGAAAACAAACAACAATCACTGTTCGTTGCGATCGGTCCTTGAAAAGGACAAGCTGAATGTGACTAACTTCCACGACTGGTTTAGGACATGGATAATTGTTCTCACTCAAGAGCGAAAGCTCTATGTCCTGGATACTCTAGCTCCAGAGGAACCTGCTCCTACCACACCAAAGGCAGAAAGGGATGCTTATAAGAAGCATTCTGAAGATGCCATTGATGCAAAGTTCTTGATGTTGTGCTCCATGAACTACGAGTTGCAGAGACAACATGAGAACATGGGTGTCATTGAGATGATTCAGCATCTCAAGAACATGTATGAAGATTGTAACATCCCTGACTTGGGTTATGCCTTAACCCTATATGTTTTTCTTAATAAAGTTAATTATATGCTTTCTCTATTTTCTTGAAAAGTAATTAAGGCTCCGGAGGAACTTATGTTTCAATTTTAGTCTTTTTGAATAACGTTGAAACACTGTTTTGCTTATTTTAGACTAAAGTGAAAATTACCCAAGTTGAGGGGTTAACTTGCAAATGTTACATGATAAAATGTTCCTCAAGTGTTGAAACATCATAAGAATGAGAATGATGCAGAGGTAAGGCTTGTGGTAGCTTGAGTACCAAGAAAGAGCTTATAAAGCTATGTTTGTGCATTAAAACCTAATTTTGGTGTAATGTGTAATTTACCCAAAACCTAGGGTTCAATATGCAAAATACCACCTCTAGAGAGTCCCTCATGTTTCTTGGCATCATGTAGAGAAAATAAAATGAGAGGGGCGTCTCATTTGAATCACGTCTTGATATTAAAATAATCAAGATTTAAGCATAATTGAAACCCTAATTCAATTTAATACAAAAATAAATATATTAATTGAAGTACACTTCAACCAAAATTGAGATGGTTGAATTTTCATAAGTGTGAACATCTTTTTGCCTTGAAAAGGCCACGAAATATCCTAAGTGAGTGGAGAGCCCACTCACATTAGTAAACTAAAAAGTAATATCCACTCAAATATGGATATTATTATTATATGAATTAAGGTGCTTAATTGCTTTTCCTTTAATTCATGGATAAAGAAGAGGATTGCAAAGGGGAATAGGATGGATTCGTGGGCAAGTAGTTGAGGGGGAGATGTGGCATCAATTTAATAAAATAAAGGAATTAATTATTACTTTCTCTCTCATTGAATTTCTTTATAAAAACACCATTTACAACTCAAATGAAAGGATTTTTAGACCCTTCTTTCACTCTTTGCTAAACCAACAACCAAGGGAGCTTAGGAGCAGGAGGAGGACGATCCCCAAACTGTAGGTAAACTCTATGGTCTTCTTTCACCTTGATTTCAGGGTGGAAATAAAAAATCAATGCTTGATTTCTTCTTTTCTCCATTCAATCTTCAACTTTGGCCATTCTTTTCACTCAAAGACTTGAGCACGAGCTTGGAATAGTTGAGAAATCTTCTTCCACCATTAAAGACGTGGAGTTTGGAGCTTTGAAGGCGGGTTATATAACTTGAACCCTCAAACATTGTTATTGATTTCACTCTTTTATCAATTGTTGATTCTTTCTTCATTCCCAAAATTTTATTTGGTTGATTGATGAAATCACCATGAAGATCACGCCAAGTTTTGAAGGTTTGTAGCTTGAAGATGATGATGTAATATTAAGCACACACCTCAATTAATATCTTGGGCAAACAGTTTCAATGACTTGAGACCAAACGGTCTCAAGATCGTTTGAAACCAAACTGTTTCAAAACCGTTTGGGATCAAACGACCTCAAAACCATTTGAGGTCAGGTGTTGTTATAAGTTGATGATAATCCAATGGTTTTCAATTGAATTAATTTCAAAATGGGTCAATACTTTAGGGCTTCTTGATTGCAAACCCTAAATCAAAATTTTAAAGAATCCCTAATTGAATTCAATCAATTTCAGTGGTTGGATGGGTCAAACGGTTTGAAGACCATTTGACACCAAACGGTCTCAAGACCATTTGAGGTCAAACGACCTCAAGACTATTTGAGGTCAGTTGAGGTCATGATTGAATGGTGATTCAATTGTTTCAATTGAAGTAATTCCAATGATTACAATAATTGATGGGTTGAATAATTGGAACCCTATTTGATTGACTGTAAGTAACCCAAAATGATTCATTTGGTTTCAAGATGTTTTGGACCAAACAGTCTTGAGACCGTTTGAGTCCAAATGGTCTTGAGACCGTTTGAGTCCAAATGGTCTTGAAACTAATTGGAATCAAATGGTTTCAAAATCATTTGAATGACCTAGTGGTTTTAACTTTCAAACGGTTTCAACTATTGGTTTGTCCAATCGATCTTAGTGATGAATTTTTCAAACGATTTCTAATGTTGAGTGCCCAAACGGTTTCAAAACCATTTGTAGGGCAAATGGTATTAACCCTAGATGCCCAAATGGTTTCAAAACCATTTGGAGGGCAATTGACTTCAAATCGTTTGGAGATTCAAAGATCAAAACCGAATGGAGGTTCAACATATACAAAATTGATCGAAGACTTAAAGTGATGAAAGATCAGTTGATCCTATGATTGATAATGATGACTATCAAACATAAGTACAATGGTTGAATCCCTAATGTACTTAGATGATTGGTACCCTTAGAGGGGTTAAACTTTGATGCTTATGGAAGTAATGACTTAATACATTATGTCAACCTTTCATTCAAGTTGAGTTGACCTAATCTAATCAAGTTTGAAGTAAGTATTATCCTAAAGAGGATGAAAGAGAGAGAGGGTCCATACATGTATAACAATCATGTAATGGTTAAATCTCAATACTCATAACATGAATAAAATATGTAATTAGGGTATGATCCTTGATAAAGAGATCATGAAACCCTAATTGAGAAGGTTGATGAACCCCAACCCTAATTTAGGGAAATGCTTGGTGTAACCCTAATCTAGGGTGATGATGTGAGAAATCTTAATAAAGGGTGATGACATGTGAAACCCTAATCAAGGGTGATGACATGTGAAACCCTTATTGAGGGTGATGTCAAGTGAAACCCTAATGCAATGATGTGATGTGAAACTCTAACATAAGGTAATGATGTGTAATGATATGTGACACTTTGATATGAAATTCTAACCCTGATATAGGGTGAAGGTATGTAAAACCCTAATTTAGGGTTATAGTGCATGAACCCTAATTTTGAACAATATGAAGATAAACCATAACCCCAATTTTGGGCCATGGGTTTAGAAACCCTAATTTTAGGTTATGCTATGTGAAACTCCAATATAAGGATGATGTTATGTGAAATCATAATGTAGGGTGACATTATGTGAAACTCTAATATAGGGTGATGTTGTGTAAACCCTAGTTGATAAAGATGGGAAACCCTACTCCTAATAATGGAATAGTGACTAATTTATTGATAAGTGAAACACCTAAAGGGATTGGTAATGGATGATCTTATATCAATAATGCCTTAACTCAAAGATGTGTCCATATCATTAGTAACGGTTGCATAATCTAAATAAGTGACTTATGACCAATACATTACATGGTAAATGTGATGATCTGGTGCATAAAGTATTAGGATGGGAAATACCCAAATACAATATAATTTAATGAACTCAAGTAAGATAAAGGTGATGAGGGAAGTGATACATCAAGACATGATAGATATCACTCCAAGCACCTCAAGATTGATACACCTTGATGTATTCTAAATCCAATATACTTGGATAAGTAACACATGAAGAGTGTCATGTCAATTGTTACATTGAGATGTAATGCACTTTGATAAGTGTAGGCTAATATGCCTTATGAAAAGGTTAAGCCAAAACAATAAAGTATGATGTAATCATTTTCTGGTAAAGTGGAGAGAGGAATTTATACCTTGTGTTGATAATTCATTCAATGATAAGCGATGAGAATAAATAAGCATGATTAAATGCTTATGTTATCAATGTTGGCTCCTAGCTATGTGAAGCAATGAAATAGGGCTTGATCATTAATAATATGATCTTGAGAATCTAAATGGTTCTTTATGGAAAACCCTAATGGAGGGTGATGATATGTAAGAGAAATCCTAACCCTAAATAAGGGAATGGTGATGCTACTCTTACATTGCATAAGTTTAAGTGCTGATATGTAATTGATATAACTGTTATTATGTAATGATCATATCAGTGATCATGAGATGATGAGCATATCCAGGTATGAGCTATGATGTGTTAATTATTTAAATGCTTTATGGGCCTTGTGAGCCATTATATGTATTGTTTCCAAGTAAGAGGTAACAAGAGACTAATGGGATTTGACAGCCGTGTGAAATGCTTGTGTAGCAAGTATCATGTTTACCTTGGTCAGATGACCTGAAGGTATTAGATACCAGATAAGTGGTAACAAGTGTTCTTTGATGAACTGAGGGTTTGAATACCCATATTCCATAATCATGATGATGAGATGTTAAGGGAGGAGAATGTGATGAATGCATATTCATCTTGGTTCAATCATCTTGTTTAGCCCAGTTTTGGTTGCATTCATGCATTTATCAACTTTATCTTCTAATATGTTCATTCACTTGGCTTAATTAGAGTGATCCCTATTTTTATTGAATTTTTGCACCTTTGTGCAGGTCACTTTGGGCATTTGGGCCTTGTCTCCACGACCCAATACTCTATTCTGGGCCTTGGTCTGTTCGAGCATGCTTGGGGTTAGTAGCAGTCAGTGGATCCCCTTCTTCTCCCAGCTTGACCTAATCGCGATTCATAGAGCCTGGTCGCAATCGTTTCTAAGCCAGCAGTCTGCGATCTTCTCTTCTATTCCCAAATGCGGTTCCCCCAGCCACACATACCGCGACCAAGTTTCCCCGCGACCGTGGCAATCCTCTAATACCCGCGACCTACAGCTAAGGCGACTGAGCCAGAAAAAGCCGCGACCACGACAAAAGCCATGACCATGACAAAAGCCACGACCATGACAAATGCCGCGACCACGACAAAAGCCGCGACCATGAAAAAAGCTGCAAACACGACAAATGCCGCGACCATGACAAAAGCTGCGACCACGACAAATGCCGCGACCACGACAAAAGCCCCGACCATGACAAAAGACGCGACCATTCAAAAATCCGCGACCACGACAAATGTCGTGACTGCGACAAAAGCCGCGACCACGACAAATTCCGCGACCATGACAAATGCCGCGACCACGACAAAAGCCACGACCATGACAAATGTCATGACCACGACAAAAGCCGAGACCCGCTGCAGAAATGACAAGGTCACGATTTTAAGTCGGTGCCCAGACTGCCTATAAATAGGACACGACTCCAGTCAGCCAAAGGATCATCTCCAGACGCCGTTAGGCTGCAGGATTGTCCTGGGCCTAAGGAGACGATCTCCATAGCCAAGAACCTGCCCCCGTGGTGGTTTTGCGGCCTGTTCACCCAGATCTCGAGTGAAGACTCAGATCTGCAAGCCACCTCATTTAGATCTAGATCTGGATCTAGATCTGCTGCGTCCACGCCACCATCTCGTCCACGAGCTGTTCCTTCTGTTGTGAGCGAGGACTACGAGAAGGAGAAGAAGGTGGAGAGAGAAGATTCACCCCGTCTGCCGTGGTATTCTTCCCTCCTCGTCCAGATCTTCCCTGACATCATGTAGAAGACTGTTTCTCCATCGAGCTGCGATCATATTCTTCACCATGCTCATGGCAGAATCTTCTCTTTCTCTTGTTTTTCTTGTTCCTCTCACCATGAGCGAGTAGTTTACTTTCACTGGGGTGCGGGGACTAGCCCCGCTGCCCATGCTTTCATATCTCACTATTAAACATTCCATGGCATGTATATAATCTTTCATTTCATTGTTAATCGTTGATGGGTGCTTGTGGATTGATCACCTGCTTGCATATATCTTGTTCGTTTCCTATGTTGCGAGAATTTCTATGCGTAGGTTTTGAATGTCGATTAATGCGGTTGACTCCCAAACTAGAAATAGAATGGGATTCCTTGAGGTCGTAAGTGTATGATCTGTGTGGTGACGAGCCATCTAGCCCACAGTGATGCTTCTGTGTGCCTGACGCCTGTATAGGTGGCCCACAACTTCATTTGGATTTCTGTATCTTTGGAACCGGAAGTATGTGATCTGGATGGTGATGAGACATCTGATACCTAAGGTGATTCTTACGCAGACCTGATGCCCGTACGGGGGG
Source organism: Alisma plantago-aquatica (assembly GCA_963693085.1). NCBI lineage: Eukaryota > Viridiplantae > Streptophyta > Magnoliopsida > Alismatales > Alismataceae > Alisma > Alisma plantago-aquatica. The sequence goes on along the minus strand of OY856409.1, from coordinate 1,897,886,453 downwards.
TTCTGCAGTAGCTCTGTTTGAATGGTTATATCTTGCCTGGATGTTGATGTTTGGATGTGATTGCATGTGTAGTGGTGGCGAAACCCGAGACCATCCCGGCGATTTCCCTCATTAATCTTTAATCAACCTTTAATTCTGCTCTTTTACTTTCCTTGCATTTAGTTTAATTAAACTCAATTCAACCAACCTTGTTTTATATATTAGTCTTGATTCAACTAGATTCGACTAGAGAAAGATTCTTAAAAATGTTGTCCCTTGGGATTCGACCCTCAACTATACTGCGATAAGACCCATCCGCTTGCGGGTGGTATTATTGCACGTTGTTTTGGTTAAAAACTTAAGGATTTCAACCCTAAGTGAGTTTGTTAGTGTGATAATTTAAGCCACGTCAAATTCTGGCGCCGTTGCCGGGGACAACAGAATCATCTAGTTAAATCTAGTTCTTTTGAGGCTAATTTAGATTTTTTTTTACTTTTGATACTAGCGATCATATATACTTGAATTCGGTTCTACTCCGTCCTCTCATCAGTAAAAGATCTTTTTATCCTAGGTACACACAAAGTCTAGTGTATGCGCCGCTCAGACAGTCCCGGACTCGCTGCTAGCTTTGACCCTGAGATAGAGAGAACCTTTCGCCGTCAATACAAAGAGAACCAAGAAAGAATGGATCAAGAGGAGGAAATTGCTAGAAGGGTAGCTCAAGCCCTTAATGCACAAAGAGATAGGCTTATGCAAGAAGCCCGAGCCGCAATTCAAGAAGAAATCCAGGCAGCTCAAGCAACAGCTCAACAAGCTGAGCTACAAAAAGACCTTAGAGAATTCTCGATCCCTAAAGCTGCGGACGTTCGTCACCCAGTGCAACCTCCTCCCATCAACGCTCCGAATTTTGAGATAAGAGCACATTGGGTTACGTTGCTTCAAAACAGTCCATTCTATGGTAAGCAAGGAGAAAATAGTCAAGAACATCTTCTGAGATTCATAGACTTATGCGCCATGACAAAGCAAAATGGAGTCACAGATGATGCCATCAGACTCCGCCTCTTCAAGTACTCTCTTGCTGATAGAGCTATGAGTTGGTATAACTCTTTGCAATGTGAACCCATCACCACTTGAGAACAACTTCAAAATGTTTTTCTAGAAAAGTTTTATCCACCTTCTCTCACCTATGAAATTAGGGGCCGAATAACGGAATTCACCCAGGCCCCTGGAGAATCCCTAGCTGAAGCATGGGAAAGATACAAAGAGCTTCTACGCAAGTGTCCACACCATGGCATTCCAAAGAATCAACTCATTGAAATCTTTTATAGAGGTGTGGACGATGATATCAAGAGGTTTTTGGATTCCTCATCTGGAGGAAACTTCATACGTCAGAGTTATGATAGCGCATGGAAGGTTTTCACCCTTGGAGTTGAAAACCAAGCCAACTGGGGTAGACCTGTTGGCAAAGGAGTGCTGAAGGTAGCTATGGCCGAAGCAACACCCGAGTACAAGTCTATCGCTGAATCTCTCAAACTCCTAGTCGCCAAGCAAGACCATCTAGAATCATCTCTCACAGCTTATGAAAGAAGACGTTCACCCCTTCGACAACAAGAGTAAGTTAAGTCAGCTTCACTCTTATGTGAAGCGTGCAAAGGAACTGATCATTCTACTCTAGCATGTAACATTCTTTATGATGTTGTTTTGAGCAATACATGTGCCCAAGGAGATAGTGGTCAAATGGAAAATCTAAATGCTATCAACACCATCCCTGGTCAAGGGTACTATAATCTGAATCAGAATAGGAACCATCCAGGTTTTCAATATGGAAATCCTTCTGGAGCGGAAAATTCATGACAACTTGGTTCAAATACTCAACAACGAGGCCCGCCAGGATTCCAGTATAACCAACAACCAAATTTCGGGAATCAAGAGAACTTTAGAGGAAACTACCTAGAACAGAAACTACAAAAATTATCAAAACAATTCTCAGTTTCAGAACCCCAACCAAGTCCCCTATCAACAGTAACAACAAGGGAAACAAGTCGGTCCCATCCATCCTGATGACAAATTGTCAGCTATTGAGAAGATGTTGCAGTCGCAACAGACTATGATAGCTAACCAGCAAGCCCATCAAAAGGCTATTGAATCTCAACTAGCTCTACTTGCGGCTAGCATGAAGCCACCTGCTGGAGTCTTTGCTGGACAACCCGAAAACAACCCTAAACATCTTGAGAAATTGAAGGCCGTCACCACTAGGTCTGGAAAAGACTATTCTGACCCCCCTGTTAAGATACCAATAGTGGAAACGAACGATGATGACTTTGCGAATGTCCAAGACTCTACATTACCTGAGTCTCAACCAAAGGAACAACGAACTGCTGATAAGACAGACAAAGCAAGATTGGAGGAACCATCGGCTGTAGAGGCAGAAGACACACCTGAGCTGGATGTGCCAGTATACAAGCCCCATCCTCCCTTCCCAGCTCATTTGAAGCAGACAAAGCTTGATACTCGATTCAACAAGTTTAAATAAGCTATGAAGAAGCTTCATGTAGATATACCCTTTCTAGATGCGCTGGCCGAGATACCAGCCTGGACTAAGTACTTAAAGTCTCTCCTCACAAGGAAGTACATAACTGAAGAATACGAGACTGTTAAGCTAGTAACAACCACTTCTGATATCATCCAGAGCAAGATGCCCAAGAAGCAAAAAGACCCGGGATCCTTTTTTTTTGAAAGGGGGACGGGAAACCCTATGATTGGGGTTCCCCGTATCTATTACTAGCTAATCAAATCAAGGTTTACAAGAGACAACAAGTTCAAAGGGAAATGACTCGACAGAGAAAGCCTAGCTACATGACCCCGACGAGCCGAGTTGGCCACCTCATGGGCTACTCTGTTACATCTATGATTAACATAATGCAAACTACAGAAAGAAAACTGATTTATCAATTCTATGACGTCTTCAACAATAGTTCCAACATAGTCCCAACGCACCTTCTTACTTGTGCATGCATGGATGGCCTCCAAGGAATCCTTCTCAACTTCAATATCGTCGTATCCTTTCTCCTTTTCCCACTGCATCGCGACACGTACAGCTAGCAACTCCGATATAGCGACGCCCGTCCCTGTGCTAACCTTCTCCCCTACAACCTCCACCAATCTACCCGTATCATCCCTCACAGCCAAACCAATCCCCACTCCCCCTTCCTCCCCGACAGATCCGTCGACGTTAATCTTCCTTCTGCCCTGCAAAGATTTCGTCCATCCACCGCACCTCCCACCAACTCTCCCCACGACGCCTCCCCCCTCACTTCCCTGCTGGGCGCTACCCCCCCTTCACGTTCTATCACAGCATTGCATCTGCCCCGCAACGCAGCGTCATTGCTGCTGTCCCGCGACATTGCATGGATGCCTTCCCCAGTCCCACTTCCCATTGTGATTCCACCACTCCTCGACGCAGCTGCGTTAGTGCTGTCATGCAATGTAGTGTTGCCACCCTCGTCATTCTCACACCCTGTCTCCCCGTCGCCAGCACGTCCATGCAAAGTCTCCCGCCCAACCCCTCTCCATTTGGTGTGACGCCTGCCCCTGCCCAACGCTACTGTCCTATTAGTCCGTGGCCTTCCTCTCCCCCCTTCTCATTTTGGAACTGTCCTCCCCTTCTCATCATCGCCAACGCACCCCTTAGCATGTATCCGCTCTTGACGTCGCTGTCTTGGAACGTCCTTATGCATCTCGATCTCCACGCCGTCCACATACCAGCCACCATGTACACCTTTTCTTCCATGGAGCTCCTGTCCAGTGCAGCACCCACCGCCGAGGTTATTTCCTCGTCTCTAACTTCATCCACCCAGGCTTGCACTTCCCTTGGTGTTTGCTCCCAAACTTCCACAGCGTTGGGGTCACAGAATAACATGTGCATTATTGTCTCCTTCTCAGCACCACACAACATGCACATACCATCCTCTAAGCAGTGTTGATCGTATAAACTCCCTCTTGTTGCTAAACATCCCGTGCATGTCCTCCATAGAAAATGGGCTATTTTCGGGCTCCATCCTGCATGCCAAATTCTCTTCCATAGATCATCCCCTTGTCGCTGCACAAAGCTCCTCGCTTCCTCTTTCCCAAGTAATCCCAACCAGTACACTGACCATACCGAAAACTCGCCATCCTTTGAAGGCCACCACATAAGGCTGTCATGGGGTCGCCGCAAGCTAAGTTGGATCGCACATATTGTTTTAACATAGTGCTCCAGAAAGCACTCTCGGACTTTATCAACCTCCCATTGAGTGCCATCTTCTGTCATCAGTTCCCTCAAAGTGCGGTAATCTAGACCATCCTCTCTTTTGAAACGTGCAAGAGTTTCATCTTCTTTCGACAGCCAATTATCCTCCCAAATATCCACCTCCGTTCTGCTACCCACCCTCCATTATGTCCCTTGCTTTAATAGTGCCTTTGCTCCCCATATACTCCGCCAAGAATAACTAGGATTGTATCCCCTTCTCGCTTCCCATATGGATGATGTTGGATAATACCTGGCTTTGAGTACTCTAGTCACGAGGGATTTCGGGCTGTTTGCTATTCGCCACAATTGCCTAGCCAGGAGGGCTTGGTTAAAAGTTTGGAAATCTCTGAACCCAAGACCCCCTGCCTTTTAGGCCTACACATTCTCTCCCAGCTTAGCCACGCCATCTTTCTTTTTTTATCTTTTGCTCCCCACCAAAATCTAGCCACCATTCTCTGCATCTCCTCTATGGTTCCCATGGGTAGCTGAAAAATACTCATAATGTATGTGGGTATTGCCTGAGCTACTGCCTTGATAAGAACTTCTCGCCCCACTTTTGACAACAGTTTTTCGGACCACCCTTGGAGTTTCCTCCAAATCCTGTCATGGATGAAGCTGGACACTTACTTCTTGGACCTTCCCATGGCTATCGGGAGACCCAGATAATTGGCGTGTCTGTCCACCACTCTCACACCTAATAGCTGTCTCAATTCCTCCTGCTTGTCCGCCTTCACCCCTTTGCTGAACACGACCTCCGTCTTAGAGAAATTTATCATTTGTCCCGATGCCTGTTCATATTGGCTGAAAATTTCAGCTATCTTCAGACATTCAGCGGTGGTTGCTCTAGCAAACAGGATGCTATCATCTGCAAAGAAAAGATGTGAGATACAGGGCTCGCCTCTACATGGCTTGATGCCATGTAAGAGGCCTTCATGGGTAGCAGTAGAGATCAAGGTTGAGAAAGCTTCAACGCATAAAATAAAAAGATAGGGGGAAAGAGGATCACCTTGTCGAAGTCCCCATGCAGGCTTTGAGCTTTGGGTCCTGTCTCCATTAATGGAAAAGGCGTTCTGGACAGACGTTATGCACTCTTGGACTTTATACCTCCACTTCCGCCTAAACCCCATCTTCTCCATGGTGACATCTAGAAAACTCCACTCCACTCTATCATACTCTTTGGACATGTCCAACTTTAGTGCTAGGCTGCCTTTTTTCATTCCTTTATCTCTCTTCATGGAATGGAACATTTCATATGCAATGAGGGCATTGTCCGTTATCATTCTTCCTTGTACGATGGCACTTTGATTCTCGGACACAATAGAATTCATAAGAGGCTTGAGACGGTTTGTCAGGACTTTGGATGCTATCTTGTACACCACGTTGCATAGGCTAATCGGTCTGAATTCCCCTATGGTCTTTGGCTTGTCGGTCTTCGGGATGAGCACTACTAGAGTATCATTTACCTCCCCAATGCTTTCCTCTCCTTTCCACCACCCCTTGATGTAGCTTGCCACATCCTTTCCAACAATTCCCCAATAGTTTCGATAAAACATCGCCTTCATGCCATCTGGTCCAGGAACTTTATTAGGATGCATCTGTTTAAGTGCTGCCCATACCTCCTCATCCTCTATGTCCTTCTCCAGTTCCTCACTTTGTGCCACCGTCATCATCTCCCGCAACCCCTTAGTAGCCACATCGAAACCTGAAGGGTTGCTAGTTTGGAATAGATTTGTGAAGTGTTTCATAATGATTGCAGCAATGTCCCACTCTTGTGTCTTCATAACTCCTTGATCATCCTCTAAGCCTTCAATCCGATTTCTCCTCCTCCTGTTAGATGCTTTTTGGTGGAAGTATGCTGTGTTTCGGTCTCCCTCTTTTAGTTCTTTAACTCTTGCCCGGGCAGCCCAATATTCCTCATTCTTCTGTAGATAGTATTGTAATTCTTTTGATTTTTCCTCCGCCCTGTCAACGTTCCTTTGATCCGGTGGAAGTTCTTGTAACCCCTTGAGTTCATACTCCAGCTCCTTCACCTTCCTTCTCCTTTCTCCAAACTTCTCAGTTGCCCAAGCTTTAAGACTCTCCTTACATTTCATCAACTTAGTTCCCAACTCCCTCCCTGCAGTAGCTTCCCATGCCTCCCTAATAATAGAAGAACAATTTTCCTCTCCCACCCACATAGGTTCAAACATGAAGTGCCCTTTCCTCCTCTTGTTGTTGTTCCTCCTATCCACCTTTAGGATGATTGGTGCATGATTCGACTCATATATGGGAAGATTTATGACTTGCAATATGTGAAAAGGTTCCTCCACCCAAGGTCGGGAAGAAATCTGTCAAGTCTCTCCTGTACAAGAGTTCTCTCACTAAGACCTCTTTTCCACGTGAAAACATTTCCTTCAAAGCCAATATCCAACAACTCGCAGTCATCTATAGCATCCCTGAAGTCCTGCATGAACCTTTCTTCTTTGGGTGGGCCCCCTTGCTTCTCTGCATTTGACACAATCTCGTTGAAGTCCCCGAAGAAAATAACGAGCCCCTCGGTCTCTCCCTTTATCTTCCTCATCAACTCCCATGTCTTGAACTTTTCTGCCTGCTGTGCCCAGTCGTAAATACCCACCGCTCTCCATGTTGTTCCCGTGGTGTTATTCTTGACCTCAGTCGTAACGTGCCTATGAGAATAGTTAATCGCCTCCACATCCGCATCTTTCCACCAAAACCCCATGCCACATGCCCGCCCCACGCTTGATATGCACAAACCATCACTGAAACCACAACTACACTTTACATCCTCCAATTTCCTATCGGCGATCATAGTTTCCATAACAAAAACTATGTTTGGGCGCTCTCTCCAAACCCAAGCTCGGAGAGCTTTGCACGTGTCAGGGTTGCCCATTCCCTGACAGTTCCAGCTGAAGATTTTCATTGTCCTTCGCGGGATTGGGCTCCGCCAATATCCGCTACTTGAGTCATGATGACCCCAACTCTGTCCAGTATGTTCTCACTTAGCATCCTGTGTCTTTTCCCCCGCAATCCTTCATATGCAGCCCATCAAGGTCCATGTCGCAGACCTCTTCGTTCCTCCCCCTCTTTCCTGTAGCCTGTTCCCACACCACCTCCTCTTCTGGAATTCCCAAGCACGCTCCTCTGCTCATTTTGTAGACCCACGGTTGGTGGTGTTTTTTCCCTTTGGGTTGTTTGCTCCCCCCTTTCCCTTTAGAGCCGATTTCTTTCTTCCTCTGTGCCCTTGTTAAGATTATTTTCGTTATATTTAATGGGCCTGTGTTTCGATCAGCAACATGCATGTGTCCTAACTCATGCACTCTCTCTTGCACATCTGACGCCTCCTTGTAGTTGGGTTTGATTGTTCCCTCATCAGTGCAGATAACATCGGTCTTTTCCCCATCCTTCTGGTGCTGTTCTGTAGCATGCAGTGCATCGCTGACCATTTCCGTTTGCTGTCTAGTGCCGTATGTTGCTTCAGTGCACCCAAACGTTGCTTCCTCTGACTCCCCCAATGCCGTTTCTGGTGCTACCTCGCACAAACAACCATGGCCCTGCAATCCCAATAGTTCTTCTTTGTTGTAACGGCGTGTCACCCGATCTTGTGACTGTCCCCCGTTTGAGCTTCCACCTTCTTGATGTTGACGCGTCCATGCCTCGTCGACCTCCCTATTGATGACCTTCTTCTTCCCCTCTCCACGAGCGGCCCTTTCCGGTCCCTCGCTTCTCTGTGATACCCCGACCTTCTCTCTGTCCATGCGCCCCACCCTCCGTCCTCCTACCGCACCGCCTGTTGCCTTCCCTCGCTCCTCTCCCTCCAGCCATCCGTCGACACCCCACCCAACCTGGCAACGCCCCCTGCTGTCAACGTTCCCCCGATCAGTCCTACTGCTTCCTCACGCCCTCCCACCCCGATCCCTCTTCCCAACTCGTACCCCCCTTCTCTATCGTTCCTTCACCCTCCGTCGCACCCCCGACACTACTTCCTTCTTCTTCCTTTTCCGCTCGACTCACCGCCTCCGACTCCTCCTTCTTCTTGAAAGTAAGTTTTCTTCGTGCTCCGCCCCCTCCTGCCTCCCTATCACCCTCTGACCGGTGTTGCTTCCACGGAGACGCTCGTAGCCACCTTCCCCAGCATTGCTGCTGAGCACCTTCCTCCGCATAGCTATCACAATCCTTGTCGACATGCCCTAGCATGCTACAATTGAAGCAAAACATCACGAGCCGTTCGTATTTGATTTTTACATCCACGATGCGCCCACTCTTCACCTTTAATTTTATAGTTCTTCTTAAAGGGCGTGTAACGTCAAGCAACACTCGGACTCGGACGGAAGAGTCCCTGCCTGACCCGTCTCTGTCTGTTGCCACCACCGCGCCGACGCGACCCACAACTTCCCTCACCGTCGCTTCCCCTCTGTACCCCAACGACAGGCTGTAGAGACGTATCCAGAACAGTGTGTTATTGATTTGCAGTCGCCCCAGCTGCTCCTCCTTGTCTATTTCTTTGAACAATAGCAGCCTCCCGTCGAAATTCCATGGGGCGCCGTCCAGCACACGCTGTTTATCCCGCCAGTGGGAGAATTGCATGACAAAGGCTTCCCCTTCCAGTTTCTTGAAAACCACCTCTTCACGTAGGCTCCACACCTGCGCCAATGTCCGTTCCATTGCCTTAAGGTTGAAAGATCGATCTGTGAGAAGGCGCCCCACGAGTGCCAACTCAGTTAGGTCTTCGCCCTCATCACCGCTACACAATGAGATGCCCTCAATCGGCGCCTCCTCGTTGTCCGACAGTCTAAGTCCCACACACTGATCCGCCAGCTCCGTCGCCATGGAGCCGAGACCCAAATCCCGCCTACACTTGAACCTGCAAGGGAAAACCCTAACCTAAAGGGGGTGGACGTTCACTTCTTGCGTAGCCCTAATCGCCAGAGCGAGAGGGTGCAAGGGAACGCGTTCTCAGATCCTGACACTCTTTTTACGTGCGTATAAATGCAAGTGTACGCGTCAATGTAATATAGGCCTTTGTGAGGCCTGAGTCGAACTCAGGGACACGTGAATTATCGGAGACTACTACTAACTACTCGCAATCAGCTAGACCGATTAAAAAGTTGGAGGTTGTTGTAAAATTAAAAGAAAATAAAATAAAACAAAACAAAGCAATCGATTAAATGTTTAGTTTAATCAATTCAAGTGGGAATCTTTAGGATTGTGGTTTCACCACAGGTTTTCTTTGTATGAATTTCTATTTAGTCACTCAGATTCATCTCTCTATCCGGGTAGTGGCCTGATATCAGAATTGCCCACTGTCATGGTACAATTCACTACCTATGTCTAGATTGGTTCCACTGTCGTAGCGACCTATACCCTAAACTAGGTGCATTAGAGTCAATCTCACGGTATCCACCATTAACCTTACACCACCTTGTTCAAGGGATTTGTCAATTAATGTGAATTCCGTCTCTTTTCAACCATTAATTCTTCTTTCAAAGTAATTAAGGGCATTAGATTATTATTATGGTGATCAAGCATAACAATATAATTGAGAAAATGAAATTATACCACAGATTTAAGAGATAAATGATGAATTACTATGATAAAATCATCATACAATGATTTCCCGGGCTACTCCCGATCCTAAAGACAGGGGATTAGCCCCACATGTTCATCTCAAAGCAAAACATGGTAGAGAAAAGGGAAAACATGGGGGAAACGTGATTGAGTGGTGAAACCCCTGAACGGAGAAGATCCAATCGCTCCTTGGTGTAGAATACACGTTCTCCCACATTTCGGTGGTGGAAATCATTTTCTTCAGCATCCGGAATGGCTGGGGCATGCTTCTGGGCTCCGTTCTCCTCTCCACACCTTCTTTGGACGTGTGCAGTGGCTAATGACGTGATAGATTACTCTTGGCCACCGTCATTAGGTATAATCACTGAGTTAGGTCGCTAAAATATCACAGCCGTCGGATTTCGATCAATATGAAGCAAACATGTATCTGACGGTGTCGATACCATCGACCTAAGTCGATGGTATCGACCCTACACTGTATCGGCTGATCTTCTTTTCTTTTCTTTGTCGCAACTGATGCCACCTCGATACCATCGACGCGGGTCGATGGTATCGACATTCATAGGCGTCGGTTTTGTCCTTTTACGTCGCTGTAGCTCCAAAAGTTGAAGGTATCGACTTTTATGTCGATAGTATCGACTCTCTTTTCTGAAGCAACCTAATGTTATCTCGATACCATCGACTCTCCTGTCGATATTATCGAGATTTTTCTGCTCCTTGCGGCTGGCTGCCTGTGGTCCGGTCGATGGTATCGACAACAGCAAATACTTGTTTTTCCTAAAATTTCAACATGAAACCACATAAGCCGAAACAAAACATATTCTTGTGATAATTTATGCTCAAAATACTGAAATAAAGGAGATTTGACATAAAGAAAGATCATAGACCAAAGTAGATGAATTATGCAATATTAACCAGAAAAATGACTAATAAATGCATAAAACACAAATAAAACAAGTCTATAAATGTGACTCAAAATCATCGCATCAAACTCCCCTAAGCTTGAACATTGCTCGCCCTCGAGCAACTAAACCTTAGAATAGAATTGACAGAGTCAACTAAAGAACAAATCATCACAACAACCATTACCATATGATCCCCACCGGACATTCACATTCCGACCCTCACTAACCACAGAATGATAATTACCCTAAGGCGACAGTAATCATCCATAAAAGATTTCTACCTCAGAACTGATGAACACTATCACATAAGGCAGTTAACATAATAACATTCGCCGGTCCAGACTCGGTGCATCTTGTGATCTCCTATACTATGTTGCTCGCCCTAACTACCATCTAAATGGAAGTAGCTCTCCTGATATTCACAAGTGAGGAGAGAATCACGGTGGTCTACCAATTCAAGCAATAGGTGGATGGAATGGGTGGCTAATGGAAGAAATGGAAGCAGTATACAGTTTCAACATGCATAAAACAAAAATGCCCTAAATGATGCATTTGCACATGAACATGCCCTAATGCCTAAGATTGGGTGGAATGATGCATGCACTAACATCCCGTCTCAAAATGAGATGGAATATCTAACTGAGTTACATCATGTACTTACTCATCTTAAAATGTGAATGAGACTACGTTCCTTTCTCCTTCTTATTCTACTTGCTTCTCAATAATTTCTTTTTTTTTCATTTTTTCATTTTTTCACTCTTTTTTTTCTTAAGCCCTTATATCCATAATTGACAATGAATTATTTGTTGGGCTCACTTTTTCTGCATAGCTTAAATATTTGAAGCATTTATGAAGGTATGGAACAGCTAATCACCCTTAGAGAAGAAATAAGTTACATGATGTGCTCTATGCATAGAAATTATGAATGCAGCTAATTGACACGCACCTAAGGATAATGTGCATGTATAACTATTCTAAATTTCTTATTTTCATGTAAAACATGTGAAAGTGGTTGCAATGCAAAACCTATCTATATGAGATGCAATCAAAAAGATTAAAACTGTAAAGTACTTCCAATTCTTATGGTGGATTGTGAAAAACAATGAGGTGGAAAGATCACAAAACTAATTGATTGAAACTTTGAAAATTATTATGTGTCCCTCCTTACTGACCTGTGTAATAGTTAAGAGGTTTCTCTCTCTTACTTCAAATTAGAGTCTCATTATCATTTGGTTAGTTTAGGCTCACACAACCAAATCCGTCCACATTTCATGAATCATTAGGAATGTACAGTTGTGATATTCTATTCTAGAGTGGACAAAACCAATCATTTTCTTAAGTTATGTGCTCAAGGTTGAGCAACACAAGCTTGTGAACAAGTCAAATTTTTTTTAATTTTCCCTTAATTCCCATATACAAGCAATTGAGATGACACAAGACTTAAGACATCCACAATTACACTAGATAGAATGTGGATCCTACAAACAAACTCAGATTGCAAGAAATAAATGACAAGAAACAAAACAATAAAAACTAAAAACTGAGAAAATAAAAGATAGAGCTGTTCCAACTCCCCCCTAAGCTTGAATTCGACTATGGCCTCATAGTTAAAAACAATCTTAAAGGTTGGAACAGAGATACCGATTTACTCTTCTGGCGGAGGCGGGTACTGTGGGGCCGTGGGGTCCCAGGATGGGTATTTCCCTTGAAAGCTAGGATCATACTGGGGCATGGGTGGAGGTTGTGGATACCCCCCAAAGTAGTTCTGGCTCCAGTAATGATCATAAAAGGGCTACTACTACATCTCCATCCTATGCAACCTGTCATGAATCTGTTGTTGGTTGTCGAGGAGGAGGCGCTCATTCTTGAAGATTGCCCTCTGATTGTCAAGTAACCGGTTTGTCGTCTCCTGAACACCGGTGTACACTGCTGTATGGTGCTGCTGCGTTTGCTGTATATCCTGCAGCATGGCATACATTCCTTGCATGGAATAGACATCCTCGCTTGGCTGTGAGGGCGGTGGTGGTGGCAGAGGCTGCGAAGATGAAGATGCACCCGGATGCATGCGAGGACGCTTCCTAGGTGCTACTTGTGCCCGAAGAGGAGTGTAGGCCTCCTCTTCCTCTTCAGCCTCATCGTCATTATTGTTGTCATCGTCGTTGCCTCCGTCTTCATCGGAGTCAGCAATGGCTATGATTGGCCATCGGAAATGTTGAGCACCCTCGATATGGAAGATAGGATCAGGAAGCGAGCATTCTTGATATGCATGGTTTACATGGCATTGAGCATATGGTAAACCATCTCGAAGAAAGATCAAGTTTGATCGGTGAAGATGCTGCAAATTAACCTTGCTTCTGCTGGAGAGAGGAGTAAGCTGCTGGAAATTCAACCCAAGGTAAGAGGCCAGCGGTGTAATGAGCCCTCCAAAGTGAATAGGTGCCTTCCGCGTACTCTGCTTTACAGCCAACACCCACTGCAGAAAGAATGCTCCCCATTTGCACTCTTGGCGCTTCAGTAGTTTATGCAAGAAAAACAAGTCCGTCTCCTAGAATTTGCTAAGAGACAGATCACCCCTAGCAAACAGGGTAGAACACAACATCCGATGAAGATTCTGCACGAACGGATGCTCGAAGTCGGCTATCGCTGCATTGTGGTAGCTCACTAATTTTCCCGGTGGCACCATCACAAGCTCGGTGAAGACGGCGTCGTAGTCGGTCCAGTTGTCTGGCAGCCAGTAGTCATTTCACCCATGGTTCCAGTTGTAGATGGAGTTGAACTGGCGGAGGGTGAGAGTGTAGTCATTATTGTATAGCCGAAAAGAAACACGACCCTTGATCCACTCGCGATCCATAGTGACAATGTCATTGGGCACGACGCAGACGTCCAACGACGTGATGAATTCAGCCACCAGCTCCTTGTATGTCGGCCAGTCACCGAAGAACGGCTGGTCATCAACATGGTATTCCATCTCGTTGGGCATCTTGCTCATGTGTCTCACCTTCCCTTTTAGAACGTAGGCCAGATTAGCCTCGAACCCCAAGTTGCGGATCACCTCCCGGTCAACATAGCGGGTCGGCTCGATTTTCCTCTTCATGATCTCCTCCTAGATCTTCTTGACCTCCACGGACAGATGGACAATCCACGGGCGTGGGATCGATGCAGTCGGTGGAGGCACGAACTTCAGAATGTCCATCGGGTTGGCGCGTGAAGAAGACACACTGACAACATGCACCATGGTTGCGGAAGAAGGAGAAGTAGAGAAAGAGCTCGGTGAAGATCAGAGAAGGAAATCTCTGCTCAGTGAAGAACATGCTCCTAGATGCTCGTCGTCGGGCTCAGATCGCTCTGGAATACGCTCGACATAGGTGGAGAAGAATTGCACTGGAGTTGTGACATCATATGATGACAATCCTTCTCATATATATCCGTGGCCGGCGCTGCTGTATGCCCGTCGATACCATCGATGTGGGTCGATGGTATCGACACGCGTAGCACAATCCGTACTGTCGCTGGTATCGACGGTCATCGATGGCTGGATTTGCGGGGCCCAGATCGCTGACGTGTCGATACTATCGACAGGTGTCGATGGTATCGACCCGTCCCCCGGATAGACTTTCTGGTTGCAGCGTTCGCCGTTGATCTCCTCTCATGGATCGGTGACGTGGCACGTCGATACTATCGACGCAAGTTGATAGTATCGACTTCCATTTAGGGCAACACCCTCGCGAGGCCCGGCCGCCGCCTTCTTTTTGAAATTGGGTCAATACCATCGACAGTCCCATCGATGGTATCGACTTTACTGAGACGATTTCTTTTGAATATCTCCAGAGATCTCATGAGTATCGACACCCATGTCGATACTATCGACCTCTGCTTGCGATCAACCTGTTGGTATGTCGATACCATCGACGAGGCCGTCGATAGTATCGACGCAGTGCAATTTCTGCAGTCGCCAACCTGTACCCCGGTCGATACCATCGACACAAGGGTCGATGGTATCGACTCTGGCTCAGTCCTGCACAATGAGAAAACGATAATGGTATCTTTTTTACACTAAAAACAAAGTCAAAACAAATCAAGCTACGAATGTGAAAGAAAACTAAACTAAAGTACCGATGGCTGGGTTGCCTCCCAACAAGCACCCTTATTTAACGTCTTAGGCTAGACGACATGAAGCTCATCATCTTGGAGCTTTGGAGAGTGTTCACAGGGGATTACGTTGTAGTTTGAACTCAACTCGATCCTGGCCAATCCCCAATGTCAAAGTACCTCTCCCAATGGCAGTGACAACATCGACCGTCGCTTGAAACGACCTACCCAATAGCATCTCGCAACCTTTAAGCTGTGGCATGTCCATGATGACGAAATCCACCGGAAAGATGAAACTGTCCACCTTGACTAGCCCATCCTCGCACACTCCGTATGGCTTCACAATGGACCCATCCGCCAACTCAATAGTTGCAGATGACTTCTTTATCTCCTTCAACCCAAGCTTTTGAAATGTGGACAGTGGCATAAGATTAATGCTGGCACCCGAATCACACTGTGCATCTGGAAAATGTCGATCACCTATAGAGCATGGAATGTAGAAGCCTCCTGGGTCTTTCCTCTTCTGTGGTAAACTCCCATGGATAATTGAGCTCACCATATCATTTACCCGACAAACATCCGTGTCTTTAATCCGCCTCTTCTTGTTGATGATTTCTTTGATGAACCTCCCGTAGGCGGGAATCTTCTCTATCATTTCCACTAACAGAATATTGACATGGAGTTTTATGAACATCTCCAAGAACTTCCTGTAATGTCGATGCTCCTTCTTCGACCTCGAGCTATCCGGGCTAGACACAACTTCCGCATGTGGACACTTATGAGGTGAAACGTATGGGCTTTTCGGGGCAATCTCCCCCAAGCTTGCTTCAATGTCACCCCTTGGTGTAGACTTTGGCACATTGCTCTCAACAGTTGTGACTTGTGGCGGATCTTCTCTCAAAGTGGATGTAGCTACACCTTGCTACATGGCCTTCACCTGCTCTTCTTGTATAGGTGCGGGCGTGACCGAGATGGGCGCTTGGCGGGCTTTTCTGAATGGACAATATCCGCCTGGTAGTCCATAATGACTACGCGGATACAGTATTTTTGGTGTCGCCTCCGTATCAAAAATCATTTTGCCTTTATCCTAGACCTCTATCACCGAGGCC
This sequence comes from Alisma plantago-aquatica, assembly GCA_963693085.1. Taxonomy (NCBI): domain Eukaryota; kingdom Viridiplantae; phylum Streptophyta; class Magnoliopsida; order Alismatales; family Alismataceae; genus Alisma; species Alisma plantago-aquatica. Next base: position 1,897,870,518 of record OY856409.1, on the reverse strand, counting down.
TCTGCCTCAGTAACCACAACTATATATTTCACTTGGTGATGTGCTTGAGCAACTTCTGCATTTCCTGCCTGTCTCTGTTGATTGGCATGCTTTATGGCTGCCACTTCATTAGAAATTTGGGTCACGATCGTCTCTAGTGCCCTCATTTGTGCTCCATGACTTTGCAGTGTTTGTCCAAACTTGGTCAAAATATCACCCTGAGACTGCAACTGCTTACTGAACATGCTCATCATCTCCTGATTTTGCTGCACCACTTGACTAAGCAACTCGGTGCTTTTATCTTCGACTCTTGGTTGCGGATTTTCTTCTGGATCTTGGAGGAAATTGTTCGGATCCTTCCATGAGAACTTCCTATCCTTCCTCCAAGCATAATCATTATTTCTATAGCCCTGTTGTTGCATGAATTTGACCTGGGCTTCCTCATTGGACTCGGCATCTTCCTTGGCAAGAAATTTCTTGGCTAGAAGGTCTAATTTATCATTAAGCTCCTTGATGGCCCTAGACTCACCTGCAACTTTGACTTGTTCTGGTGCATCCCTATCACACCAAGACTGCTTCTTTGCCATATTTTTCAAGATCTCCCAACACCTTGTACCTGTGTTGTTCAAGAAAAATCCTGAACCTGTTGAATCTAAGTTACTTCTATCATGCTCGGAAAGAGAAAAATAGAAGATTTTAACCTGTTTTTCCTTATCCAAACCATGGTGTGGGCACCTCCTAAGCATTATCTGAAATCGCTCCCAGGTTTCAGAATATGTCTCCCCTGCCTTCTGGCTGAAATTGTGAATTTTTCTGATAAGATCATTTGTCTTCTCGGGTGGAAAGAACCTTTCAAAGAATACCTCCACCATGTGGTTCCATGATTCCACATATTCGTCGTCCAGATTGTGCAACCACTCTCGTGCATTCCCTGCTAGAGAACTCGGGAACAACTTCAAGTAAAGTGTCTCTTGTGGAAATCTGTCAATTTTTATCATGTCACAATTCTCCACAAATTGACTTATATGCGTGACTGGGTCTTCATTCTTGAGCCCATGGAATGCATTCGACTTCACCAGGTTGATTAACGCATGGTCAATCTTGTATGTCAGAATATTGATCGCCTGCTCCTTGATCAGCCCCTTTGAAGCAGATGAAGAAGAAGCCTTGATTTTCTCCCATATTGTTTGTTCCTCTGCCATTTCTTCTTGTTCGGATTCTGAATCTGTTTCTTCTAAGTGGTCTTGATTGTGGCCTTCCTCGTCGTCAGGTCCTGTCAGTGGAACCTCTGGTGCCTGTTGCGTGTAGTCAGTACTACGCGTCTGCACCATGCACAGTACATGCAAAATGGTAAATTGAGTTCAGTACCGTGCTAGACAACTACAAGATGCGAAAAAGAATAAGCTTTGAATTTTGGAATTTATTTCAAACTAAATAAAAAAAATAAAAAGTGGCCAAGAGTGGCCGCTTGCAGCACTCGTAGTGCCGACAATTGCTGTGTCCCCGACAACGACGTCAAAAACTTGACACGCTTTTTACGTGTGTATAAACACAAGTGTACGCGTCAATGTAATATAGGCCTTTGTGAGGCTCGAGTCGAACTCAGGGACACATGAATTATTGGAGACTACTACTAACTACTCACAATCAGCTAGACCGATTAAAAAGTTGGAGGTTGTTGTAAAATTAAAAGAAAATAAAATAAAACAAAACAAAGCAATCGATTAAATGTTTAGTTTAATCAATTCAAGTGGGAATATTTAGGATTGCGGTTTCACCACGGGTTTTCTTTGTATGAATTTCTATTTAGTCACTCAGATTCATCTCTCTATCTGGGTAGTGGCCTGATATCAGAATTGCCCACTGTCGTGGTACAATTCACTCCCTATGTCTAGGTCGGTTCCACCATCGTAGCGACCTATACCCTAAACTAGGTGCATTAGAGTCGATCTCACGGTATCCACCATTAACCTTACACCACCTTGTTCAAGGGATTTGTCAATTAATGTGAATTCCGTCTCTTTTCAACCATTAATTCTTCTTTCAAAATAATTAAGGGCATTAGATTATTATTATGGTGATCAAGCATAACAATATAATTGAGAAAATGAAATTATACCATGGATTTAAGAGATAAATGATGAATTACTATGATAAAATCGTCATAGAATGATTTCCCGGGCTACTCCCGGTCCTAAAGACAAAGGGGATTAGCCCCGCATGTTCATCTCAAAGCAAAACATGGTAGAGAAAAGGGAAAACATGGGGAAAAACGTGATTGAGTGGTGAAACCCCTGAACGGAGAAGATCCAATCACTCCTTGGCGTAGAATACACGTTCTCCTGCCTTTTGGTGGTGGAAATCGTCTTCTTCGGCGTCCGGAACGGCTGGGGCGTGCTTCTGGGCTCCGTTCTTCTCGCCACACCTTCTCGGGACGTGTGCAACGGCTAATGACGTGATCGATTGCTCTTGGCCGCCGTCATTAGGTATAATCACTGAGTTAGGTCGCCAAAATATCACAACCGTCAGATTTAGATCAATCTGAAGCAAACATGTATCTGACGATGTCGATACCATCGACGCGACCCTGCACTGTATCGGCTTGTCTTCTTTTCTTTTCTTTGTCGCAACTGATGCCACCTCGATACCATCGATGCAGGTTGATGGTATCGACATTCATAGGCGTCAGTTTTGTCCTTTTACGTCGCTGTAGCTCCAAAATTCGATGGTATCGACTTTTATGTCGATAGTATCGACTCTCTTTTCTGAAGCAACCTGATCTTATCTCGATACCATCGACTCTCCTGTCAATAGTATCAAGATTTTGCTGCTCGTGGCTGGCTGCCTGTGGTCAGGTCGATGGTATCGACAGCAGCAGACACTTGTTTTTCCTGAAATTTCAACATGAAACCACATAAGCCGAAACAAAACATATTCTTGTGATAATTTATGCTCAAAATACTAAAATAAAGGAGATTTGGCATAGAGAAAGATCATAGACCAAAGTAGATGAATTATGCAATATTAACCACCAAAATGACTAATAAATGCATAAAACACAAATAAAATAAGTCTATAAACGCAACTCAAAATCATCGCATCAGATCCTTTGGGATTTCATGCCATATCGGAGACTCTTCATGTAAGAAGGGATTAGCCGATCTCAGTGCTAGCATTTCTATCATACCACTTAGCCTTTGCAAGAGGCTAGGGTTTGTAGAATTACTCCCAACTGGAATGACCATTCAACTTGCAGATAACTCTATGACTCTTCCTTTGGGAATCATCAAAGATGTCCCTGTCAAGGTTGGAAAAGACTCTTATGTCCCTTGTGACTTTGTCACCATGGACATAAAAGAAGACGCGCCAGATATCCTCTTATCTTTGGCCGTCCGTTCCTCGCCATTGCAAGAGCTTTGATTGACGTTGAAGCAGGGACCTTGTTGCTCAGACTAGGGAAAGAAACCCTCGAGTTCAAAGTTTTTGAAAGCATGCGAAGACCGAGCATGCAGGAAGAAGTCTATCTAATTGATTGCATTAAGCAAATGTCTCTCCTCACACAAGAGGAATATGAACAAGACGATCCTTTATAAGTGGCACTAACAAACCCATCTGCCGAAATTTTCATCAACAAACAAGTTAAGGATTGTATCCTTCACCTTGACTCTGTAGAAGAAGATCCTAAAGACAAGTTTGAGGAACTCAAAGTTGTGAATGTATCTGAAGAGCCATGTGAGAAGCCAAAAGCCCCTAAAATGAAGCCCCTACCCGAGGGACTTAAGTACGTGTTTTTGGATGATCTCAAGGTTTGTCCAGTTATTATAAACTCTGATCTAATGACCGAACAAGAAGATAAACTCCTGAAAGAATTAAAGGAAATAAAGAAAGCTATCGACTACAAGATGAGCGATCTCACATGGGTCAGTCAAGCGCTTTGCATGCACAAAATCCCTATGGTGGAAGACCACAAGCCGACTGTTGAGCATCAATGAAAATTGAATCCTAATATGAAGGAAGTGGTCCGCCGCGAAGTTATCAAGTTGCTCGCTTCTGGAATCATCTATCCGATATCTGACTCACTGTGGGTGAGTCCTGTGCATGTCATTCCAAAGAAGGGTGGCATTACTGTGATACGGAACGAAGAAAATGAACTCATCCCCACTCGAACAGTCACCGGGTGGAGGATGTGCATCGACTACAGGAAGTTAAACAAGGCAACACGTAAAGATCATTTCCCGATGCCTTTTTTAGATCAAGTCTTAGAGCGATTGGCTCACCAGGAATATTTTTGCTATCTCGATGGTTACTCTGGATTTATCAAATCCCTATACATCCAGATGACCAAGAGAAAACTACGTTTACCTGCCCCTTTGGAACATACGCCTTTAGAAGGATGCCATTTGGACTCTGTAATGCGCCTGCAACCTTCCAACGCTGCATGGCGGCCATATTTGCTGGTTTAACTGAAACCATTATGGAAATTTTTTATGGATGATTTATCTGTATATGGGGATTCGTATGATTCATGCCTAAGGCACCTCTCCCTTATCCTCAAACGGTGCAAAGAAACACATCTGGTGCTTAATTGGGAGAAATGTCATCTTATGGTAAAAGAAGGCATTGTCCTCGACCATAGAGTCAGTAATAGAGGAATTGAAGTGGACAAGGCCAAGATCGAAGTGATCTCCAAACTATCTATCCCTACCAATGTAAGAGAAGTCTGCGCATTCCTTGGTCATGCGGGTTTCTACAGAAGGTTTATCAAGTATTTCTCCAAGATAACCAAGCCCATGACAAACTTATTGCTGAAGGATGCTGATTTCCATTTTGATGAAGAGTGTATCAAGAGTTTCAACAACCTAAAGCATGCCCTTACAACAACACCCATCATTTGTGCCCCGGATTGGGACAACCCATTTGAAATTATGTGTGATGCCAGTGATTATGCTGTGGGTGCCGTTCTGGGCCAATGTATAAAGATGAAACATCATGTCATCTATTATGCATCGAAGACCCTTGACGAGGCTTAGAGGAACTATGCAACTACCGAGAAGGAACTCCTAGCAGTCATATATGCCTTTGATAAGTTTAGATCCTATCTCATCGGTTCAAAGGTGATTGTCTACACCGATCACGCCGATATTCATTATCTTCTAAAAAAGAAAGATGCAAAACCAAGGTTGATAAGATGGATTCTCCTATTGCAAGAATTTGATCTTGAGATTAGAGATAAAAGAGGCACAAAAAATGTTGTAGCAGACCACTTAAGTCGTATCCACACTCTGGAAACTGAGAAGATACCAATTAACGACTCTCTTCCAGATGACCAGCTTATGAAAGTCTCAGAAGCTACTCCTTGGTACTCGGACTATGTGAACTACATTGCCATTGGTGTCATCCACCCTGAGTGTACTGGCAGTGCTATAAAGAAATTCATGCATGATGTGAAGCAATACCACTGGGATGAACCATACCTTTTCATGCTATGTGCTAATGGTCTCTACAGACGCTGCATCGCTGAGGAAGAAGCCCAACTTATTTTATAACAATGCCACTCAGGCCCAGTCGGAGGCCATATGAGTTCTAAGAAAACTTCTTTGAAGATTTTGCAATGTGGTTTCTTTTGGCGAACCATATCCAGAGATGCTTATAACTTTGTGCTGTCATGTGACAAGTGTCAGAGAACGGGAAGCATTATAAAAAGAGATGAGATGTCACTTAAGATATGGCAAGAAGTTGAGATTTTTGATGTTTGGGGAGTGGACTACATGGGTCCATTCCCATCCTCACATGGATTTTCTTACATCCTAGTCGTGGTTGATTATGTCTCCAAATGGGTAGAGGCCATAGCAACGGTTACTAGTGATTCAAAACCCGTCATTAAAATGTTCAAAGAGATCATTTTCCCCCATTTTGGGGTTCCACGCACTGTGATCTCCGATGGAGGTTCTCATTTTTTGGAAAGAAGCCTTGAAGCATTGTTGAGAAGATATGATGTAACACACAAAGTAGCTTCTCCCTACCACCCAAAAACAAGTGGGAAGGTAGGGGTTTCAAACCGTCAACTCAAAGCTATCCTGGAAAAGATAGTAGGACGCAACCGAAAGGATTGGTCAGTGAAAATCAATGACGCTTTATGGGCATACCGAACTGCGTTCAAAACTCCTCTTGGAACAATACCCTTCAGACTCATCTATGGAAATTCATGTCACCTGCCCGTGGAACTAGAACATAAAGCATGATGGGCAATCAAACAGCTGAATTTTGACATGAAGAAAGCAGGCGAAGCTAGGATTCTACAACTTCAAGAGTTGGATGAACTCCGAATGACAGCTTATGAGAATGCACAAATCTACAAGGAACGCATGAAACTTTGGCATGATGGTCATCTGAAAAGGAAGGACATTCAAGTGGGAGACCAAGTTATGCTGTTCAACTCGAGACTGAGGTTATTCCCAGGGAAACTCTGTTCTCGATGGTCTAGAACGTACATTGTCAAGAGCATCTACCCACATGGTGCATTTACCTTATGGAGTGAGAAGTCAGGTGATTTTGTGTCAAATGGACAACGATTAAAGAGATATTTCACCACAGCTAATACTAGCACTGATGAATTGATGAATCTATCCAAACCGACATACCTACCATAAAACTGAAGAAATCACGTCCAGCCATCGACGTAAAACAAAGGCGCTTGTCGGGAGGCAACCCGATCTTTAACTTAGCTTTTACTTTTAGTTTTGTTTTTAGAAAATTTTGCACCTGGTAGACAATGCATCATAAGATGCAGTCTTAAGTCCTGATAGTTTCCAATTTTGAGATTTCAGATGGAGGATGTGTCGCCGAAAGGAATGTAACCACATCTGGTGGACCAATCGACACGAGTTTCCCCCTCCATTTTGGATTTAGAGTTTGCTCGGGATGAGCAAATTTCTATGTTCGGGGTGGAGGGTGGGTGGTACATACTTTACTTTCCACCCTCTCCTTTCCATTCTAGACTTAAGATTTCATCGTTGAAAGGTTGTCGCAATTTTTTCAAAAATTTTCAAAATTTTCAAAAAGTTTTCATAGCAACTTGTATAGAAACTTGATGAAGTTGTGACACTTTTGTTTCAATCAAAGCCATTACCTAGCCGGATATCGTATTTTCCCATGCAGTTTTGAATCATTATACCCTCCTTATTCGAAGCGAATCCTCAAGGAGAACAATTTCTGAAACTATCCTATGATTAGAAATCACCGTGTGAAGCTTATGAATCCTAACATCATGATCAGTAGATATGGCAAGTATCTATCAAACAGAGAGGGATCAAACATGTTGTGCTTCCTATCTGACTAGTGGAACAATAGCATGGAATCTCTATCGAATCCTCATCAAGTCATTATTTGAGCAGAGTATGATAAGGAGAACAACTCGGTCCACTAAATTGTAAATCAAGTTGCATTCTGATCTGAACTCTCTTCTACACTTCTTCCATCATCTTCTTACCCATTCGCTCATAAAAAATAAACAAAAATAGCCAATATAGTGCCAAACCCTAAGTTTGGGGTAGTACACTCTCTCTTCCTTCACGCTTCTTCCATACCCCTTGCTATGAAATAGGGGGGTATCACCAAGAAAAGATGCCTAAGCGCACACAAAAAGAAATACAATCTCGAGTCGACTAGAGGAGAGATTCACACAAAAAAATGCAATCAATGAAATTGCAAATCATATAACATAAATCTCGAGTCGAATAGAGGAGAGATTTATTTTTCCCTTCCATACCACCCTTCACTCCCGTTTCCACCTAAAGGCACAATGAATGCCTCCCTGATCCTAATAACACCAGTGTCAGATCAGGTGCACACTTGTTGTTCTGCGGGTATCTCTGGACTCTTACGAAACTCTCTGACATGCTTGATTTTGAAAAAAGTAGAGAAGAAGTGATATTGGGAAGTGAACTCGGGAATGAAGATATGGTAAAATGTGTTCTGTGATCTCAGGATGTTGAGACACTTAGTCATACCAAGCAGAAAAGAAATATTCATGATGTGAAGGTGAGGCAGTCACACGTTTCAAAAGTATTCATTTGGTGACCGTTTCAGATTTTGTGTTACTCGAGGACGAGCAACGTTTAAGTTTGGGGTATTTTGATGAATGCATAGTCATCTTGGTTCAATCATCTCGTTTAACCCAGTTTGGTTGCATTCATGCATTTATTGGCTTTATCTTCTAATATGTTCATTCACTTGGCTTAATTAGAATGATCCCCATTTTTATTGAATTTTTGCACCTTTGTGCAGGTCACTTTGGGCATTTGGGCCTTGTCTCCACGGCCTAATACTCTATTCTGGGCCTTGGTCTGTTTGAGCATGCTTGTAGTCAGTAGCAGTCAGTGGAGCCCCTTCTTCTCCCAACTTGACCTAATCGCGATTCATAGAGCCTGGTCGCAATCGTTTCTAAGCCAGAAGTCTACGGTCTTCTCTTCTATTCCCAACTGCGGTTCCCCCAGCCACACATACCGCGACCAAGTTTCCCTACGACCGCAGAAATCCTCTAATACCCATGACCTGCAGCTAAGGCGACCGAGCCACAAAAATCCGCGACCACGACAAAAGCCGCGACCATGACAAATGACTCGACCACGACAAAAGCCGCGACCATGACAAAAGCCGTGACAATGACAAATGCCGCGACCATGAAAAAAGCCGCGACCACGACAAATGCCGCGACTGATGAGTGCATACTCATCATGATTTTCAATTACCTTTTTGGAACAATTTAATATCTATTCCACATCTTTTCACCCTAATATGAATCATAATGCACAAAACTACTCAGTGATTCAATAATCAAGGTTTTAACTAAATATCTTTCATTTTATGCAGGTGTAGCAGGCAACTCCATGCAAACGGTCTCAAGACCGTTTGGATCCATGCGGTCTCAAGACCGTTTGCTGGAATACACAAAGAACAAGACGAAACCAGTTGCCCAAGAAGTCCACGCGGTCTCAAGACCGTTTGGTCCCATGCGGTCCCAAGACCGTTTGGTCCCATGCGGTCCCAAGACCGTTTGGTCCCATGCGGTCCCAAGACCGTTTGGTCCCATGCGGTCCCAAGACCGTTTGGTCCCATGCGGTCCCAAGACCGTTTGGTCCCATGCGGTCCCAAGACCGTTTGGTCCCATGCGGTCTCAAGACCGTTTGGTCCCATGCGGTCCCATGCGGTCCCAAGACCGTTTGGTCCCATGCGGTCTCAAGACCGTTTGGTCCCATGCGGTCTCAAGACCGTTTGGTCCCAAACGGTCCCAAGGCCGTTTGGTCCCGCGCGGTCCCAAGACCGTTTGGTCCCGCGCGGTCCCAAGACCGTTTGGTCCCAAACGGTCCCAAGACCGTTTGGTCCTGCGCGGTCCCAAGACCGTTCGATGCAAGCACAAGGATCGATTGAAGAACTAAAGCCGTGCGACCACGCCAAAGCCAGGACCGATCAAAGAAAGACCGTTTGGCGCTCAAACGACCTCCAAACCGTTTGATGCCCAAACGGTCTCAAGACCGTTTGGCGCCCAAACGGTCTCCAAACCGTTTGGAGAAGATATTTCCAGCAACTTATCCAAACCGTTTGGGATCAGATCTGAAACTATAAATAGACCCCCAGGGTCCCCATTTCGAGGTATCGGTTCCGGACGCCGAAAGGCTGCCAGAGCACCACACCGATCAAATTCCACTCCATCTATCGCTGGTGTTGTGTCCAAGGAGGCCAAGAAGAGGAAGAAGACGGCGCAAGAAGCGCATCTTCTTCACCGAGCTGCGTCCACCCTCTGCACCGAGCTCATGGTGGATCTATCTTTCTCTCTTATCCTTCTTTTATCTCGTACCATGAGCGAGTAGACCTCTTTCGCTGGGGTGCGGGGACTAGCCCCGCTGCCCATGCAAACCATGTTCTTTTGTTAAACTTCCCAAGGCAATGTATATAACTCTTCATTTTGTCGTTTATCGTTAAGCTTGTAGGTTGGTTATGTGCGTGTTTTCATCTTTGTGCTCCCTATGTTGCGATAACTTCAATGCATGGGTTCCTATGTTGCGATAACTTCAACGCATGGGTTGGAACGTCGTTTAGCATGTTTGACCCTTGACGATAACTTCCGATGGGTTCCTTGAGGTCGTAAGTGTATGATCCGTGAGGGGACGGGCCATCTAGCCTTCGGTGACGCTTCTGTGCACCTAACGCCTGTATAGGGGGTTCACAAACTTAGTTGGATTTTGCATCATCTTGCTAAACGTCGATGTTTTCTCGCATGTCGCCTTCCTGCTTGTTTATCGGTTAACGCGGCTGACTCCCAAACTAGAAATAGGATGGGATTTCATCGAGGTCGTAAGTGTATGATCCGCGAGGGGACAAGCCATCTAGCCTTCGGTGACGCTTCTGTGCGCCTAACGCCCGTATGGGGGGTTCACAACCTCTGTGGATTTCTGTATCTTCAGAGCCGTAAGACATGTGATCCGGATGGCGATGAGAAATCGGCTGCCTATGGTGATGCTTACGCGGACCTGACGCCCGTATGGGGGGTTCTGCAGCAGCTCTATTTGGAGTGTTATATCGTGCCTGGTTTGTTTTCAAGAGAGTGTGTTTGTGTGCGTAGCGGTGGTCAAACCCGGTACCATCCCAGCGATTCCATATCATTGATCTAAACCCATCTTTTATTCCGCATTTACTTTCTTGCAATTAGTTTAATCAAACCAAAATCAACCAATTGTTCTAAATATTAGTGTTACTTGGGCTAGATCTAACTGACAAAGATTCTTAAAAACGTTGTCCTTTGGGTTCGATCCTCAACTATACTGCGATAAGATCCGTCCGCTTGCGGGTGGTATTGTTGCACTTGGTTTTGGTAAAAGCTCGGGGATATAAACCCCGAGTGAATTTGTTAGTGCATTCAAAAAGCCACATCAAATTCTGGCGCCGTTGCCGGGGACAACGGAATCAGTCAGTCAAATCTAGTTCTTTTAAGACTAATCTAGGATTTTGTTTTCTTTTTGAAACTATCGCTCATCTATTTGATCTTTAATCTACACCAAGGATCTCACTTTCAAACCTTTTCAAATTTCAGGTGCTCTTTGACGATTAGTGCATGCACCGTTCGGATAGTCTCGGACTGACTGCGAGCTTTGATCCCGAAATCGATAGAACCTTCCATCGTCAGATCCGAGAGAATCGAGCCAGAATGGCGCAAGAAGAAGAAGTAGCCCGTAGGGTGGCTCAAGCCATCAATGCGCAGAGAGAAAGGTTCATGCAAGAAGCTAGAGCTGCGGTTCAACAGGAGATCTTAGCAGCACAGGCAGCAGCGCAGGCAGCGAAACTTCAGAAGGATCTTAGAGAGTTCTCTATCCCAAAGGCCGCGAATGTCTATCATCCGGTGAAGCCTCCTCCCATCGAAGCTGCCAACTTTGAGATTAGAGCACATTGGATAACCTTGCTTCAAAACAACCCATTCTACGGTAAACAAGCTGAAGACAGCCAAGGTCATCTTCTCAGATTCATTGACCTGTGTGCTATGACGAAGCAAAATGGGGTCTCTGATGATGCTATTCGACTCCGTCTCTTCAAGTACTCTCTGGCTGATAGAGCCATTAGTTGGTACAACTCACTACAGAGTGATGTACCCATCACCACCTGGGAGCAGCTTCAAAACGCCTTTCTGGAAAAGTTCTACCCCCCATCTCTTACATATGAGATCAGGGGACGAATCACAAATTTCACTCAAGTCCCAGGAGAAACTCTTTCCGAAGCTTGGGATAGATACAAGGAGCTCCTACGCAAATGCCCACACCATGGAATCCCTAACAACCAGCTGATAGAGATATTCTACAGGGGTGTGGAAGATGATGTTAAGATGTTCCTTGACTCTTCGTCTGGAGGGAACTTCATGCGGCAAAGTTACGACAGCGCATGGAGAGTAGTCACCCTGGGAGCAGAAAATCAAGCCAACTGGGGCAGATCTATTGGTAAAGGAGTCTTAAAGGTAGCTATGGCTGATGCTATCCCAGAATACAAATCTATAGCTGAAACTTTGAAAGTCTTGGTTGCAAAGCAAGATCACATAGAATCATCCCTTGCTGCGATTGGAAGAGGACATTCTCCAACTAGGCAACCAGAACAAGTCAAGTCCACTTCTTTGTTTTGTGAAGCATGCAAAGGCACTGACCATTCCACACTATCATGCAATGTTCTCTATGATGTAGTTTTAAGCAACGCCTGTGGGCAAGGAGATAATTGCCAGATGGAAAATCTTAATGCTATTAACACCAACCCTGGGCAGAACTATTACAATCCGAATCAAAATAGGAATCACCCAGGCTTCCAGTACGGAAATCCTTCAGGAGCTATGAGCTCACATCAATTTGTTCCGAATAATCAACCAAGAGGCCCATCTGGGTATCAGTTTAACCAGCAACAGAACTTTGGGAATCAAAGAAACTTCAAGGGAAACTTTCAGAACAGAAACTATAATAATTATCAGAATAACTCTCAGTATCAAAGCTTGAACCAACAACAGGGTCAAACAGGATCCATCCCTTCTGATGACAAGCTATCTACCATTGAAAAGTTATTGCAAACACAACAAACGATGATAGCCAATCAACAAGCCCAACAGAAGGCTATTGAAACTCAACTAGCTCAACTTGCTGCTAGTATTAAGCCACAAGCTGGAGTCTTTGCCGGACAACCTGAGAACAATCCGAAACATCTGGAGCAGCTGAAGGTTATCGCCACAAGATCAGGGAAAAGTTATTTGGATCCCCCAACAAAAACAACTATGGATATCCCTGAGGAGAATGAACCTTTGACGGACCAAAACTCGACAACACCAGAATCGCAACCGAAGGAAAGAAATACTGATAAGGGAAGTTCTGAGGAATCTATCGATGAAGAAGTAGAGACACATGAACCGGATATTCCTGTATATAAGCCTCGTGTTCCTTTCCCATCCCGTCTGAGGGAAACCAAGCTTGATACTAGATTCATCAAATTCAAAGAGGCTATGAAAAAGCTCCATGTTGATATACCATTCCTAGATGCTCTTAATGAGATACCAGCCTGGACCAAGTATCTAAAGTCGCTTCTCACCAAGAAGTACATCACTGAAGAATATGAAACTGTAAAATTGGCTGCTACCACATCAGATATCATACTAAGCAAGATGCCTAAGAAACAAAAAGATCCAGGATCCTTCGGAATCTCATGTCACATTGGCGACTCATCATGCAAGAAAGGATTGGCATATCTTGGCGCAAGTATTTCTATTATGCCGCTCAGTCTATGCAAGAGACTAGGGTTTAAAGAATTGCTTCCAACTGCTATGACAATTCAACTTGCGGATAATTCGGTAAAAAAGCCGTTAGGAATTGTCGAAGACATCCTGGTCAAGGTAGGCAAGGACGCATATGTCCCATGTGATTTTGTCATCATGGACATAAAAGAAGACACCAAATACCCTATTATCTTCGGTCGTCCATTCCTCGCCACTGCTAGAGCCCTTATCGATGTTGAAGCCGGAACCTTACTGCTCAGGTTAGGTAAATAAACTCTGGAGTTCAAAGTTTTTGAAAGCATGAGAAGACCGAGTATACAGGAGGAAGTCTATCTGATAGATTGTGTTGAGAAGATGTCACAACTTACTCAAGAATATCACGAGTCATGCGATCCCTTGGAAATTTCTCTATATGACCTTTTTAATGATGAACCTACTGACCAACAAGATAAGGATTGCACCGAACCTCCCGACTCTGCTAAAGGAAATCCTGAAGCTACCTATGAAGAATTAAAGGTTACCGAAACCCCAGAAGAAATCAGTGAAAAACCAGAACCTCCTGAAATGAAGCACCTACCTGAAGGGCTGAAGTATATGTTTTTAGACGATCTCAAAGTTTGTCCTGTCATTATTAACTCTGGTTTAACGACCAAACAAGAAGAGCAACTTCTGGAGGTATTAAAGGAGAGCAAGAAAACCATAGGCTACAAAATGAGTGACCTCATAGGGGTCAGTCAAGCCTTGTGCATGCACAGAATCCCCATGATGGAAGACCATAAGCCAACGATCGAGCATCAACGAAAGTTGAACCCGAATATGAAGGAAGTGGTCCGTCGTGAGATCATCAAACTCCTTACAGCTGGAATAATATACCCGATATCGGACTCACCATGGGTGAGCCCAGTTCATGTTGTACCCAAGAAAGGAGGTACTACTGTCACAAGAAATGAAAACAATGAGCTCATCCCCACCCGAACAGTGACTGGGTGGAGGATGTGTATTGATTATAGAAAATTAAACAAGGCCACTCGGAAGGATCATTTTCCTATGCCCTTCCTCGATCAAGTTTTGGAAAGATTGGCCCATCAAGAATATTTCTGTTACCTGGACGGTTACTCTGGATTCTATCAGATCCCCATACATCCAGATGATCAAGAAAAAACAACTTTCACCTGTCCCTTTGGGACATATGCTTTTAAAAGAATGCCTTTTGGTCTGTGTAATGCCCCTGCAACTTTTCAACGTTGCATGACTGCCATTTTTGCAGGGCTTACTGAAATAGTTATGGAGGTTTTCATGGACGATTTTTCCGTATATGGTGACTCCTTTGATTCTTGTCTTAAGCATCTCTCCATGGTCCTCAAACGTTGTGAAGAAGCACATCTGGTGCTAAATTGGGAGAAATGCCACTTTATGGTAAAGGAAGGCATCGTCTTGGGCCACAAGGTTAGTAATAAAGGAATTGAAGTTGATAAGGCCAAGGTAGAAGTCATCTCTAAACTGGCAATCCCCACAAATGTAAAAGAAGTTCGCGCATTCCTTGGTCACGCTGGATTCTATAGAAGGTTTATACGTGATTTTTCCAAGATAACGAAGCTGATGACTAATCTACTTTTAAAGGATGCTGATTTCAATTTCAATGAAGAATGCGTCAAAAGTTTTGATATGCTGAAGAAAGCCCTTACAAATACTCCCATCATTAGAGCTCCCGATTGGGACCACCCCTTTGAAATTATGTGTGATGCCAGTGATTACGCGGTGGGTGCTGTCTTAGGACAATGCATAGAGAAGAAACATTATGTGATCTATTATGCATCAAAGACCCTCGACGAAGCTCAAAGGAATTATGCTACTACTGAAAAGGAGCTTTTAGCAGTCATTTATGCTTTCGACAAATTCAGATCCTACCTTACTGGTTCGAAGGTAATCATTTACACTGACCATGCTGCTATCCGTTATCTTATGACAAAGAAAGATGCTAAGCCAAGGCTGATCAGATGGATACTCCTTCTACAAGAATTTGACCTAGAAATAAGAGATAAAAAAGGGACGGAGAATGTCGTGGCAGATCACCTGAGTCACATCCACACTCTGGATGCTGAAGGGATTCCGATAAACGACTCTCTACAAGATGATCAGCTTATGAGAGTCTCAGGATTCGAACCATGGTATTCAGACTTAGTAAACTACCTTGCCGCCGGAGTCATCCATCCTCAATACACCGGGAATGCTCTGAAGAAATTTATGCATGATGTGAAGCATTACTATTGGGATGAACCATATCTTTTCAAACTCTGTGCAGATGAATTGTATAGACGTTGTGTCACCGAAGAAGAAGCCCATTCTATTTTGGAACAATGCCACTCAGGACCCGTGGGTGGGCATATGAGCTCTAAAAAGACTGCCTTAAAAGTTTTGCAATGTGGATTTTTCTGGCCAACTTTATCCAAGGACTGTTATGATTTTGTCATATCATGTGATAAGTGTCAAAGAGCTGGCAATATAACCAAGAGAGACGAAATGCCACTGAATCTATGGCAAGAAGTCGAGATATTTGACGTCTGGGGAGTGGAATATATGGGGCCATTCCCATCTTCTAATGGATTCTCTTACATCCTTGTGGCGGTGGACTACATCTCCAAATGGGTTGAAGCTATACCAACCTTCACTTGTGATTCAAAACCAGTCATCAAACTATTCAAAGATATTATCTTCCCACGGTTCGGAGTGCCGAGAACCGTGATATCTGACGGAGGATCCCACTTCATTGAAAGAAGCCTTGCAGCTCTTCTACGAAAATATGGCGTCTCACACAAGATAGCTTCGCCTTATCATCCACAAACCAGTGGACAGGTAGAGGTCTCCAACTGACAACTTAAGGCTATCCTTGAGAAAACCATTGGACGTAATCGAAAAGATTGGGCGACAAAAATCAACGACGCCTTATGGGCTTATCGCACTGCTTATAAGACTCCCCTTGGGACTACCCCTTTTCGATTGATATATGGAAAGAGTTGCCACCTGCCATTCGAACTTGAACATAAGGCATGGTGGGCAATTAAACAAATAAACTTCGATATGAAACAAGCGGGTCAAGCCAGAATTCTGCACCTCCATGAGCTGGATGAACTCAGAATGACAGCCTATGAGAATGCACGAATCTACAAAGAACGCACAAAACTCTGGCATGATGGACATCTGAAACAAAAAGACATACGAGTGGGAGACCAAGTTCTAGTTTTCAACTCCAGATTAAAATTGTTCCCAGGAAAACTCCGCTCACGTTGGTGCAGACCTTACATCGTCAAAAGCATCTCTCCCCATGGTGCTTTCTCTTTATGGAGCGACGGGTCTAGCAAATTTATAGCAAATGGACACCGCTTGAAAAGATACTTCACACCAGCTGACATAGGCACCGAAATAATGTTGGAATTCAGCAATCCAAAGGACCCACCATAATTTCAAAGAACTCTGTCGAGCCATCGACATAAAATAAAGGCGCTTGTCGGGAGGCAACCCGACCAATAAATCTATTTTACTTTTCCTTTTCAAATTTTGTTCCTTATAGTTAAATTTTCCTTAAATAAAATTTGCCTTATGAGAGAGTTTTTCTTTCAGGACACGAGATCGGATTGGTGCTGATCAGAACGAATTCATTCTCGGCAGTCATACCTGGTGTTTCCTTTCCCCTCCATCTTGAATTTAGGGTTTGCTCGAGGACGAGCAAATCTCTAAGTTCGGGGTGGAGGGTGGGTGGTACGTATTCCACTTCCACATACACACCCTCTTTTCATATTCAATATGTCTCTATCATAAAATTTTTCAAAATTTTGAACAGATACCTGATGAAATTTTGTCTTTTGTTGATAAAAATGTAACTAACTTTTTGCTATGCATCTTCTATCATAACATCCTCCTTATTCAAAGCAAATCCTCAAGAGGACTGACTTTGAAACTTGCCTGAAATCATCCTGTGAAACTTATGATTCCTAACATCATAATTCTTTTTACATAATGATAAGTATCTCTCAAACTGATAGGGATCAAACACGTCGCGCTTCCTAACTGACTAGTGGAACAATGGCTCAGAAACCCCACCGGATCCGCATCAACTCATTATTTGAGCAGAGTATGACAAAGAGAATAACCCGATTTTGAATTGTAAATCAAGTTGCATCCTGATCTGAACTCTCTTCTACACTTCTTCTATCATCTTCGTATCCCTCCATCCATAAATACCACCAAAATAGCCAAACTTGTGCCAAACCCTAAGTTCGGGGTGGCACGCCACTTTCCCCATATCCGCTTCTTCCATACCCCTTCCAATAAATAGGGGCGTACCACCAAAAATGCAATCTCGAGTCGAATAGAGGAGAGATCTGCAATAAAAAGATGCCAAAGTGCACACAAAATAAATGCAATCTCGAGTCGAATAGAGGAGAGATCAGCAACAAAAGATGCCATAGCGCACACAAAAAAATATGCAATAAATGAAATTGCAAAACAAATAAAAATCTCGAGTCGAATAGAGGAGAGATTTACTTCTTCTTTCCATACCACCTTTCACTCCTTTTTCTACCTAAGGGCACAATACATGCCCTACCATCCTGAACTACACCAGTGTCAGATCAAATGCATACTTGTCGATTCTACGGGTATCTCTGAACTCCTACAAAACTCTTCGACATGCTTGGTGTTGGAAAAGGCGGGGAGGAAGCGTTGTTGGGAAACGAACTCAGGAATGAAGCTATGGAAAGACGTGTTTCGTGGTCCCAGGAAGTTGAGGTACTCACTCATACTGAGCAAAAAGAAAACATTTGTGATGTGAAGATGAAGAAATCACACGGATCGAAAGTATTCCATCAGGCAACAGTTTCAAATTTTATGTTACTCGAGGACGAGCAACGATTTAAGTTCGGGGTGTTTTGATGAGTGCATACTCATCATGATTTTCAATTACCTTTTTGGAACAATTTAATATCTATTCCACATCTTTTCACCCTAATATGAATCATAATGCAAAAAACTACTTAGTGATTCAATAATTAAGGTTTTAACTAAATATCTTTCATTTTATGCAGGTGTAGCAGGCAACTCCATGCAAACGGTCTCAAGACCGTTTGGATCCATGCGGTCTCAAGACCGTTTGCTGGAATACACAAAGAACAAGACGAAACCAGTTGCCCAAGAAGTCCACGCGGTCTCAAGACCGTTTGGTCCCATGCGGTCCCAAGACCGTTTGGTCCCATGCGGTCCCAAGACCGTTTGGTCCCATGCGGTCCCAAGACCGTTTGGTCCCATGCGGTCCCAAGACCGTTTGGTCCCATGCGGTCCCAAGACCGTTTGGTCCCATGCGGTCCCAAGACCGTTTGGTCCCATGCGGTCTCAAGACCGTTTGGTCCCATGCGGTCACAAGACCGTTTGGTCCCATGCGGTCCCATGCGGTCTCAAGACCGTTTGGTCCCATGCGGTCTCAAGACCGTTTGGTCCCAAACGGTCCCAAGGCCGTTTGGTCCCAAATGGTCCCAAGACCGTTTGGTCCCGCGCGGTCCCAAGACCGTTTGGTCCCAAACGGTCCCAAGACCGTTTGGTCCCGCGCGGTCCCAAGACCGTTCGATGCAAGCGCAAGGATCGATTGAAGAACTAAATCCGCGCGACCACGCCAAAGCCAGGACCGATCAAAGCAAGACCGTTTGGCGCTCAAACGACCTCCAAACCGTTTGATGCCCAAACGGTCTCAAGACCGTTTGGCACCCAAACGGTCTCCAAACTGTTTGGAGAAGATATTTCCAGAAACTTATCCAAACCGTTTGGGATCAGATCTGAAACTATAAATAGAACCCCAGGGTCCCCATTTCGAGGTATCGGTTCCGGACGCCGAAAGGCTGCCAGAGCACCACACCGATCAAATTCCACTCCATCTATCGCTGGTGTTGCGTCCAAGGAGGCCAAGAAGAGGAAGAAGACGGTGCAAGAAGCGCATCTTCTTCACCGAGCTGCGTCCACCCTCTGCACCGAGCTCATGGCGGATCTATCTTTCTCTCTTATCCTTCTTGTATCTCGTACCATGAGCGAGTAGACCTCTTTCGCTGGGGTACGGGGACTAGCCCCGCTGCCCATGCAAACCATGTTCTTTTGTTAAACTTCCCAAGGCAATGTATATAACTCTTCATTTTGTCGTTTATCGTTAAGCTTGTAGGTTGGTTATGTGCGTGTTTTCATCTTTGTGCTCCCTATGTTGCGATAACTTCAATGCATGGGTTCCTATGTTGCGATAACTTCAAGGCATGGGTTGGAACGTCGTTTAGCATGTTTGACCCTTGACGATAACTTCCGATGGGTTCCTTGAGGTCGTAAGTGTATGATCCGCGAGGGGATGAGCCATCTAGCCTTCGGTGACGCTTCTGTGCGCCTAACGCCTGTATAGGGGGTTCACAACCTTAGTTGGATTTTGCATCATCTTGCTAAACGTCGATGTTTGCTCGCATGTCACCTTCCTGCTTGTTTATCGGTTAACGCGGATGACTCCCAAACTAGAAATAGGATGGGATTTCATCGAGGTCGTAAGTGTATGATCCGCGAGGGGACAAGCCATCTAGCCTTCGGTGACGCTTCTGTGCGCCTAACGCCCGTATGGGGGGTTCACAACCTCCGTGGATTTCTGTATCTTCAGAGCCGTAAGACATGTGATCCGGATGGCGATGAGAAATCGGCTGCCTATGGTGATGCTTACGCGGACCTGACGCCCGTATGGGGGGTTCTGCAGCAGCTCTATTTGGAGTGTTATATCGTGCCTGGTTTGTTTTCAAGAGAGTGTGTTTGTGTGCGTAGCGGTGGTCAAACCCGGTACCATCCCAGTGATTCCATATCATTGATCTAAACCCATATTTTATTCCGCATTTACTTTCTTGCAATTAGTTTAATCAAACCAAAATCAACCAATTGTTCTAAATATTAGTTTTACTTGGGCTAGATCTAACTGACAAAGATTCTTAAAAACGTTGTCCTTTGGGTTCGATCCTCAACTAAACTGCGATAAGATCCGTCCGCTTGCGGGTGGTATTGTTGCACTTGGTTTTGGTAAAAGCTCGGGGATATAAACCCCGAGTGAATTTGTTAGTGCATTCAAAAAGCCACATCAGCGACCACGAAAAAAGCCGCGGCCATGACAAATGCCGCAACCATGACAAAAGCCGCGACCACGACAAAAGCCGCTACCATGACAAAAGCCGCGACCCCGACAAATGTCGCGACCACGACAAAAGCCGCGACCACGATAAAAGCCACGACCATGACAAATGCCGCGACCATTTCAAAAGCCGCGACCACGACAAATGCCGCGACCACGACAAATGCCACGACCATGACAAAAGCCGCGACCCGCTGTAGAAATGACAAGGTCGCGATTTTAAGTCGGTGCCCGGACTGCCTATAAATAGGACACGACTCCAGTCAGCCAAATGATCATCTCCAGACGCCGTTAGGCTGCAGGACTGTCCTGGGCCTAAGGAGATGATCTCCATAGCCAAGAACCTGCCCCCGTGGTGGTTTTGCGGCCTGTTCACCCAGATCTCGAGTGAAAACTCAGATCTGCAAGCCACCTCATTTAGATCTAGGTCTGGATCTAGATCTGCTGCGTCCACGCCACCATCTCATCCACGAGCTACTCCTTCTGCTGTGAGAGAGGACTATGAGAAGGAGAAGAAGGTGGAGAGAAGATCCACCTTGTCTGCCGTGGTGTTCTTCCCTCCTCATCCAGATCTTCCCCGACATCGTGTAGAAGACCGTTTCTCCATCGAGATGCGATCATCTTCTTCACCATTCTCATGGCAAAATCTTCTCTTTCTCTTGTTTTTCTTGTTCCTCTCACCGTGAGCGAGTAGTTTGCTTTCGCTGGGGTGCGGGGACTAGCCCCGCTGCCCATGCTTTCATATCTCACTGTTAAACATTCCATGGCATGTATATAATCTTATATTTCGTTGTTAATCGTTGATGGGTGCTTGTGGATTGATCACCTACTTGCATATATCTTGTTTGTTTCCTATGTTGCGAGAACTTCTATGCGTAGGTTTTGAATGTCGAATAACGTGGTTGACACCCAAACTAGAAATAGAATGGGATTCCTTGAGGTCGTAAGTGTATGATATGTGTGGTGACGAGCCATCTAGCCCACAGTGACGCTTCTATGTGCCTGACGCCTGTATAGGGGGCCCACAACTTCATTTGGATTTCTGTATCTTCGGAGTCGTAAGTATGTGATCTGGATGGTGACGAGACATCTGATACCTATGGTGATGCTTACACGGACCTGACGCCCGTACAGGGGGTTCTGCAGTAGCTCTATTTGAATAGTTATATCTTGCCTGGATGTTGATGTTTGGATGTGATTGCATGTGTAGTGGTGGCGAAACCCGAGACCATCCCAGCAATTTCCCTCATTAATCTTTAATCAACCTTTAATTCTGCTCTTTTACTTTCCTTGCATTTAGTTTAATTAAACTCAATTCAACCAACCTTTCTCTATATATTAGTCTTGATTCAACTAGATTCGACTAGAGAAAGATTCTTAAAAACATTGTCCCTTGGGATTCGACCCTCAACTATACTATGATAAGACCCGTCCGCTTGCGGGTGGTATTATTGCATATTGTTTTGGTTAAAAACTTAGGGATTTCAACCCTAAGTGACTTTGTTAGTGCGATAATTTAAGCCACGTCATAATGTCCATGATGTGACAAGGGATTAAGATCCCAATGTTCTATAAAATTTTGAAAAGTACTTGATAGATGAATTATACTTTTCTTTGTAGCATTTGTCATAATAAAGTTTGAGAACTTGACCGATGCTAAAAGAATGCAGTAATGCACATAATTAATCAAGTGGAATCATATAATGTAGTGCCCTGGCCATATAACCATCCGTGTCAGAATTTGCTGGATGGTGAAACATGTTGCTCTGCGGCATAACCCAGAATGCATATTTTTGAATATGTGGGGGTGATGGGCGAAAATATCCTTACGCCCTAATTGAGGAATTGAAGTGAGGTAAACATTAAATCTCTCAATCCTTCATTATATATGTCGGGGTGGATGTATCACTAATCCCCTGATAACGAGATGGATGTATCACGAATCTCTCGATAATATTAATGTCAGATCAATGTGAGATAAAATCTCATGATTGCGAAGAGAGTACAGCATGCCACTGTAACTCTATAGCAAAGTTACCAGTATACCCTGGAAAGCTATTTAGCAGAGACACAAGATGTCCTGCATTGAATCTCATACTGACCGAGATAAGGGAGGTCATGGCAGCCGACTCTTCCATTGACCTTTTATGGCACCAATTTTGACTTTGCAATGGTCAGTTGGAGTATGAGCGGTATACCTCATCTCCTCAGGGCATAAGTGTGGTTGTAAAATGTAATCAACCATATAGCATGTTTGCTTAAGGATTGAATACGAAAATTGTTGGTTGATGTTACATTTCTTTATGCATCTTTAGTTGATAGATGATATATTTATGATTCCTTACATTCCTTGCAAAATAGATAGATGATGTATAATTCTACCATGGGTAGACGCAATGTTCTCCTTAAGAAAGGAGATTATCTTATTCTATTCATACAATGATTAATACTGTTGTTAATATGAAAGAACCATGCATAGATTTACTCTATCAATCTGCAATAATAATGTTTCTGGCAGAGAGTTATATCTCTCGCTGAGACAATTTTCAATTGTCTCACCCCTGTGGGATCCAACTTTTTAGGTAAACACAGAAGAAGAAACAAGAACCCCATAGCAGGGAAAGAGAAACAACAGCAGCATCAGGGACAACGGTGATACTCCAGGTGGAGACTCTGGATGTCATGTTTTTAATAGAAAGTCCTATGTGTCATCTCTGTACGCTCAGGTCCTCGGAGTCAGTACATAGTGCTTTTAATACATCGATATGAGATTTTGTCTTAATGCCTTGAGGTTTTATGTTGCTTATGTGTAGTTCTGGAAAAGCAACTGTTGTATGTAATCCTCGAGAAGAGATGTTACATGATATGTACTTGTAATGAAGAATGTATACGTAATACTTTGGATCTTGTTGTAAGAGTTTCCTGAAATTGGATCTCTTTGAAAAAGGTTTTAATTTTTAGTGATTTTTCAGTAATCCGATGTTAATGATCGCTTCCGCTTAAGTTAATCATGTTTTTGTGAGTTGGATACCACAATTTAGTGGTATCAGAGCTCTAGGTTTGCTGAGTCTACAGAGACATAGGACTAAGGTTGTTGAGTCTATTCTAGTGTCTTCCAGTTTATCTGATAATGTCTTCTACTCATATAGGAGAAGAAGAACTTAAAGATGTCCGGATCACATGAAGAACATGCTATAGAGAGCAGCAATGTTGCATCAACAGAAGGTGTGAGGGACCAGGCAAGAGAAGAACGACTACCTGAGAATCCCCAAGATGAACCAACTATGATAAGGAATCTTCCTTTTGATATCACTATTGGGCAGGTTAGGACTGAGAGAATGTGTATGGCGGACCATGTATTAGCAATACAACCTAGATTACCAACCCCTAATAATGAAGTTTTGCACACCAACATAATTCTTGCTCAACATCAACATGTTGGAGCAATGAATAATAATGAAAGGATTAGATTACAACCTGAAGTCAGGATTTGCTACAAGTGTAGGTAACCCAGACATATTAGGAAAGACTGTCCAGGAAAATATAATGAGGAAAGAATTAAGAAAAGGCCTATCCAAACTTGGGATTAGAGGCCCAGTAGTTCCAAAAAGGGGAAGTTTTTGGTACCCCCGATACAACCAAGGTCTAGTGCATTAGGGAAAGGGCTACCCAGAAAGGGTAAAGGACCTTTTAGATCATATCAAGAGAATAGAACATGTCACCAGTGTAGACAGGTAGGACATATAGCAAGGAACTGTCCGGTTGGAAATACAATGGTAACCCAACCACTGAGGCAGAGACATCAAGGTCATCATAGGAAACAATTTTCTGGTAGCACTCGAGGACGTGGACAGACGTCCCTGAAAAGATTCTATGAAAAGAATCATCCTGAGGCAATAAAAAAACCGTGAGAAGAGACATGTTAGAATGAAACAGTATCATTCTGATATGTCATTTCATAATTCTATGTGTTAAATATAAGAAGGTAGTTGTTTTTGAGCTTCCTTTGACGAATCATATGAGGACACAAGGAAGATGAGGATTCATATTTTACTAAGCATTCCTTTAAATGCTTTATAATTTCTCTTATCTGTGTGATAAAGTATGAGATATAGAAGTGATGCCTGAAGGAAATCCAGGAATATTAAATCCTATGTTTATGATGATATGAAAAGTGAGGAAGATGATAGTAAATAAAGTACATACTACCTAATCTCAGTACTTGTATACCCTGGCCAGATATATAATTATTGGAGATAAGGAAAGTATGGAACTCCTAGATTGTATTCTTTCTGATTACTCTGATCAAGTAGTCATTCTAAAACAATTAGAGAGCATAAAGAAACTAGAAATATGGCATGGATATCTTTATCACATCCTAAGTACAATAAAGTGGAATCTGAAATGATCTCAGATCCATCTGTGTGTATGAGGAAATAAAAGTATAATCCTCATGATAAAGAAAATGAGACAAGGGAAATGACCCCTGTCTAATAAAGCCTATGTAAACAGTAAAGATCTTTTCCCATGATGTGGAAATGGGAAATGTGATAAAATAACAAAATGTTCATAAATATGTTAGACAATAACAAAGGGATGAGTAATGACATGTAATCATACTTATAATTCCTTTGCTAAAGGCAACGAACCTAGGATGAAACAAGAGTAAATGACTTATGAACAGTTGAAAGTTCATACAATGATGAGAAGAGATAATAATCTTTTCTGTTTGATAAACAACCCTGGATGATAATGGGGTGATAAGAGAAATATGTTTCTTTGTGTTCTCTTCTTTTTGAAACATAGCAATCAAGTGAGTACTATGACACTTGATGTGCATGGATTAGAAATAATCCTATGATGGATACTTAGAAAAGTATCAGATTATCTTGGACTTTGGTTCCAAGATAAAGATATATGTAACAAATAATGTTCCAAAGAGGAAAGAAAGATCTTCTTATATGTGTGACTTTGGTAAAAACAATAGAGAAATGGAAATAATGAGGAGGTGATGTGTTTTTGACACATGTGACAGATACCAAGGTAAGAAGTTCTGGTATATGAGAAATATCAGGTGATATGGAAAAATAAAAACATAACTTCTAATTAGATGACTTATGTTGGTTACCTGGAATGTCCAACTGTGAAATCAGTCTAATTACATAAAATAGTATGGACATCACATGTTAGGGGTTTACGTTCCACATAAACATAATATTGACAAGAATATACTAAATGAAGGAACAATTGTAAAATTGTTGTGGGAAAAGTATATCAAGCTAAAAGTAATTCTTTAAGATATCTTTAAGATAAGTTCTCACTACTACAGAACCTACCTTTAGTGTCAGTTATTTAAAGCCTTTAGTGTCAGTTTCTAAGCGACACCTATGTGGGCGACACTAAAAGCTCACCCATTAGGCGTCAGTTCCAAAATTGACGCCTAAAATCTTCGTGCGCCACTGAAAACGCGCCATCATGGCACTATAGGCGTCGGTTATTAGATACGAAACCGACGCCCAAACCCTTCGCGCCACAGAAAGGGCGCCATCTTGGGCACTATCAGTGTCGGTTTTTTTACAAATAACCGACGACATATATCTTCGCGCCACAGGAGGGCGCCGACTTGGGCACTATAGGCATCAGTTATTAGCTAATTACCGACGCCATATAACTCCCAACATGGCCGTGCTGGACAACACGGCCATGGTGTTAAGGAAATAGACGTCGGTTTCTATTAAAAACTGACACTGTAACCTATTTGGCGTCGGTTTTATACAAATAACCGACGCCTATTGTTTTTTTTTTCTGTCAGCCTGCATACCTATTGTGGCTGGTCGCAGGATGAGAAACCTATTCAATTCAGTTATGAACTGCAGGTTTTACGACATCCATTGATATCAGCCGACAACAGGCCACAAACCTGCAAAATTAACAACAAAAATATTCACACATGCATTTAGCAATGCAACCTGCAGTTCCATTTTATTTTCACACATTTAAAAACATTCATGTAGCTAGCAATCTGTAGTTCCATTCATTCACATTCACACATGTAGAAACATTAATATAGCAACCAACACTTTCATTCATTTTCACTCAGACACATGTAGAAACATCCAGACATGTAGAAACATTCACACATATATTATAATTTAGAAATTCATTTACAAAATATCATTGTTTAGTCATTATTCGCTATCAGGATCCCAATTATATTTTAAAGCCCCCACTATTTGTATGGTTGTTGCCCATTCTTCTCTTACTTCATTTAATTCTCCCATCGTATAGGGAGCATGTACATCTGGTAAGTCCGTTCCTGTAGTGGGGTCAGCTTTAAACACCTGTAAAGAGAATGATGTATATATATAATTAATGAGCTATAAATAAGATTGATATATTTCATATTATCTAATGAGACTATATAACACCTGAGCAATACAATCGATGTCCATACAACATGACAGACTAACACATATATAGTACATAACAACAGCAGCGTCGAATTTACATACAACACTAGCTTAGTACATATATAGTGGGACTTATAAGGTGACGATCCCACCTGGTAAAACAGGTTACCGACAACTACATGTTACGACTGAGAGGTCGTGATTCAACAACCGTATGCATTAGTAGGAGGACAAACAGATCACCATATGTTTGTCCTCCTGCTAATGCATACGGTTGCTGAATCATGACCTCCCAGTCGTAACATGTAGTCGGTAACCTATTTTAGCAGGTGGTATCGTCACCTTAGTCCCACTATATATGTATTAAGCTAGTTTTGTATGTAAATTCGGCGCTGCTATTGTTATGCACTGTATATGTGTTAGTCTGTCATGTTGTTATATGAATCTGAAGCACTTGTGTGTGCTGCACTTTATGTATTGTATCTGTATCCTGCTTCTCTTCATTGGGGCTTCTTTTGCTGTTTAGCATTTGTATTAACTAGAAGATAATGAAACATCAAATCAGAAAATGATATTGATATTAAAAAAGTAAACATTTAGCTTCAATAAAAAAATATAAACATGCATGCCTCTAAAATTGTGATATTTTATCAATTAACAATCCTTCATTGTGATCTCTACGCACATATAAGTCATCATTAGCTTCTTCAATATTTTGAGAAGTTGGCAACCCAACTGAGAATGGACTGAAGTCATCATATTTATCATAGTACTCTTCTTCATCTATAGGATCTTCAATGAACTGTCTTTTACCATGAAGAACAACCGACCATTTATCATTTGCAGGATCATCGATATAAAATACTTGTTTCGCCTGTGATGCCAATATGAATGGTTCAGCCTTCTCGCCAATCTTTTCAAAGTTCACTAAAGTGAAACCCAATTCATCCACTATAACTCCTTTGGTGTTATCAACCCAATTACATTTGAAGAGCGGAATTCTAAAATCTATGTAGTCAAATTCCCATATCTCTTAAATGACACCGTAATATGACATTTTAGCTTCACGTGGACTCTTATCCTTTGCACTTGCAAAAAACATAGTCGATGCTTGAAGGGTGACCCCACTATTTTGGACGAAACTCTTATCATCTTGGCGCTTTGTGTAATATGTGAATCCATTAATGTCATACCCTTTATAAGACATAACAGTCAACTTTGGTTTAAAGGCGAGGCATTTGATAGTTTCAGTAATATCATCTGGTGTTTGAGATAGTTGATGTAAGACTTTATCTTCAAACCACTTAATAAAAGTCTTGTTATGCTCTCTAGCAAGCCACATTGTATTGGCTCGAGGATATTGTCTTTTGATGAAATTGGTATGTTCCTCGATATAAACGTTCACTTCGTCCATGTTGTGTAAAATATACAAATGACCTTGTTCCAACTGCTCACGGCTGATTACTGTCACACCCCGATCTCACACTAACCACTAATCACGAGATTAGGGCGCGACGGAGGGATTATCACATAAACAAACCACTGAGAACTTTTTCTTTTTAAAACCTCGTAATGCTATCCAGATTATTGCTGTAAACTAAAACATAATAAACTATTGCGGAAGCATTTCAATTAAACTGGCTAGAGAACATAAATAGAGTTTACAACATGTAACATTGTTTAACAGAAAGTAAAACATAACAGTTAATTTACATCTTTTACACATTCGCCATACATACTCTCTCTCACCCACACCATGTCCCAAGGATCGAGGGGAAAGGACTAGGAGACCTCTAACTACTAACTATGTATACCTTCTACAGTCTAAGCGTTAGGATGAAAGGATCCTTCAGTTTTCCTACTGCTGATGATGACCTGAAAATGTTTTGAGTAGAGGTATGAGCCTACTCGCTCAGTGAATAGCATTTCACTTAGCTATCACTAAACAACTCATCAGGTTTATAAATTGAAATAAAACATAAGTACAGTACTAAGCAGGGAAGTTCTAATAACATAACAGATTTGCACAATATAATCACATTTCCATGCAATAACAGATAATTTGAACAGATAAACAGATATAAAGAAATAGCACAAAAGTTCGAATAATTTAATTTACTGTGATCCTATATGAGTACCAATTTATATTATTATTATGCCCTAATCATATGCAGTGTACCCTGCATATAAAGATCCGTAGCGAACTACGATCCCACCGTACAAGACTTAGCGACACACCCGGGAAATGCTAAGTCTGACGCCAGCCCTGCTCTGCCACAGGACCCCAGGCTCTCTGGCCTGACTCATAGGCT
Organism: Alisma plantago-aquatica; assembly: GCA_963693085.1. Taxonomy (NCBI): domain Eukaryota; kingdom Viridiplantae; phylum Streptophyta; class Magnoliopsida; order Alismatales; family Alismataceae; genus Alisma; species Alisma plantago-aquatica. Next base: position 1,897,841,337 of record OY856409.1, on the reverse strand, counting down.
CTACGGCCTCAAGGCACTACTCTGAGTGCTCTAGACTCCTCCTCTAACCTGAGTACACAGGCGGAGAGTCTCACTGGGTTACCTCCGTGACACAAGCACGGATGATGTTGAATAACCCCCATTTTCCCTCCAGTGCCATCGTGACACAAGCACAATTGTTGTTGGACACTGCCTCTCTTTCCTCGTGTGTCCATGAAACAAGCACGGATGATGTTGCAACACGAGTTTCACCCCTAAGAAGCAGATCTGTCAAAGGGGTTCTACAGTGTTAGGGCACCTAAGTCTATTGACTTATTAACATATAAACATTGAAATAGGAATATCACATTTACTGATTTCATATCAGATCACAATACACTGTCATTCTAAACCGACAGAGCAATATATTTCAAATCATTGTAATTTCTGAGAAATTCTCATACCATGCATTCAGGAAAATTAGAAATGCATAAATAACCCAACTTATTTCAATTTGGCACATACATAGCGAATTTACGCAATTGAACATCTTATTGCACAAATTAAAGAAATTTACTTCACATATGAGAATCCTACTCAACAATTATCAATTCTCTAAAATTCTCAAAAAACGTGCACATTAACCCAAATCTTGGTTTGTGCATCACTTAACTCAATTAAGAGTTAATTACATATCACAATACAATTTAATAACAATACTTGAGAATTTCTGGTAATATTTCAGAGAAATGTGCCATTTCATGTAAATATCAATTTACACATATTAACGTCAAAAGATATATGCAATTAGGGTTTTCATGCATATTGTATTTATTCATATCAACTTGAAATCGTACATCTGATAATTTATCAGAAATTTTCATTGTCTGGGTTCATACCCAAATCATACCATTTTCAGACATGAATTTCTAATTTCAACATTCAAATGAGCAATTTAGGTTCCAATGAACCATATAAATCTACTGATTCAATCCATACTGTTCAAATGCTAAATTTAATCATCTAACAGTGTCTAGAAGCATTTTATGAACTAAAAAGGTCGGGCGACGCCAAACGCTGCCCGACGCCTGATAACGCCTGTTATCAGCGTAATTCGCGCACAAAACAGAAAATATTCGAACGCCTGAGTTTATTAATGATAAATAAATGAAATCCTACTCACATTGATTTGGACTGTCTGAATTCGTCCGGAAATGCGTCCAGGGATGGTTTCAGGGTGGAATTTGGTTGCCTTCAACCTTGGATTACTATCCTATTTATGGTTCTGGTTCTACAGCAGATTGGCGCTCAATCTACAGGTTGACGGAAAAAGGCTTGAATCGATGGCTCTGAGCTGTGAATCCTACTGGGACCTCAAGATCGAGCTCGTTGGCGTCGATTTCGGGTGCTAGCTGCACCCTAGATGCTTCTGGCCAGACCTACTGCAAGCAGCAAGTGCTTGCTCACGCACAGGTGGAGGATGGAACTTGGTTAGATGCTGAATCGTAGCTAATGGCCATGAAATCCCACCGGGAACTTGAGGTCGGAGCTCAAGGGAGCTTTCCCCCTACTGCTGGGCGGCCCAAGGGATCCCTGTCCGTGCGCCTAGCTGCTGTTGCTCGCAGCTTTCCACTGCAGGTCGGCGATGCCCAAGTAGCTAGGGCGGATGCTGCTTGCAATAGAAGAAGAAGAAGAAGGGCCTTCAGCGTAGGAGCTCGTCAGAGCTCGAGCAGCGTTGAAGCCATGAGCAGCTCCAGATGGAAGAAGCCGGAGGACACCACCAAAGGAAGCCGCCGTAGACCCTCGATCGAGACACCATCGAGTGATGCCGGCCGCCAAGCAGAAGGAGCAACACGGCAGCAAGCAGAGCTGAGAGAGAGGGTAGTGAAGGGGAAAAGCCGGGCCAAGGCTAGGAGCTCGAATCGCCCAAGAATCGTCTCACCCCTTTTCTGCTGTTCGTCGACCAGGTTAGGCTTGGGCGTCGCTTAACGCGGTTGCTCTGTTCTGTCTACCGCGTGAAGTGATAATATAAACGAGAACAGGAAAAGAAATAGCCGACTTACTAAAAAACAATACTGGTAAAATTGCATCCAGGTCCAAGAGAAAATAAAAAGGCCATTACTTTTGCCTCAAGGGTCCGAATCAAACGATTCTTTTTGCAAAAAGTCAAGCGTGAAATCCTCTACACCCTCAAAGCAATAAATAATCCTAATTGGATTGTTTCACCTGATCAAATCACTAAACACATCAGTGAGTTTTTAATTCAAATTAATTAACTTAACGATCCACTTTGCTATTATCATTAATTGCCTCAGGTGATTCAATCTCAACTATTGAATCACATCTTAGCTTATCATGATTATCCATGATGTTTAACAGAGTGCTTAGCACTAATCAAGATACTCACTCATTAATCACAGTGTGGGTCATAACAATCTCCCTCCCTTATAAGAATTTTGTCCCAAAATTCCTAAAAGAGAAAAGAAATCTTGTTACGCATATCTGACCCAAAACTCCCACGTGACTTCCTCTAGGTTGTGGTTTCTCCACAAAACTTTCAGTGTTGATATATCGATTCTTGAGGTCCTTGATATTCCGATCAACTATCTGAACTTGTCCCTCAACATAGGATACATCAGGTCTGAGCCTGTATAGGTTATGGGTCCACTATCTCCTCTGGACCAGGGTAATACTTCTTCAACATCGCTACATGAAACACGTCATGTAAATTGGGCAACTCGGATGGCAAATCCAACCTATAGGCTACAGGTCCAATCCTCTCAATGATAGGATATGGGCCCATGAACCTAGGAGTCATTTTGCCTCTCTTACCAAACCTCAATATTACTTTCCATGGTGAAACTTTCAGGTACACTTCATCACCAACCTCTAACTCAAGAGGTCAACGCCTCTTCTCAACATAGCTCTTGCCTATCCTGTACAACTATCAACTGCTCTCAACATGTCCTTAAGAATCTGAATAACCCTTTCTGACTGACCATACGTCTGTAGGTGAAAAGTTGTACTGAACCTCATCTTTGTGCCCGAAGCATGATACAACTAATTCCAAAACCTGGATATGAACTTAAGATCCCTATCTGATATAATTTAAACTGAGATACCAAGCAACCTGACTATCTCATCCACATATATCTTAGCCAAATTTCGAGACATCAAAGGTTGGCTTAATATGAAGATAGTGAGTAGACTTAATTAGTCTATCCACAATCACTCATATCGAGTCACAACCTCTAGGTGTCCTGGGCAACCCTATCATAAAATCCATTGTGATATGTTCCCATTCTATTCTGGTATAGGAAAAGATTGCAAAGTACCTGTAGGTTTCTGGTGCTCAGTCTTAACCTGCTGACACACTCCACATCTAGCCACGTACTCAGCCACATCTTTCTTCATACCAGTCCACCAGTACAACTCTTTGAGGTTCCTGTACATCCTAGTGTTACCTGGATGCATGGCATACATAGAAGCATGTGCTTCTTCAAGAATCGGTTCTTTCAACTCATTGTTTCTAGGTACACACAACCTGTCATGCAGATATAGCAATCCGTCATCTGAAAACCTGAACTCTGGTTTTGTTCCCTTTATCATATCCGGCATATTCTGCCGTAACTCACTATCATTCTACTGAAGTTCCTTGATCTGATCATAAAAGGTAGGTTTGACTTGCATCTGCGCAATCAAACCACTTTGTTCTGTCACTCCTAAGTATAAGTTCAACTTTCGCATTTCTACTAGCATGTCTCTCTCGAAACATGCCATAGAGAATGCATCAACTATTGAACTTGACTTCCTATTGAGGGCATCAGCTACCACATTTACCTTTCCAGGGTGATAATCTATCATCATATCATAAAGATAGTGACGCCGTGTCATAAGAGCATGAACTACAACAACTAACTTCAGATCATGTATCGCGTAGTACTCCTCATTCTATGCTACTATTTATCGTTACATTTCAAATTTATATCTTACTCCTTTCTCCAAGTTATTTTCATATTGTTTATCTACCTTTAAACCCTAGATTTTATTAATGTTAGCTTACCTTTCATAGAACAAATCTCATGATCTTGTTTTATAGAGATGCTAGTATTCAAGGTCAAATCACTAGCGACATCCCTTGAACTACTACAACTCTAAACATTCTAGGGAATGGTCCTTATCAGTAACATAGCATTATTGTGATGTGACTTTGCTTCCTTAGTTTGAAATCAAACTTTAGATCTCATAAGTTCATCCATCTACTTGTAATGAATACAACATATATGAATAATCATCAATGAACTATAGATATATAACAGAAATGTAACATCAGCCAAGTTCTCTAGCATAACTTATTAACACAAATGTTACAAATAAACATGATACTTGTTACCCAAGCATCACACATGGCTCACAAGGCCATTCATATCTTGTCACCTCTCAATAGGCAACAACTTATTCACATGGTTCATAAAATCCGTACACATTATTACTTTTATTAAGCAACAACAACATCAACACACAAAAAGCCAAACAACATTTATTATATAAATGTCACAGCCCAAACTTGGCTATATTCATCATCTCATCATACCTACATGGTTATTAGGCATGATAACAGTCATACAAGATATTCATCACATCATGTGATACAATAGTAATACCATCATTCCTTGACCAGGAATTAGGGTTTACTATCAAACATGGCTTATCATTCCCTTTTCCCCAAATTAGGGTTAGGGTTTCCCATTTCTCATTAATTCAGACCCTCTTGAGTTAACCAACTTTATCTTGTATTAAGGTATTTCCCCTCTTAATGCATTCCATCACAGAATACTCACCCCTAGCATATAATGCATAGGCCACACATTAGAATTGTCCAACTATCTCACATAATATGGACTTATCTTAGTTTAAGACATAACTTTATTATAAAGTTGCCTATAAACAATCGTAATGATACACCCTCAACTAGGGTTTACTAATCATGTATTGGATCCATGCATTTGTTATACATTATTGATTAGTACCATTAAGGTATTTCTCACCTAATCATTAAATTTAATCAGAACCTTATTGTGTTCCTTTATTTCTAATTAAGGATTGCTCATATGAGGTTCCAACATTGGGCCTCTGATATCATTTCCAGCAAATTCTTAGCTGTTCTAATCTTTCTTTTAAATCTCAACGTCTTAGTGTATGTACATTCTTACTATGATGTGAGTCTAAATTATCCAGAGTCTACTCTTATTATACTGTTAATAGGAGTCATTAGATCTCAGTAACGCATCCTACCAGTCGGACCAGGCCGAACCTGTAGTCCTGAAGCCAAGAGCTATTCAGGATTAACCAACTCCTATTAATCTCAAACATGTGGAAAGAATATCCACTTAGGGCAGACTCATTTAAACATAACTTCTGCTCTACTTAATACAAAGAATAAAAACAATAAATAAATCACTTCATGACGCACAACCATATAAAAGAATCATATTAATTCTTCAAACTGAAAATTTAATTCATACATATAAGGGCATTTCTAGTGATTTCCAATCAATTAAGCAATATAAGGCAAGAGTTGCATCGCATCCTATGTTTAATCTCTTATTCCTGTATTAATTTCCAGTTTCTTAACCCTAAGATTTCTAAGGTTTCTCTCTAGCCTATCCTTCCTCTGCATACCTAGCCAGGGCATCCAGAGAAAATAGACAGAGTAGCTTGATACTGGTCAATCTAAGTATTCAGACACCTGGCCAGGGTATCTAAACACTCAGACCTCCCAGAGCTAAAGACACATCATTTCTTATCCATCTTAATTATAATACTCTCTTTTGATCCTAATGATCCCTGATAAATCAGCTTAAACTCTCAACTTGATTCTGGTGACCACGTCCTCTTCCTGCCATCGGCAATAGTATAACAGAACACTTCCTGTTAGAAAATTGCAGTTAGAAGGAAGACACTTAAGTCCTAATCCTATTGGTCTCTTATCATCCCCTGACCTTGACTTAGAGTATTCATATACTCAACCTATGCTCTGATACCAAGATGTCACACCCCGATCTCACACTAACCACTAATCACGAGATTAGGGCGCGACAGAGGGATTATCACATAAACAAACCACTGAGAACTTTTTCTTTTTAAAACCTCGTAATGCTATCCAGATTATTGCTGTAAACTAAAACATAATAAACTATTGCGGAAGCATTTCAATTAAACTGGCTAGAGAACATAAATAGAGTTTACAACATGTAACATTGTTTAACAGAAAGTAAAACATAACAGTTAATTTACATCTTTTACACATTCGCCATACATACTCTCTCTCACCCACACCATGTCCCAAGGATCGAGGGGAAAGGACTAGGAGACCTCTAACTACTAACTATGTATACCTTCTACAGTCTAAGCGTTAGGATGAAAGGATCCTTCAGTTTTCCTACTGCTGATGATGACCTGAAAATGTTTTGAGTAGAGGTATGAGCCTACTCGCTCAGTGAATAGCATTTCACTTAGCTATCACTAAACAACTCATCAGGTTTATAAATTGAAATAAAACATAAGTACAGTACTAAGTAGGGCAGTTCTAATAACATAACAGATTTGCACAATATAATCACATTTCCATGCAATAACAGATAATTTGAACAGATAAACAGATATAAAGAAATAGCACAAAAGTTCGAATACTTTAATTTACTGTGATCCTATATGAGTACCAATTTATATTATTATTATGCCCTAATCATATGCAGTGTACCCTGCATATAAAGATCCATAGCGAACTACGATCCCACCGTACAAGACTTAGCGACACACCCGGGAAATGCTAAGTCTGACGCCAGCCCTGCTCTGCCACAGGACCCCAGGCTCTCCGGCCTGACTCATAGGCTCTACGGCCTCAAGGCACTACTCTGAGTGCTCTAGACTCCTCCTCTAACCTGAGTACACAGGAGGAGAGTCTCACCGGGTTACCTCCGTGACACAAGCACAGATGATGTTGAATAACCCCCATTTTTCCTCCAGTGCCATCGTGACACAAGCACGATTGTTGTTGGACATTGCCTCTCTTTCCTCGTGTGTCCATGACACAAGCACGGATGATGTTGCAACACGAGTTTCACCCCTAAGAAGAAGATCTGTCAAAGGGGTTCTACGGTGTTAGGGCACCTAAGTCTATTGACTGATTAACATATAAACATTTAAACAGGAATATCACATTTACTGATTTCATATCAGATCACAATACACTGTCATTCTAAACTGACAGAGCAATATATTTCAAATCATTGTAATTTCTGAGAAATTCTCATACCATGCATTCAGGCAAATTAGAAATGCATAAATAACCCAACTTATTTCAATTTGGCACATACATAGCGAATTTACGCAATTGAACATCTTATTGCACAAATTAAAGAAATTTACTTTAGATATGAGAATCCTACTCAACAATTATCAATTCTCTAAAATTCTCGAAAAACGTGCACATTAACCCAAATCCTGGTTTGTGCATCACTTAACTCAATTAAGAGTTAATTACATATCACAATACAATTTAATAACAACACTTGAGAATTTCTGGTAATATTTCAGAGAAATGTGCCATTTCATGTAAATATCAATTTACACATATTAACGTCAAAAGATATATGCAATTAGGGTTTTCATGCATATTGTATTTATTCATATCAACTTGAAATCGTACATCTGATAATTTATCAGAAATTTTCATTGTCTGGGTTCATACCCAAATCATACCATTTTCAGACATGAATTTCTAATTTCAACATTCAAATGAGCAATTTAGGTTCCAATGAACCATATAAATCTACTGATTCAATCCATACTGTTCAAATGCTAAATTTAATCATCTAACAGTGTCTAGAAGCATTTTATGAACTAAAAAGGTCGGGCGACGCCAAACGCTGCCCGACGCCTGATAACGCCTGTTATCAGCGTAATTCGCACACAAAATAGAAAATATTCGAACGTCTGAGTTTATTAATGATAAATAAATGAAATCCTACTCACATTGATTTGGACTGTCTGAATTCGTCCGGAAATGCATCCAGGGCCGGTTTCAGGGCAGAATTTGGTTGCCTTCAACCTTGGATTACTATCCTGTTTACGGTTCTGGTTCTACAGCAGATTGGCGCTCAATCTACAGGTTGACGGAAAAAGGCTTGTATCGATGGCTCTGAGCTGCGAATCCTACTGGGACCTCAAGATCGAGCTCGTTGGCGTCGATTTCGGGTGGTAGCTGCACCCTAGATGCTTCTGGCCAGACCTGCTGCAAGCAGCAAGTGCTTTCTCACGCACAGGTGGAGGATGGAACTTGGTTAGATGCTGAATCGTAGCTAATGGCCACGAAATCCCGCCGGGAACTTGAGGTCGGAGCTCAAGGGAGCTTTCCCCCTACTGCTGGGCGGCCCAAGGGATCCCTGTCCGTGCGCCTAGCTGCTGTTGCTCGCAGCTTTCCGCTGCAGGTCGGCGCTGCCCAAGTAGCTAGGGCGGATGCTGCTTGCAATAGAAGAAGAAGAAGAAGGGCCTTCAGCGTAGGAGCTCGTCAGAGCTCGAGCAGCTTCGAAGCCATGAGCAGCTCCAGATGGAAGACGTCGGAGGACACCACCAAAGGAAGCCGCCGTAGACCCTCGATCGAGACACCATCGAGTGATGCCGGCCGCCAAGCGGAAGGAGCAACACGGCAACAAGCAGAGCTGAGAGAGAGGGTAGTGAAGGGGAAAAGCCGGGCCAAGGCTAGGAGCTCGAATCGCCCAAGAATCGTCTCACCCCTTTTCTACTGTTCGTCGACCAGGTTAGGCTTGGGCGCCGCTTAACGCGGTTGCTCTGTTCTGTCTACCGCGTGAAGTGATAAGATAAACGAGAACAGGAAAAGAAATAGCCGACTTACTAAAAACAATACTGGTAAAAATTGCATCCAGGTCCAAGAGAAAATAAAAAGGCCATTACTTTTGCCTCAAGGGTCTGAATCAAACGATTATTTTTGCAAAAAGTCAAGCGTGAAATCCTCTACTACCTCAAAGAAATAAATAATCCTAATTGTATTGTTTCACCTGATCAAAGCACTAAACACATCAGTGAGTTTTTAATTCAAATTAATTAACTTAACGATCCACTTTGCTATTATCATTAATTGCCTCAGGTGATTCAATCTCAACTATTGAATCACATCTTAGCTTATCATGATTATCCATGATGTTTAACAGAGTGCTTAGCACTAATCAAGATACTCACTCATTAATCACAGTGTGGGTCATAACAATTACTTTCACACGTGATCCCAAAATTCCTTTGCCAAATAGCTCGTCAATATTCTTGTCATTATCAGGAGTGTCATTACCATTGAGAAAGTCATTGTAGAAATCCATAACCTCTCTCGCCACATAACCTTCAATAATACTCCCTTCAGGCCGATAACAGTTTCGAACATCACCTTTAAAAATGCTCATGTATCGTTCAAAGGGATACATCCAATGCAAGAAAACCGGTCCCAAGATTTTCACTTCCCTAGTCAAGTAGACAACAAGATGTACCATGATATCAAAGAACGAAGGAGGGAAATACATCTCAAGCTGACATAGGGTAACAACCACTTCTCTTTGCAAATTATCGAGAGTCTCAGGGTCAATAACTTTGTTGCAGAGACTGTTGAAAAAGAAACAAAGTCTGGTGATTGCAAACCTTACATGCTTCGGCAATATAGATCGAATTGCCACGGGCAATATTTGTTGCATTAGAGTGTGACAATCATGAGATTTAAGACCTATCAACTTCATATCTTTCATTGATACCAATCTACGGATGTTGGATGAGTAACCATGTGGCACCTTAACATTTACCAAGCATTCACAAATAGCTTTCTTCTCCTTTCTAGACAACGTGTAACAAGCGGGAGGTAAGTATGTTCTTTTATTACCCATTTCACGTAATTCTATTAATTCTGACCTTATTCCCATTTCACGTAGGTCCAGTCTGGATTTTATCCCATCTTTAGTCTTACCTGGTATATTTAACAGAGTACCAATGATGCTATCACAGACATTTTTCTCAACGTGCATTACATCGATACAATGTCTGACTGTCAAAGAACTCCAATAAGGAAGATCCCAAAATATTGACTTCTTCTTGAATGAAGAATTGTCACTCCGTGTAGTACATTGTGATCTCTTTCCAAATTCATTGACAAAGTCTTATAATCTTTCATAAACAACCTCCCCTGGTATAGGTTTAGGTGCACTGCGTTCCTCATTCAATCCATTGAATGCTTTGCGCTTCCTACGATACGGATGGAATTTTGGAAGAAACCTTCGATGACCGAGATATACATTCTTACCACCATGTTTTCGTCTTGTTGAATCAGTGTTCTCTTCACATATAGGACACGCTTTAGCTCCTTTGACACTATATCCAGACAAATTCCCATATGCTGGAAAGTCATTAATAGTGCAAAACAACATAGCATGCGAACGAAATGTCTCTCTTCGTGAAGCATCATAGGTCATCACACCTTCACCCCAGAGTTTCTTTAAGTCATCAATCAGAGGTTCAAGATAAACATCGATGTCATTTCCAGGTTGTTTAGGGACCGATATCAACAACGACAACATTACGTACTTATTTTTCATACACAACCAAGGAGGAAGATTGTATATAACAAGCATGACTGGCCAAGTGCTATGTTGGCTGCTCAATGTCCCATATGGATTCATCCCGTCTGTACAAAGCCCAAGTCTTAGATTCCTGACTTCTTCACCAAATTTAGGGTACAATACATCAATCTTCTTCCACTGTGGGGAATCAGACGCATGTCGTAGGATCCCATCATTATTTTTCTTAACATCTGCATGCCACCTCAAATTATTCGCATCTATCAGATTGGCAAACAAGCGTTGAAACTGTGATATTATAGGTAGATACCACATCACCTTGGTAGGAGAACCAGTTTTGGACTCCCCCGAAGTCGTCAATTTATATTGTGACGCACCACATTTTGGACAATATTTCAAATCCGCATAGTCCTTTTGAAATAATACACAATCATTAGGGCATGCATGTATCTTCTTGGCATCCATTCCCATTGGGCACAATAATTTCTTTACCTGGTATGTTGAGATTGGCAGCTCGTTTCCTTCAGGAAGCATTTCTTTCAACAAAGACAGCAATGACCTGAAGCTTTTGTCGCTCCATCTATTGTTAGCTTTCAACTTATACAATCTCAACACAGCGTTAAGATTCGTAAACTTAGTACAACCTGTGTATAACGGCATCTCAGCATCATGCACAATGTTTCTAAAAATGGGAGGTGGATCGGTGTGCTCTACCCCACAACTATCCAACATCGCATCAACGATGTCTACTGGAACTGGTTCATTCACATCTACGTCATCGTAGGCAATTTCTTCTTCCACACAAGCACTGCTATCGACATCCACTGGTTTTGGGTTTGAAATCTCTCCATGCCAGTGCCATTCTGTATAGCCTTGTATAATCTCGTTGCACACGACATGAGTTTTGATTTCGTTACCAGTGTTGACTTTCAAGTTGTTACCGCAATGCCTACATGGACAGTAGAACCTATCTCCAGGTTGTTTCCTATGTGCCTCGGCAAATCTAATGAACTGGTCAAGACCAGAAATAAACTCTGGGGTGCAGCGATTGCGAATTGACATCCATGATCTATCCATTCTATGATCAAAGAGAAAACAAGTATATATTAGGACAAAATTAGGGTCTAGGGTTAACAAATACATGTGACGTCATTATTATATATAATAAATGTGTACCACCTATCCATTCTTGAATACCTAATCTCCCTAGTAAGTGTATAATGTGTATTGGGTTTTCAAGAAAATTTTGATAGCATTTTCCCGCTGTTCTCCAAGTACATATGTACTTAGAGAACAAACGGGGAAATGCTGCCGAAATTTTCTTGAAAATCCAATACACATTATACACTTACATCCTAGGCGAGATTAGGTGTTCAAGAACAGTCCCAAACCGGGGACTATCCAAGATTTACTCCTAATGAGTAAATCTTGGACGGGTTTCTAGGCCAACAAATAATGTGTTGTCATTCTTATACCTAAAATCCTAGTTCTTCAAGTTAGGATGATTATTGATGTATTTAAAAGCATGATTGGCAATTTAGGGAAAAGTTCATCATTTACATTCCAAGCATGTCACATGTGTGCATTACAGTTCATCATTAAGCAAGATATAAGTAAGTATGATGTCATATTAAAATAGACTATACAATATGAGAAAATAGTAGTGTAATCATGCAAATGGGAACATTCATGGGAACACACACTTCAGTTATAAGCATTCATGTAGCAACTTTCAGTTCCATTCATTAATCTCTTTTTACATCCACACAAAGGGGTGTACCCCTAAACAGTAACTAAACAAAGGGGTTGGTGTACCCCTAAACATGCGCATAATTAAAAAAACTATTAATACAAACAAGTCTAGATAGATAGACAACTAAATACTACACCAACATGGTCCCGCATGCATCAATAACTTCTTTTTGATGATGAAGTTGTGTCACGAAGCTCCTCACTGTATTTAGATGAATCTGAACTAACAGGGGCCTCAGATTCAGATTCCTCATAGATGATATCCGACGCCGTGCGCTCATACCGCAGAAGATGATCGGGGGTCTCGCAGTTGCTGTTGGTTATCCAAACTTTGATGGAATTATGGCCAACTGGACGGAGAAAAATCCTGTTCCAACGGACCACATGCAGCTCTCCAATCCAATCACGCCAACTGGATTTTGATATAAGATTTCCCTCCAAATCATACTCAACCTCGATAACATGTGAATAATTGCCAAAAGTTAGGGTCACTTTACCAGGCATGTAGTGTCTTCCTTTTAGAAAACGCCAATGTTTGGGTATGACCAATTGGTTTAAGGAACGATCATCTAGGATGATGTCCAATTGTTCTTCAATAGGGAACGTTAACATTGACATAGAGGCCCAGTTCATAGTGACTGTTATGGGTGGACAGAGACTGCATAATATTAGTGTAAGTACATATAACGATGTTATATATTTTCAAAAAAAGTTGTATAACATCAGTTAACCTTTTATTGCTTGTCATAACCAACTTTATTGTGGTAGACATGATAGCTCGAAAAGAAGTCTACATATGTACTTAGAGAACAAACAAGGAAATGCTACCGAAATTTTCTCGAAAACCCAATACACATTATACACTTACATCCTAAGTGAGATTAGGTGTTCAAGAACAGTCCCAAACCGAGGACTATCCAAGATTTACTCCTAATGAGTAAATCTTGGACGGGTTTCTAGGTGCTTACTAAAATAGAACCATTATATGGAACTAATCCTACATTATACACATACTTTTCATGAGTAAGATAATGTGCACTTCATGGAATTATTAAGATCTGAATATATATAAGTTGTTTCCATTTAGGGAAAAGTTCATCATTTACATTCCAAGCATGTCACATGTGTGCATTACAGTTCATCATTAAGCAAAATAAGGGTGATTAGGATTCTCACCAAGAATATAGCTAAACTATTAAACAATGATTATAGCTAAACTATTAAACAATAGACTTGCCACACATAAAACACCCTATACAACTATAAAACAAAAAAGTGTTAAGTATATATGCATGATACAATAACTATTTTGCATCACATTACAACAGACTTATCATTGATACCTTACTAACTTATTGCTACATTTACATATCATCACTTGATCAAAAATTACAGCAGTACATTTAACCAAAGTATGCATTCTAAAATCTATGTCATGATTAGTTACATGTAATTTACTTGGATATACAGCAGTACCCGATTACTATGTCTTACATAAAAAGTATGCATATTAAATTAACTAAGGCTTATCATAGAACATGTATTGTATAGACAATAGAGGATTCACCTCAGTAGAAGCACAAAATCAATACCTAAACCCTAAAATCACACCTTTTTAGCATTTATTCTAACAGGTTTATGTACATCAATATGTGTATGAGCCCTAATTAAAACTGATTCTCATAGGAAGTAAATAAATTTAAAAAAAAAACACCCAGCAGCAGGGCGGGCACCTTGAGGGAAGAGGAGCAGAGAAAGAAGAAGAAGGCAGGGCGGGCACCTTGAAGGAAGAGGAGCAGCGGCCGGAGCAAGTCCTAGCAGCTGCCGGCGGAGAGGGCGGCAAGGCTAGGAGACCTAGCTGCTACCGGCGACGGCGGAGAGGGCGGCCGGCGGGCGGCGACTGGTTCTCGTGGCGACGGCGACGAGCGGCGAGCACGAAGGAAGGAGTGGTGGCAACGGAGCACGACGGCGGAGCACGAACGGCAGGGAGCGGCGGCAGGGAGCAAGAAATCGCCGGAGCTAAGGAAATCGGGAATGAAAATGGGAAAGGGGAAGAATCGGTCGGGCTGGTGAGCTATTAAGTTGACAATAAGTGTCGGTTATTAAAAACCGACAACTAAACACCCTTTAGTCGTTGGTTATTTAGCTATGAACCGACGCCTTTTGTAAAATTTTGGAGCCAATTTTTTCGCTGGAATTTTGGGTTTGGCGGTTGAGTTTAGGTGTCAGTTGTTTATTAATTAACCGACACTTAATAAAAGCGATACCTGTGTCTGGCCGACCTTCATAGATTGGATGTCGGTTTATGTTATCAACCGAAACTGTAGCATTTAGGTGTCGGTTTTTGTATACAACCGACACCTGAAAAAGTGACTTTATAAGCCATTTCTGTAGTAGTGATCTTAATTGATAGGTAACCTTCCCTTATGAAAAAGTATGTACAACTAATAATATAGTTGATACAAGTAGTAAGAAAGTTTAGTGTTGTGTCAACAAATTGGATGACACACCAGATGTATGAAGATACTTGTAGTCACAAGTGGGTGACAAAATGTAACTCTGGTTTTTATGTGGAAGTGAAATACTAAACTAAATGAGGAGTATGGGAGATTCCCCAAAATCAACAATCATGTCATAAAAAGTTATAAGTTGAGAAAGGTGATATATCAGTAAGATTCGATACCTGAGTTAAATAAGGTACATATAATGTTTTTCTAACCAGGAAAAGCATTATCTGACACAGAGTTGACTCTACAATCAATAATGAATAGGACAGTAGGGTATGTGTCCTGTGCGACTGATTTTATGACAACCTTGTGTGGAGAACTTTGTGTTGATAAAAGTTCTATGGCATCTCCATGACATTAAGATGTTATGTGGAGACTTGATGATATGATGAATAAATAATATCTGTCTTCCTTTACCTGGGATTTCGGGGATGAAATCCCTGTTAGGGGTGGATAATTTGTAACATCCCTGACCTGGGTTATGCCTTAACCCTAGATTTTTTTCTTAATAAATTTAATTATATGCTTGCTCTTATTTCTTGAAAAGTAATTAAGGCTCTGGAGGAACTTATGTTTCAATTTTAGTCCTTTTTGAATATGTTGAAACACTATTTTGCTTGTTTTGGACTAAAGTGCAAATTACCCAAGTTGAGGGGTTAACTTGAAAATGTTACATGATAAAATGTTCCTCAAGTGTTGAATCATCATAAGAATGAGAATGATGCAGAGGTAAGGCTTGTGGTAGCTTGAGTACCAAGAAAGAGCTAATAAAGCTATGTTTGTGCATTAAAACCTAGTTTTGGTGTAATGTGTAATTTACCCAAAAACCTAGGGTTCAATATGCAAAATACCTCATCTAGAGAGTCCCTCATGTTTCTAGGAATCATGTAGAGAAAATAAAATGATAGGCACATCTCATTTAAATCACTTTGGAGGAGAGATAATCTTGATATTAAAATAATCAAGATTTAAGCATAATTGAAACCCTAATTCAATTTAATGCAAAAATAAATATATTAATTGAAGTACCCTTCAACCAAAATTGATATGGTTGAATTTGCATAAGTGTGAACATCTTTTTGCCTTGCAAAGGCCACGAAATATCCTAAGTGAGTGGAGAGCCCACTCACATTAGTAAACTAAAAAGTAATATCCACTCAAATATGGATATTATTATTATATGAATTAAGGTGCTTAATTGCTTTTCCTTTAATTCATGGATAAAGAAGAGGATTGAAAAGGGGAAGAGGATGGATTCGTGTGCAAGGAGTTGAGGGGGATATGTGGCATCAATTTTAGAAAATAAAGGAATTAATTATTCCTTTCTCTCTCATTGAATTTCTTTATAAAAACACCATTTACAACTCAAATGAAAGGATTTTTCGACCCTTCTTTCACTCTTTGATAAACCAACAACCAAAGGAGCTTAGGAGAAGGAGGAGGACGATCCCCAACCTGTAGGTAAGCACCATGGTCTTCTTTCACCTTGATTTCATGGTGGAAATTGAAAATCAATGCGTGATTTCTTCTTTTCTCCATTCAATCTTCAACTTTGGCCATTCTTTTCACTCAAAGACTTGAGCACGAGCTTGGTATAGTTGAGAAAGCTTCTTCCACCATTAAATACGTGGAGTTTTGAGCTTTGATTCTTCTTTGAATGTGAGTTATATAACTTGAACCCTCAAACATTGTTATTGATTTCACTCTTTTATCAATTGTTGATTCTTTCTTCATTCCCAAAATTTTATTTGGTTGATTGATGAAATCACCATGAAGATCACAGAAAGTTTCGAAGGTTTGTAGCTTGAATATGATGATGTCATCTTAAGCACACACCTCAATTAATATCTTGGGCAAACAGTTTCAATGACTTGAGACAAAACGGTCTCAAGATCGTTTGAAACCAAATAGTTTCAAAACCGTTTGGGATCAAACAGTCTCAAGACTGTTTGAGGTCAAATGACCTCAAAACCATTTGAGGTCAGGTGTTGTTATAAGTTGATGATGATCCAATGGTTTTCAATTGAATTAATTTCAAAATGGGTCAATACTTTAGGGCTTCTTGATTGCAAACCCTAAATCAATTTGTTGAAGAATCCCTAATTGAATTCAATCAATTTCAGTGGTTGGATGGGTCAAACGGTCTTAAGACCATTTGACACCAAACAGTCTCAAGGCAGTTTGAGGTCAGTTGAAGTCATGATTGAATGGTGATTCAATTGTTTCAATTGAAGTAATTCCAATGATTACAATAATTGATGGGTTGAATAATTGGAACCCTATTTGATTGATTGAAAGTAACCCAAAATGATTCATTCGGTTTCAAGATGTTTTGGATCAAACGGTCTTGAGACCGTTTGAGTCCAAACGGTCTTGAAACCATTTGGAATCAAACGGTTTCAAAACCGTTTGAATGACCAAGTGGTTTCAATTTTCAATCAGTTTCAACTATTGGTATTTCCAATCAATCTTAGTGATGAATTGTTCAAACAGTTCTAATGTTGAGTGCCCAAACGGTTTCAAAACCGTTTGGAGGGAAAATGGTCTTAACCCTAGTTGCCCAAACGGTTTCAAAACCGTTTGGAGATTCAAAGATCAAAACTGAATGGAGGTTCACCATATACAAAATTGATTGAAGACTTAAAGTGATAAAAGATCAGTTGATCCCATGATTGATAATGATGATTATCAAAGATAAGTACAATGGTTGAATCCCTAATGTACTTAGATGATTGGTACCCTTAGAGGGGTTAACTTTTGATGCTTATGGAAGTAATGTCTTAATACACTATGTCAACCTTTCATTAAAGTTGAGTTGACCTAATCTAAAGTATTATCCTAAAGAGGATGAAAGAGAGAGAGAGGGTCCATACATGTATAATAATCATGTATTCATTAAATCTCAATACTCATAACATGAATAAAATATGTAATTATGGTATGATCCTTGATAAAGAGATCATGAAACCCTAATTGAAAAGGTTGATGAACCCCAACCCTAATTTAGGGAAATGCTTGGTGTAACCCTAATCTAGGGTGATGATGTGAGAAATCTTAATTAAGGGTGATGACATGTAAAACCCTAATCAAGGGTGATGACATGTGAAACCCTAATTGAGGGTGATGTCAAGTGAAACCCTAATGCAATGATGTGATGTGAAACTCTAACCTAAGGTAATGATGTGTAATGATATGTGACACCTTGATATGAAATCCTAACCCTGATATTGGTGAAGGTATGTAAAACCCTAATTTTGGGTTATAGTGCATGAACCCTAATTTTGAACAATATGAAGATAAACCATAACCCCAATTTTGGGCCATGGGTTGAGAAACCCTATTTTTAGGTTATGCTATGTGAAACTCCAATATAAGGATGATGTTATGTGAAATCCTAATGTAAGGTGACATTATGTGAAACCCTAATATAGGGTGATGTTGTGCAAACCCTAGTTGATAAAGATGGGAAACCCTACTCCTAATAATGGAACAATGACTAATTTATTGATAAGTGAAACACCTAAAGGGATTGGTAATGGATGGTCTTATATCAATAATGACTTAAGTCAAAGATGAGTCCATATCATTAGTAATGGTTGCATAATCTAAATAAGTGACTTATGACCAATACATTACATGATAAATGTGATGAACTGGTGCATAAAGTATTAGTATGGGAAATACCCTGATACAAGATAAGTTAATGAACTCAAGTAATATAAAGGTGATGAGGGAAGTGATACATCAAGACATGATAGATATCACTCCCGACACCTCAAGATTGATACACCTTGATGTATTCTAAATCCAATATACTTGGATAAGTAACACATGAAGTGTGTCATGTCAATTGTTATATTGAGATGTAATGCACTTTGATAAGTGTAGGCTAATATGCCTTATGAAAAGGTTAAGCCAAAATAATAAAGTATGATGTAATCATTTTCTGGTAAAGTGGAGAGAGGAACTTATACCTTGTGTTGATAATTCATTCAATGATAAGTGATGAGAATAAATAAGCATTATTAAATGCTTAAGTTATCAATGTTGGCTCCAAGATGTGTGAAGCAATGAAATAGGGCTTGATCATTAATAATATGATCTTGAGAATGTAAATGGTTATTTATGGAAAACCCTAATGGAGGGTGATGATATGTAAGATAAATCCTAAACCTAAATAAGGGAATGGTGATGCTACTCTTACATTGCATAAGTTTAAGTGCTGATATGTAATTGATATAACTGTTATTATGTAATGATCATACCAGTGATCATGAGATGATGAGAATATCCAGGTATGAGCTATGATGTGTTAATTATTTAAATGATTTATGGGCCTTGTGAGCCATTATATGTATTGTTGCCTAGTAAGAGGTAACAAGAGACTAATGGGCTTTGACAACCGTGTGAAATGCTTATGTAGCAAGTATCATGTTTACCTTGGTCAGATGACCTGAAGGTATTAGTTACCAGATAAGTGGTAACAAGTGTTCTTTGATGAACTGAGGGTTTGAATACCCATATTCCATAATCATGATGATGAGATGTTAAGGGAGGAGAATGTCCATGATGTGACAAGGGATTAAGATCCCAATGTTCTATAAAGTTTTGAAAAGTACTTGATAGATGAATTATACTTTTCTTTATAGAATTTGTCATAATAATGTTTGAGAACTTGACTGATGCTAAAAGAATATAGTAATGCATATAAATAATCAAGTGGAATCATATCATGTTGTGCCCTGGCCATATAACCATCAGTGTCAGAATTTGCTGGATGGTGAAATGGGTTGCTCCGCGGCATAACCCGGAATGCATATTTTTGAATATGCAGGGGTGATGGGTGAAAATATCCTTACGCCCTAATGGAGGAATTGATATGAGGTAAACATTAAATCTCTCAATCCTTCATTATATATGTCAGGGTGGATGTATCACTAATCCCCCGATAACGGGATGGATGCATCACGAATCTCCCGATAATATTAATGCCGGATTGATGTGAGATAAAATCTCTTAATTGCAAAGGGAGTACAACATGCCAATGTAACTCTATAGTCAAGTTACCAGTATACCCTGGAAAGCTATTTAGCAGAGACACAAGATGTCCTGCATTGAATCTTGTACTGATCGAGATAAGGGAGGTCATGGCAGTCGGCTCTTCCATTGACCTTTTATGGCACCAATTTTGACTTCGCAATGGTCGGTTGGAGTATGAGCGGTATACCTCATCTCCTCAGGGCATAAGTGTGGTTGTAAAATGTAATCAACCGTATAGCATGTTTGCTTAAGGATTGAATACAAAAATCGTTGGATGATGTTACATTTCTTTATGCATCTTTAGTTGATAGATGTTATATTTATGATTCCTTACATTCCTTGCAAAATAGATAGATGATGTACAATTCTACCATGGGTAGACACAATGTTCTCCTTAAGAAAGGAGATTATCTTATTCTGTTCATATAATGATTAATACTGTTGTTAATATGAAAGAACCCTGCTCAGCTTTACTCTATCAATCTATTATAATAATGTTTCTAGCAGAGAGTTATATCTCTCGCTGGGACAATTTTCAATTGTCTCACCCCCGTGGGATCCAACGTTTTAGGTAAACGCAGAAGAAGAAACATGAACCCCATAGCTGGGAAAGAGCAACAATAGCAGCATCAGGGACAATGGTGGTACTCCAAGTGGAGACTCTAGATGTCATGTTTTTTATAGAAAGTCCTATGTGTCATCTCTATACTCTCAGGTCCTCGGAGTCAATAGATAGTGTTTTTAATACATCGATCTAAGATTTTGGCTTAATGCCTCAAGGTTTTATGTTTCTTATGTATAGTTCTGGCAAAGTAACTGTTGTATGTCATCCTTGAGAAGAGATGTTACATGGTATGTACTTGTGAACCAGAATGTATATGTAATACGTTGGTTCTTGTTGTAAGAGTTTCCTGAAATTGGATCTCTTTGAAAAAGGTTTTAATTTTTAGTGATTTTTAGCAATCCACTGTTAATGATCGCTTCCGCTTAAGTTAATCAATTTTTTGTGAGTTGGATGCCACAAAGATCAAGCATGGAAAGAGAGATATGATGTCTCCAGGGTGCTGTTCAAGTGTGTCATGATAGAAGGAGATCCAGTTGGTCCTCACACACTCAAAATGATTGGGTATGTGGAGAACCTGACAAGACTGGGATTTCCCCTGAGCCAAGAGTTGGCTACTGACGTGATACTGCAATCATTGCCAGAATCCTACAGTCAGTTTGTGATAAACTACAACATGAACAACTTTGACAGGCCATTGACAGTTTTGTTGGGCATGTTGAGGACAGCCGAGGCACAGATGAAGAAGGACAAGCCTAAATCTGTGATGATGATGAGCAACAAGAAAGGCAAGTCCAAGCGCAAGAGCAAGGCTAAGAAAGGTTCTGATGCTAGCCAACAGCCCAAGTCGTCTTCAACTCTCAAAGCCAAGGGAGGCGTGACCAAGAGAGGCAATTGTCACCATTGTCAAAAGCCAGGACATTGGAAAAGGAATTGTCCTCTCTATCTGGAAGAACTAAAGAAAAAGGAGGCGACAGACGTCTCCACCTGAAGGTGTCATGAAATAAACTTGTAACATTTTTGAGGTATATGATACCAAGATATAAAGTGTAAAGCGCCCAATAAATGGGGCAAGTGTTGCCGCCATAGATAGGAGTACTTTAGTTTATTTTCAGATTTGAAGGCATGTAATAGAGTTATGAACTGCTATTTCATATTTTCCAATGGATAGAAACACCTTAATTTTTTGCATATTGTATGACAATGATGACAATTAATAAAGTTGATGTTTCAATCTTTATGGCAATGCCTTGTTTAACTTATAGTACATGGTATGCATAAGATAAAATAATACCTAAAAGTTATTAATAACTCAACAATTAAATTAGCATAAATCATGAGAAATTCATTTCTAGTTTCCATATGATGGATAAGTCTAGTCTCTTTTTGGTTAGAGAACCAGTAAGAGACATGAATCTCTTGGACATGATCAATTTTCACTAGTCATAGTGGGAAAATGATTATCCTATTAGGTATAATACATGTGATGTATTTACATACCTATTAGAGTTAATGCTAGTACTTCAAATAGTATTTAGAGAAATACCAATATGAATATCTTGAAGTGTTCAAGAATATCATAGATGAAGTACGAAATTGGTAAAGTGTTAATTCTTGATGAGATCAATGAATAAAATACTTGAACCAAGTGTTTGAGATCCTTACGAGTGATTATGATAGTGTATCATAGTGAGCTCGTGATTAAGTCATGGTGATGTCTAAATCAAAAGGAGTCATACTCTAAGAAGTTAGAGGATGATTATCAAATAACTAATTTCTTCTTAAATAAAGAATATCTGACACTAATAAAGGACATTAAGAATCACAAGGAGTTGTGAGTTCTTATATCCTTGACAGATACACCTCAATTTTCTATGTGATGAGTTGATCATGTGATGAATCAACTATCTAGATGAATATGAGGAATCAGATTTTGAGTTATGGTCTATGACCATTACATCCTAAATGACTTCCATGTGAACCATACGGTATGACCTTGATGGTAGGACCCTTTGGGATGAAATCCATAAGTGCGAATGAGTCTTAAGCGTTAAGACACTTGGATAACATTTTTTGAAGGATGATGCTTGTTGATTGCAACTTAATGACTAAGAGATTTGGCATACAAATACTATAACTGCATTCCTATGAGGAATAAAAACAAGGATATGTACGTGACACAACCTATAAGGTTTATGAATCCATTAATGCAAATGAAGTCTATAAGTTACAATTGACTAATCAATGTGATTGATTGAGTACAAGCAACTCAAAACTGTGATCTTTACTTTGATAATATAGTCAAAGGGTTTGACTGATATGTCAAAGATAAAGAAGGGATCTGTGATTTAGTGGGAACATATTCACATTGAAATGGAAAGGTTCTAGAATGGAAATCCAAAGTGGAAATTATCTTTAAGGAAGATAGAGAAATTTCCTATGTGAAAGGAATAGAGATCTATAGAGATAGTTTTTGAAAATCTCTTGACCTGAAAAGAGAAAGCATACATTGGCAATCTATATTGAAGGGTTTAGTGTGCACATATTCAGTGGAGAAAACTTGTCCATGTTACATGGAGTTAGTATCCCAAGGCCAAGTTTCCAATTCTTATGAAGAATGGGAACACTAAGAATAGATATGGATCTATCATGTATGTAATCATACCATTATCTTACATGTATGGACATAGCAAGAATAAAATGCATTCATCATCTTGTATGTAGGACATGACAATATGATGTGCTCATCCTGATAACTCAAATGTGGGACATGACGAGTGGATGTCTGTCTAGTTCTAGTAAGGGTTACTGGAATACCATAAGAACTTGATAAGTACTTGAGAAGTACTAGTTCTATGGAAATAAGGAAGGGTTCACTGTAAAGAGTTACAATGATGCGAACTTCCGAAAAGGACAGAAAATTAATTGCAAAATATATGTGAGATATATAAAAGTGAATGTTTGTTGATAAATGGAAACGTTCCAATAAAGCTATTTAAAAGGAAAAGCTGAGTATCCATGTGTTAGAGAACATTAGTGATACTATATGGATCTGGAAGTTCATGAGATGAACTTATAGATATTCCGGTCATTGATGACAAATAAGGAGTGCTTGGTCATGCAATATGGCTAAAGGTTAGCAAAGGAATACTAGATCGCATATTACAACAACTCCATCTCATACGTGTGACGTACATCAAAGTGATGAGAGACATGTAGTTAATACCGACTCTGGAAAGGTGTTGCCATAACTCACTGCGTAAGCACTAGAGTACAGTAACATGTGGGACATGTTTGAAGATCACTATGAATATGATTCAAGGGTGATTGGCTCGCAATGCAAGTGGGAGTCAGTTGGTATGTATGCCCTGAGAGACAATCATGAGATGATTGGTGGGATACATTAAGATTGATTTGATAAGCATCAAAGGCAAGCTTCCAATTCTTTCTGGTTTAGTCATATGAGATAATGATAGAACAGATTGAATGTCTAGAGAATGACAATACTCAATGATGTATGCTTTCAGGTTTATGACCTGAACGATGAGATCATACAGATGCTAAGAGTTTGTACATTCTTATTATGTCCCTAGTCGGATGTCATTGTGGAAGGTAGATAGACATCAATGACACACAAGACTAGATTGTGGTGTTGGTTGATGACATAATCTCATTAGTCATGATATAGAGATTTCAAACCAAACACATAGGTACTTGTTAGAGAAGAAATGTACCAGACAGACCCACTGTGAGTTTGACACATGGAACCCTGACATGGTAGTCACAGTCAGTTCTCACAGTGATGGTGGTGAGTGTGATTCTTTGTCCTGAAATCACTACACTCAAAACATGTCATTGGGTACACTTTGACATCATCAAACGCAGTCCTAAAACATGGGTTGTTATAAAGGTGCTGATTGGGTGGCTTTGACACATGGGGCTTTTGAGGGGTAAGTGATAGATATGGGATTTGTCCCTCCTAAGGGAGTTTGATATCCATGGCCACTTGATGAGTAGGATTGAGATAGGCGTGCACACGCATGTGTGAATCAATATGTGATATTGATGTCGTACGTATCTCCTCCAATCTACTCTGAGATCAAGAAAGTGAATGAACGTTGACAGGATGACTGTTCCATGCCTTGAGTTCATTTGGGATATCAGTGATAAAGGAATTATACATTCGTTGTAACACCATTCATGGATTGTAGGATTGAAAGTTGTTCTCCAACTTTCCTTTTCACTTGGGTAGCACTGATGTGCGACTAGGCACCGCTCTTTGCTTGTGAAGTCATAAGTGTTATGTACTTTCACTGCCAATGTGAAATGGGCCTACAGGGTCACACACATAGGATTTAACCTGGAAGAGGAGTTTATCCACAAATGATGTTTAGATGGATTGCTAAAGGAGTTTAGTAGTTCAATTAAATACTCAATCAATTGATAGCTCAATATCATAGTGTTCAAGGTGTTGGACCGATTGACTAGAGTATCAGATTGATTGAAACTACAATTGACTGATTTTTCACAGTCTGCACTCCCAACCGATTGGTTCATATGATGAACCGATCGACTCAGCTTGGTGAACTGATCTGCTCATGTGATGAACCGATCGGCTCATGACAGGTTGAGACAACCGGTTCAAGGGTTGAATCAATCGACTCAACATGTCCAAACGAGCAAGTTGGGAAAGTCAGGTTGGTGAGAAATTTCTTTTCGTTTCACTTGTCTAATTTGATTGGAACAAGGATTGGTTTTTGGATCAGTTTGAAACAAAAGAGGAAAAGTCAATCAGAAACTAACCAGGGCAGTGAACTGATCATTTCAGAAGTGAACCAATTGGCTCAAGTGCCCCAACCGATCGGTTCAGGTGTGAACCGATCAGCTCAGGTCCCCAACTGATCAGTTCATGCTTGAAACGATCGGTTCAGCTGGCGCAGTTGGTTGTTTTGTGGAAAATCTCGAACCCTTATACTCCTGCTTTAATCCCGCATTGCCCGGGGTAGAGAACCCTGTCCCATGACCCTCCTATATATAGGGGTATTGGGGTTTCTCAGGAACAAAAACTCAAAACACCAGTTTCTCTGCAAAGTTGTTGTTCTCTCTAGTTGTGGTAACCAGGAGAGCCCGAGCAAGTGCTACCCGATAAGGGAGGCACAACAAGGGAAAGACAACTACAGAAAAGTAACTGGTTGTAGGAGAGTGTGTCAGTGACTAGTACACCAACGGGAGGGTACGACTCTTTCCGGTGCCTTGTGCGATAAGGCAATTAGAGTTCTAGGTGGTCCATGTGGACTACTTCAGAGGCAGGATATTTTTGCCGCTCGGAGGATAGTTGTAAATCCTGACAGTCCCGGTGAGACCAAGAGCTGCACAGACACCGTCCAAGACCGGAGGCAAAGACCGCGCAAGCCATGAGGTAATGTTGCCGAGCAAGCCTCAGGACAAGGTATATCTCTACAAACCATCCTTCCTCCTATATAGACGTTGACGCGATTCCTTTATTCTGGGTTTGGGGAGAATTTTTTTTTGTGTCCGCTGCCTTCTCTGCCTCCCCTAAAACCCAACAGATGCCCTGGACATCATAGAATCCATCACTGGAGGCCTGCATTGTGAGGAGGAAACATGCTTCTTGATTGGAGGATAAGTCTAGATTGAGATAGATAGATCGTACCAGATAAGGGTGCGGGGGTCTAGGCCATTGAGGAAAGACTCCTTATAATAGTAAGTACCCAACATTAGTCAGGATGTTGGTGGTAATAATGATACTGGTCAGTTGGTTAGCACTAGTAGAACCACTAATGTAGAGACAAAGTGCTTTGAATCTCCCCTAAGTGCCCAAGGTTAGAAGAGGAGTTCAAATATCTGATTTCTCCATTAGCCCCCTGAGGCTAGACATGACAAGGCTCTTTGCAAATAGGGTAGCTATAGATTTCAGGCTTAGAATCTCGGGCATTCTTCTAAACCTTATACAACAAGATTGTAGCTTGCTGTGATACTTTCACATGTTGTGGTATACTTCATATGGGTCATGGGCATTATATAAATAGAATAAAGAATCAAATATATAGTTAGTGATTTACTTTCATTATCTTTTATCAATAATCATACTATGTTTGAATGATTTAATTATTTTGAATCACCTCTTATAGCTTGCTTGCATCCTAATAAGGAGGCCGCATGTAAGGCCCCTGACCTAGATTAGTGCCTGAGTATGCTTGCTTTGCTTAATAAGATGATTATACCATTAATATAATCCTTTGAAATGCTTTGTTAACATGTGTCAATCTTATGTTCCCAATTTGGTCTTGTTATGATGATGTTTGAGCTTTGTATGCTTGTTTTGGATCAAGTTGTAATTTACCCAAGTGGAGGGGTTATCTTGCAATTTGTCACATGGTGAGTGTGCCCTTAGTGTTTTAGCATCATGAGAGAGAGAATGATGCTATGGGGTACTTTTTGGACCTTGGTTGATGAGGTGTTATCATGTGGTGATGCTAGGGTTTCTAGGGTTCCTTGATATCGACCTTGATGTGCTTTGTTGAGTGTCTCCTTGGTGGTCTCTTATGTTGATACCTCACCCATACCTTGCTTCCCTCCTCCTTTGAGTATATAACCTCTCTCTTCTTCATGCAAGTATATTTTTCGATCCTCTTTCTTCTCCCTTCTCTTACGCTCATTCTTAGATCTTGGTGGAGCAAAATCTTGGGTTCTTTGGAGGCCAGCCAACATTGGA
The DNA here is from genome assembly GCA_963693085.1 of Alisma plantago-aquatica. Lineage (NCBI taxonomy): Eukaryota > Viridiplantae > Streptophyta > Magnoliopsida > Alismatales > Alismataceae > Alisma > Alisma plantago-aquatica. The sequence goes on along the minus strand of OY856409.1, from coordinate 1,897,814,148 downwards.
TGTGGTGCTTTGAAGCTTGATCACTTTCCTTGTAGTGATTATTGGTGGTTTCTCTTCCTGGTAAGTGGTTCTTTTCCCTTTATCACGTTTTTCCTTTGTAACCCTACCTTTATTCTTCCCCTTTCTCTGCCATAGAGTGTGCACTATCAATGGTGGTCATTCTTGAGAGTAAACACCTCATCACAAGGGTCGTAAGCCATGCTTTTAAAAGGTGGTACCCAAGTGAGAGGAAGTTTCTTCTCACTTTCTCCCTTCTTCTTTTGGTTCAGACTAGGGTTTTTTACCCTCTTTTATTGAGATATCTTTGACCTTGGTGTCTTCTTCTTCTTGAGGTGCTCTTGTGGCCAAGTGTTAAGCTTTTGGTGGAGCTTCATTTTCTTCCTTGGAGATTGAGAGCTTGGGGCTTGTTCCTTTTTTTAAGGTGGGTTATATAAATCTCTACCTTCTTCTATTACTTGAACCATATTACTACTTGAATGCTACTATTTATATCTCTGAACTTGATGATAATATTCTATATGAAGTTTCCATGATATAAGGTTTAATATTTTGTAGTATCCTCTTGTAGATTACACTCTTTCTTAAACCCAAATTTCTTGCACCCGATTTGTCAGGTGATGGTTGAGGTGATTTTGATACTTGCATCGTGTTTTCTTGGTTCCATCACCATGCTTTGGTTTGACTCTTGTGCTTTTTTTAGGGTTTTTGAGTTGGTTTTATTTAGGTTGAAGCTTGGTCTTATTCCACGTAGTTGGTTCTAGAGGGTTTTCATGTTGAAGTTCAATTTTCATGGTTTTGATGCCTATCTAGCATGGAGTTTTTCTACCTTGGTGATGGAGTTCTTCCTTGATGTTCATCTTCTATTTTAAATGAGGTTTATCTATGTTTTGGTGTTGGTTAAGTGTTACTAGGGTAGCTTGAACTTGGTGGTCACCACACCTTGATCTTGTCTAGGTCGAGACATATTTGTCGTTCTTAATTGAGATCTATGTTTTGGTTTTGGCTGAGATGCATGCCTACATTTCGGTCATGACCCTTGGTTTTGTCTTGGTTGAGACATGATCTTGCGTGGTCAAGACATGTGGTATGATGGTGGTCGAGACACCATGTGGGTAGCCGTCGAGACACATAGTTTTGTTGTGGTCGAGACTCTTATTTTATGGATGGTTGAGACATGTGTTTGGGTCTTGGTCGAGATGCTTTTTTTGTGCATGGTCGAGACACCTACTTTTGTGGTGGTTGAGACATATGTTATTATCTTGGTCAAGACTCCTAGTGTCTTGAGGTCGAGAATCTTGGATGGTGTATGGCCTTACACATATATGTTACATGGCAGTATCACATACATAATACAATGAGATGGTACATATACATATGTACATGATGTTGATTCCTAGTGTTGATTGACATAATGATCTAATCAAGTTTAGTTAATGGTTCTCAAATCCTAGTATGTTCCAAGAAAGTGGGAGGTGGCATAATGAGGGTTTGGTGATGGAATTGTGGTATGAAAACCTAATCGGCTATGTGTATAAAACCCTACTCCTAGTCCTATCATATGCTATGCTTGTTGAACTTACATGGATGGTTAGAATGTTATGATGTTTTATCTCTCTTATTTATGAACCCCTAACCATTCAATTGAAATGAATGTCATAGCTTGTATATGCTATGGTGATGATCATGTGACACAGGGTGCTGGCTATGAGCCGTGATGAGGCATGTTGAGATATGAGATGTGATCGGTCTATGACTTGGAAGAGGCTTTATGCCTAGTATGAGGTGTTATCCTTTAGTGATGTGATAAGGGATTTATATCCCAGGACATCATGATTTTGATGTTGGCCTTGTGAATGGAAGTGCTACTAGTACCATGTGGTGATGATGTGACAAATTCACACCTTATACATTTTATATCTTTTGAAGTTGCTTTATGCCTTTATCTTTGTAGAGTTTTTTTGGAGTTTGTATGTTGTAACTCTATTGATGCTAAAACATACCCAATTGGACTAATTAATCAAGTGAAACCCTAATCATGTAGTTTCCATGTTCCATAGATCCATCTTTAGTGTCAATACTTGTTGGATGGTGAAATGAGTTCTCCCTTGGTGGAAGCTCAGAGTCGTATACTTTTGGGTATATGCATTTCATAGGACATGGCATGAGAAAGGTCGAGGCCATATCTCAATGATGTGATACATTGAATATGTATATATGATATCTTTTGAGGATAGCTGCAGTCATATCTCAGCAGTAGTGCATCTATAGTCGTAACTCAATTTCACTAGAGTTGTGACCTATATACCAAGGTGGGCTAAGCTGTTTTGCAGTTGGACTTGATTTTCCACTGCGGCAGACTCGAACTGACTGAGGGTTTGGAGAGATCATAGGAGTCGGGATCCTCCTATATCTTATATGGAACTGATTTTGACTTAGCAGTGGTAAGTTGGAGCATGAGTGGTATACCCCATATCGTCAGTGCATAATAAAAGATGTAATACAACTGTATAGTAGATTTTGCTTAGGGACAAATGTCAATAACTTTGGTTGATCCCTTTTCCTTATCTTTGTACTAATTTCTTAAATTAATAATGCGGTAAGGAAATTCAACTGTTATACTTGTTCTTTGTATTTCTTCTTAAAATATTAATTGATCTACTACTCAGTGGTAACTGCCTAGTTTGTTAATCTGCATTATCTATTGGATACATATCGTTTAGTTGAATCTGTTCTACCTATTAAGTATGTCATCTACTTGTGATTTTAATAGATGTTGGCAGAGAGTTATATCTCTCGCTGAGATGTTTGGTCTCACCCTATGGGTTTCCACATCTTTTAGGTGGTCGAGGATGAGAAAGTAAAGATCGTGTTGTTGAGGTTGAGCAATGAGAGGAGAAGTAGCTAAGTCAAGGTTGGATAAGCTGGTTGTGTGTTTCGTAGTAGATTCCTATGTGTCATCCCTATATTGAGAAAGAATTTTGGATTTATACCTTTGATGTATAGATATGGCATATATGTATGGACAAGTTATCATATGTACCGGTTGTGTCTAGTGAGCCAGTGAGCAAGGCTATGTAATAATATTTTGGCAGGTTATATATATATATATATATATATATATATATATATATATATATAATGTGTGTGTGTGTGGCTTCTGTGGACTCTGATATGATATGCTTCCACTTGATGTAAGTAGTCTCCAATGTGGAATCTTTGGGTTCTGGGAAGACCTTTGAAATATTAAGGCGATTTGGGGCTGTGAAGTTGTAACATACCAAATTCTAGAATTTTGTCTTTTGACCCTCTTTCCCTTCTTTTCCTTTCATTTCTATCCTTATTGTCCTTTCTATTTAATTAGTGGAATTTATAGTGGTTTACTAAACATTTATTCACTAATTATACCAATGGAAAGGTTTATGCACAAATACCTCAGTGAAAGCTTAATTACCATAATTAAGTGCTCTAAACCTTAATATAACTTTTTGATGTGATTTAAAAATAGAAAATATGCCATATAACTCATTTTAGTGGTAATATGAAGATAAGAAACATAATTGGATGAACAATTTAGATAATGGGCCGTTAATGGGCCATATGACATATCTCATAAAAATAAGTCTCAAAATAAGAAACAAACTTCAAATTCAAAATCTACATATCAAAATTAGCTTACATGTCAAATTTCATCTAATTTGGACAACCTTGAAATATTAGGATAAGTTTAGGAGAGAGAAAATGAGTAATAAGCATAAGTAATGAATAATATGATTATATAACTTCAAAATATGGAAATAATTGTAAATTCATATTCTACACATCAAAGATAACTTGTGGATGAAGTTTGGTCCAATTTGGATGTTGTTTGTGCAGGTTATGTAATTATATGTACATTATGGACTTTTATGCAATTTACCAAATTGGGAGGTTTTCTTTGCAAATTATCAATTGGATTTTAATCCTTAGATATTCCCTTACCATTCTATATTTTGAACCATGGGACACCTGGTTGCACCTTGGTTTGAAGGTGTTACTTTCCAAGGGCATTATCGGGATTACCCTCTTTATAAATGTGCTTATCTTTAAAAGCTATCAACCAATGGGGTTATTTCTTTGTTTGAAGGACGGTGGGGATGTCGTAGAAGGATCTAGGGGCTCTTAGGACCAACCTTTGGTATACAAGAAGAGTCTATGAGCTGTCTACTTGCATGGCCATGAAGCCTTAGCCTAAGGACACATGGAAAGTCACATAGACACCTCATGCTTGCCCCCTTCTTTATAAAGTCATGCCTACCCCTTCCCACCTCCCAATTCAAGAAGCAATCCTCTCCTTCTCTTTCCTACATCTTAGAGAATCATCCCTTCTATGTTTTTCCAAGAAGTTTCTGTCCCAAGGTAAAAGAGGGTGCCTACCTTGGTGACCATGACCATACATGGTAAAACTCCACCTAGAATCCTAGAACATCTCATCTCCATGCTCTTTTGCTAGGGTTTGCACCTCTAAAATGGAGAAGGTGATCTTTTCTCAAGAAAGGAGCTTGTCTTGGAACAACCATACCTTCTATTCTCACGATCCTTTCTGTTTGGACCTTATTAACTTCCTAGAGGCAAGTTTTGATAACCCCCTTCTCATATATTTCTTAGTACATGCTTAAAACTCATGCTTCTATGTTTAAAATCGATGATTTCCATCTCTTTTTTACCATGTTCTTCTAGGGTTTTGGTTTCTTGTTGTTTTAACTTCTCTAGAAGCTCTAGTTTGATTACCTATTCAACTTTAAACCTGATCTTGGGTCAAATGGTATTTTATCCCTCTCCCTCTCTCTTCAATTATCTCGACCGGTTTGATGATGTGGCAATTTCCTATTTTAAACATAGAAGCATGAGTTTTAATTGACCTCTTATTGAAAAATTCATATCTTCTAAAATTCTTATCCAAATTTGACAAATAAATATGTTTTGGAATTGAAAAATTTATCTCTATCTAATAAAAATATTTTCAAGGTCTGATTTCATGGTTTGACGAAGGGTGATTTTTGTATAATGAATTTAATGCATAAAATCCATAAAAATTACATCTTAATCATCATAACTCCGAAATTAACATAAAATATATTTTCTTGATTAGGAGAACTTAATAAGTTTATTGGTGATGTTTTAAGAGTCTAAATCCTAGTTTTTCTAAAAACGTCTAAAATTAGGGTATCTATACATTAATGTGCCTATGTACACTAATACATGCTAATACATTGAAAATAGGCAAAGTGGAACTTGGACTCAATTAAGGTGGTGAAAGTTAGTAATTGATATCGGTAAGAGAGGTATGCACATTTACACCTTAAGTTGGGAATAATTGTGACTTAACCTATTTTTCTATAATGAGGCTTTATTAAACCCTATTTCATATACTCTTGAATCTTTTGCTATACTTGCCTCATAAATCAATTTCAGAACATTATTCTTGGGTCTTGGTACCCCACTGTCATGCTTATTGATTCATATGTTTATTCTTTCCATGACTACTTTTTCTAGCATGTGGATTTATGTTCTATTTAATTTAAAGTAGCGGTACTTATGTACAACCACCCACAGAGGACATGTAAATAATCGCCCTGGGGAATGTCTTATTCTCCCCATAATATTGTAGGTGACTGGGAATGTCTTATTCTCCCCTCACCTATAGGTTAGAGGTCTAGTAGGTGCCTCAACCCTATTTAGTTAAGTAGACATAATTATCTTACATGCAAATCCTTTTTAATATAATTGTTAATTAATGGCAAGTTTTTTTTGAATAAAGCCTCATACTCTTGTTATCTTCATCTTATGATGAACCCTAGTCTGTTCTTATTTGCTTTACTTATCTTAATATCCTAGACTAGTTTTGTGACACATACTTTTCTTCCCTTTCCCTTTTTGCTGGGTGCCTTCCCAACCACCCAGGTGCTGAGCAAGGTGATGGACAAGACAAGGAAGATCATAGCTTTTGGCTTGGACTCAGTTCATGGAGATGTTGCTTGGAGACAAGATTGTAGTAGTCTAGAATTCTCTCTATCTAGATCTTGATTGTGTGTCTTGATGTAAACCCTAATGGGAGAATTTGATGTATTTTTGTAAACCTTTTATGAAATTGAATATAGTCAGTTATTTTTTTATTCCCCTACTTTCTAATGGTCTTTTGTATACCAATGTTTAATAAATTGGGAAAATTTATGCCCATTCTATCATACCTCTGAGAGTGTTTGGAATGGATGTCGATTCTTCAAATTTTTAGTAAAGGGGTGATTTCACTCTCTTACAGCATGGTATCAGAGCCCATGGTAGTCAGAATCTAACTATTTCAGTTTTGTCTCCCTAATTAGAATCCCTGCCTTACATAGTTCCTTTAGGTGACATGGTCGCCCTACAGTTGATCTATAAATGATGAAATGTTGATTTAGGACCCTATAGTTCCACATTAGTATCATGATGAATAAAACCCTACAATACTCATAACTAAAATATGCATAACTTAATGTTGTTTAGGTTTGCCGTTAGGCAACTATTAGGGCATGAAGTTGAAGCAAAGGTGTCTAGAAAGGATCAGGTTCTGGGGGCTGGCAATATTTTCCTCTGCCACATTTACTTGGTTTACGAGGACTCCCAGATCCATATGATACCGACCTGGCCTAAGCTGAAATGGATTGTCTGAAATATTTTGCTTTTAGGCAATAGTGACCTTAGACATCTATGTTGTATATCTTTGGGAACCCTAAGTTTTAGGTGTATGGTGACTTGTTTGAGGATGGATACCAAGACTAGTTTCCTTATGACCCATAAGACCACATGTTTGGATAGTTATCCCTAGAACCTAGAATTTGAAGTTTGGTGTTTAGTAAGCAATCAGAGTGCACAGTGAAGCATGATGTATCTTGTATATGGTCTAGTTAGACTCACCCTTTTACCTCTAGTTTAGTTTGGCTTGGTAGGTCAAACCTTTTAAGGGGTGGAGAGTAGTTGGTTTGATGGTGTTTGGGTAGTTAGATTTTTAGGATGAAATCCTTTCCAAGGGAATGGAGTCATGTAACATACTGAAATATAGCTACTCTGACTTTAGAAACCCTAACTCCCTAATTCAGAAGTTAGTGTGCTTGAATCCTTAATTTTGACCAAACAAGTTATAGTTGTAACCACATGTTTCTTTATATCCAAAAGAACATATAATGATCACCTAATGAATAGTTCATATATTTGAACCCTAATGAATATCTAATGCACATAATAAGAGTAATTTACATTTTAATACTAATAATGGATATGCATGATGTAGACCATGTCATAAACCAATAAACCCTAACGAAATTACAAGCAAGATAATTGTAACCTAATCTTGTATTTAATGTAATCAGTTAACATACTTTGATACACATAAATGATATATATAATCATCTAATCACATATTAATCAAGTCATCAATATGAAATGCATGATATGTTATCGTGTTATCTAATACACATGATTAATCACTTAATGTGAATCAATTTGTAATATGCCTCACCTTGATCATTAAAATACATGGAATGGCTTCAATTTGAATATGAAGTGATTCTATTCACATAAATGTGCAAATCAATAATATATATAAATATGAGAAAAGAATTAATGATGACGTTAATGTGAGAAATAAAGATAATGTGGTAATGAGGTAACATTTAATATAAATATATGTAATTGATGTGACATAATTTGGATTGAATGAAGACTTAATGACAAATTGAATATTTCATGCAAAATAATTCATTATAACTTAATGTGGTGATAGTTTAAGGATAATGGATTTGAAGTTCAAAATATTAAGGATAATGATCAAGTATATTGAGGGAATTGAGTAAACCATAATTTTGCTAAAATTATTAGTAAGATAAATGGGAAATATATATATATATATATATATATATATATATATATATATATATATATATATATATATATATATATATATATGATGTTTCATGGATGATAATGAAATATAACTTACTTGGTAATAAAGTGATTATGACATGACATAATTAAAATAATGGTGATAATGTGATATCATAATGAATATAATGTTAATGAGCAAAAAATGTAAATAACGTTAAATCTTCTAAAAAGAATATCTAAATAATGGAACCTAGGTGATCCTTGAGAACCTAACCTATGTCGAGATGCTTGTGGAGTATATGTTGATAAGTTGTTTGGTAGAAGTTAAGGTTGGAGAATTAACCTGAAGTTTTGTGATGAGATGTTGCACACTCACCCTTCCCTTCTTGCTTGTGATTTCAGGGAAAAAATCCTCTTTAAGGGGTGGAGTGTTGTAACATACCGAATTCTAGAATTTTGTCTTTTGACCCTCTTTCCCATATTCTCCTTTCATTTCTATCCTTATTGGCCTTTCTATTTAATTAGTGGAATTTATAGTGGTTTAGTGAACATTATTCACTAATTATACCAATGGAAAGGTTTATGCACAAATACCTTAGTGAAAGCTTAATTACCATAATTAAGTGCTCTAAACATTAATCTAACTTTTCGATGTGATTTGAAAATAGAAAATATGCCATATAACTCATTTTAGTGGTAATATGAAGATAAGAAACTTAATTGGATGAACAATTTAGATAATGGGCCGTTAATGAGCCATATGAAATATATCATAAAAAGAACTATCAAAATAAGAAAAAAACTTCAAATTCAAAATCTACATATCAAAATTAACCTACATGTCAAATTTCATCTAATTTGGACCACCTTGAAATATTAGGATATGTTTAGGAGAGAGAAAATGAGTAAAAAGCATAAGTAATGAATAATGTGATTATATAACTTAAAAATACATAAATAATGGTAAATTCATATTTTACACATCAAAGATAACTTGTGGATAAAGTTTGGTCCAATTTGGATGTTGTTTGTGTAGGTTATTCAATTATATACACATTCTGGACTTTTATGAAATTTACCCAATTGGGAGGTTTTCTTGGCAAATTATAACCTGGATTTTAATCCTTAGATATTCCCTTACCATTCAAGATATTTTTAACCATGGGGCACCTGGTTTCACCTTGGCTTGAAGGTGTTACTTTCCAAGGGCATTATAGGGATTACCCTCTTTATAAATGTGCTTATCTTTAAAAGCTATCAACCAATGAGGTTATTTCATTGTTTGAAGGATGGTGGGGATGTCCTAGAAGGCTATAGGGGATCTTAGGACCAACCTTTGGTATACAAGAAGAGTCTATGAGCTTTCCTCTTGCATGGCCATGAAGCCTTAGCCTAAGGACACATGGAAAGTCACATAGACACCTCATGCTTGCCCTCTTCTTTATAAAGCCATGCCTACCCCTTACCACCTCCCAATCCAAGAAGTGATCCTCTCCTTCTCTTTCCCACATCTTAGAGAATCATCCCTTCTATGTTTTTCCACGAAGTTTCTATCCCAAGGTAAAAGAGGGTGCCTACCTTGGTGAAGAAGGCTCCTAGGGTTCCAAATTTCTCTATTTAGGATTTCTTAAGCTCCTCCTTGGTGATTTTGACCAAAACTAGTAAGAATCCTCCTTTCCTTCCCTATTTTAATTCTTTTAGTATCCTCTTACCTTATTCTAGGTTGGAACCATGACCATACATGGTAAAACTCCACCTAGAACCCGAAAACATCTCATCTCCATGCTTTTTTGCTAGGGTTTGCACCTCTAACATTACCATGTTCTTCTAGGGTTTTGGTTTCTTGTTGTTTTCACTTATCTAGAAGATCTAGTTTGGTTACCTATTCAACTTCAAACCTGATCTTGGGTAAAATGGTGTTTTCTCCCTCTCCCTCTCTCTTCAATTATCTCGATCAGTTTGATGATGTGGTAATTTCCTATTGGTCAGTATTGACAAATTCATATCTTCTAAGCCTCTTATCCAAATTTGACAAATAAATATGTTTTGGAATTTTAAAATTGATATCTATCTAATAAAAATATTTTCAAGGTCTGATTTTATGGTTTGACGAAGGGTGATTTTGTAAAATTAATTTAATGCATAAAATCCATAAAAATTACAATCTTAATCATCATAACTCTGAAATTAACATAAAAATATATTTTCTTGATCAAGAGAACTTAATAAGTTTATTAGTGATGTTTTAAGAGTATAAATCCAATTTTTCTAAAAAGGTCTAAAATTAGGGTTTCTATATCTTAATGTGCACTATGTACTCTAATTCATGCTAATACATTGAAAATAAGCAATGTGAAACTTTAACTCAATTATAGTGGTGAAAGTTAGTAATTGATATCGGTAAGAGAGGAATGTGCATTTACACCTTAAGTTGGGATAATTGTGACTTAACCTATTTTTCTATAATGAGGCTTTATTAAACCATATTTCATATACTCTTGAATCTCTTCTATACTTGCCTCATAAATTAGTTTTAGAACATTATTCTTGGGTCTTGGTACCCCACTACCATGCTTATTGATTCATATGATTATTCTTGCCATGACTATTTTTCTTAGCATGTGGATTTATGTTCTATTTAATTTAAAGTAGTGGTACTTATGTACAACCACCCACAGAGGGTATGTAAAGAATCACCCTGGGGAATGTCTTATTCTCCCTATAATATTGTAGGTGAATGGGAATGCCTTATTCTCCCCTCACCTATAGGTTAGAGGTCTGGTAGGTGCCTCAACCCTACTTAGTTAAGCAGAAATAATTATCTTACATGCAATTCCTTTTTAATATAATTGTTAATTAATGGTAAGTTTCTTTTAAATATAGCCTCATACTCTTGTTATCTTCATCTTATGATGAGCCCTAGCCTGTTATTATTTGCTTTACTTATCTTAATATCCTAGACTAGTTTTGTGACACATACTTTTCTTCCCTTTCTCTTTTTGCTGGGTGCCTTCCCAACCACCCAGGTGCTGAGCAAGGTGATGGACAAAACAAGGAATATCATAGCTTTTGGCTTGGACTCAGTTCATGGAGATGTTGCTTGGAGACAAGATTGTAGTAGTAGTCTAGACTTTCCTCTATCTAGATCCTGATTGTGTCTTGATGTAAACCCTAATGGGAGAATTTGTTGTATTTTTGCAAACCTTTTATGAAATTGAATATAGTCAGTTATTTTTTTTATTCCGCTGCTTTCTAATGGTCTTTTGTATACCAATGTTTAATAAATTTGGAAAATTTATGCCCATTCCATCATACCTCTGAGAGTGTTTGGAATGGATGTCAATTCTTCAAAATTTTAGTAAATGGGTGTTTTCACTCTCTCACAGAAGTATGATGGTACGACAAACCTAGGGGATGCAGATCTATGGTTGATGAAGTTAGAGAAGGCCTTTAAGATCCTCAACATCCCCGAGGAAAACAAGGTGAAGCATGTCATGTATCTCTTAAAGGGGAGTGTTGGACATGGGTAAGCCATTGAGGAGGAGGAGAGGCCAGGTGTTGAGATTGGATGGGGGGAGTTCAAACGGGACTTTGTGAGTCGGTACTATTCTCAAACCAACCTAGATAAGAAGATCAACCGGTTTGAGAGGATTCAACAGGGATCAATGTCTATCAACGAGTATGAAGTAAAGTTTATGGAGTTGTTTAGGTTCTATCCATACATGGCTGCTATAGATCAAGAGAGGATCAAACATTTTAAGAAGGGTTTGAGTACAAAGTTGACTATGCCAATGTTAGCTTTGGAGAACCATGAGAAGTTCACCACATTTGTGGAGTCGGTTAGGAGAGTGGAACCATCTGTTGTTGAGAAACGTGAGAAGAGTGCCAAGAAGAGACCGAAATAGTATCATGGACAATCGTATGGAGGCTTCAAGAAGCCTAGGTTTTTAGTGCCGCCAACACAACATAGTTCAGGTGTGCCAATGCAGTGGTCACCTATTAGAGGCAGAGGCCATATTTTTCAACCAATAGGAGCCCATAATACAACATAAATGCTAGTGATGGGGTCATCTAGGCCATAGTACGAGACCATGACTTACCATAATGCGGGTAGGTACGACATATGAGGTGGGTGTGTCTAGTGAAAGATGATGAGGTGACCCAATAGTCGAGGTTGAGTCAATAAGGCTCGTAGAGACAATAGTTTGGAAGTGGTGGAGACTGAGGATGTGGACATGCATCACATGATGGTTCTTCAGGGCAAGCCAGCAGAGGATGAGGGTGACAATAAGAGACAATGCGATTCAATGCCATGCGTCAATCAGAAGGAGTGGTCAACCTGCAAGTAGTGACATGTCAGATGGAGTTATTTCATTTTGATTTGTCTTCTTATTGCTTTATATCTGTTTTGGTTGACCCGGGTGCTACACACTCTTTTGTCACTCGAGAAGTGATTGATAGTTGTGCTTTTCCTGTTAGTCATAGACTGATAGTCTTTGTTTAGAAATCCCATTGGTTGGTTCCACCGAGTTGCAGGAGGTGTGTCTTTCCCGTGTCTTTTCTTTTTCAGGACATAGAATTCAAGTGGATCTCATACCACTTGACATGCATGGATTCGATGTAATCCTTGGAATGGACACCTTAGAGAAGTATTAGGTGGTATTGGACTTTAGTTCCAAGGTGGCAACATTTGTTCATGGTGATGTGTTGTGGATCTTCCAAGGAGATAGGAAGATTCTTCAAACCTATTTGGTGTCAGCGATGGTAGCAAATAAGTTAATGAGGCAAGGAAGCAAAGCATTCTTAGCCCATGTAGTCGATACCAAGGCAAGGAGTCTGAGTATTCAGGAGGTTCCAGTTGTCTATGAGTTTGAGGACATGTTACACGATGAGTTCCCAAGTGTTCCTCCAGTCAGAGAGATTGACTTTGAGATCAATTTAGTTTTGTGCACATAGTCAATAGCACATACACCGTATAGGATGGCGCCAACAAAGATGGCAGAGTTAAAGAAATAGTTGCAAGAACTACTTGAGAAGAGTTTCATCAGACTGAGCACATCACCATGGGGTGCTCCCATGTTGTTTATGAAGAAGAAAGATGGATCTATGAGGTCGTGTATAGATTATAGATAGTTGAACAAAGTGAAGATCAAGAATAAGTATCCTTTGCCGTAGATTGATGACTTGTTTGACCAGTTTGAGGTGCTATAGTCTTTTCCAAGATAGACATGAGATTAAGATATCATTAGTTGTGGATCAAGGTAGATGACATACCGAAGTCTATTTTTAGCACAAGGTATTGTCACTACGAGTTTGTGGTTATGCCATTTGGGCTCTAATGCACCAACATTGTTTATGGACTTGATGAACATGGTGTTTGAGGCGTATCTTGATCAGTATGTGGTGGTGTTTATAGATGAAATCTTGATATATGGTCAAGACAACCAACAACATGAGAAGCATCTATACCACTCTCCTTAGGTCAGATGAATGTGAAGCTGGAGGTGTCCTTGATAGCAAGTCTATTGACACAATGTCAAGTGAAGCCTACATTGGGGAAGCATATTAAAGATACACATTAGAGTGATATTGTGATATAATAGATTCAAGTAGAGTTTGGAAGTGAGAATTGTGATGGATTCCATTAGATAGAGGATGGGACAATGTGTTACCACAACAGAGTTGTGGTTCCTGATGTTGACAATTTATTGAAGATGGTTTCTGGAAGAGGCTCGCTCTTTGATGTATGTTATGCACCCAGGTAGCACCAAGATGTATCACAATCTGAAGGACTTGTCTTAGTGCCTGGATTGAAGAGTGATGTGGCTGAGTTCGTCACAAAGTGCATGGTATGTCAACAAGTTAAGAAGAGCATCAGAAGCCTATAGGAACATTGCAATCGTTTCCTATACCTCAGTGGAAATGGGATCATGATATGATGTACTTTGTCGTTGGTATTCCTAGGACAACCAAGGTTTATGATTTCATTTTGGTGATCGTTGACATTTTAACTAAGTCAGCACACTTTTTGCCAGTAAAGATGACATATACAATGGAAAAGCTCACTGAAATATATGTTCATGTGATAGTGCATTTGTAAGGTGTTCTAGCTACTATCGTTTCAGATAGAGGTCCTTAGTTCACTAGTCACTTTTGGGAGCACTTGAACACAACTTTGAGTACGCAGTTGAGGTTCAACATTGTTTTTCACCCACATACGGGTGGACAATTGAGAGGATGAAACATATTCTAGAGGACTTACTAAGAGCTTGTGTTGTATAGTTTTTGGGTAGTTGGGATGTGCATCTTAGTCTAATAGAGTTTTCTTATAGTAACATTTATCATAGGATCACTAGCATGACACCTTATGAGGAATTGTATGGGAGACGTTGTAGATGTCCATTATGTTGGTGTGAGACAGGTGAATACCAACTTATAGGTCCTAAGCTTGTGTAGCAGATGATAGAGAAGATCAAAGTGATTCAACAACAGTTGAAAGCAACCCAAGATAGATAGAAATTGTATGTTGATAACCATCACAAACCGTTGGAGTTTCAAGTGGAGGACAGAGTGTACCTCAAGGTCTAATGGAACATGTTGGGAAGGTAGCCTATAAGTTGGAGTTACCACCTGAGTTGCATAGGTTTCATCCAGTGTTCCATTTGTCCATGTTGAGGAAGTGCCACCCCGATACTGAGTTGGTTTTGTAGCCTGTGGAGGTTGAGCTTGATGAAGACATATCTTATGTGGAAGGTCTTGTGTTGATCTTGGATAGGAGGTTTAAGAAGTTGAATAAGAAGGATATCATTTTGGCTAAGCATCTGTGGCATCATCATGGCGTTCAGAAAGCCACGCGGGAGCTTGAGGAAGAGATGCGTAAGAAGTACCCGTCTCTTTTTGCATAGGATTTTAGGGGTGAAATCCTTGTTAGGGGTTTATGGTTGGAAGTCCCCTGACCTAGCTTAGTGCATGAGTATGCTTGCTTTGCTTAATAAGATGCTTAGACCCTCAATCTAATCCTTTTGAGATGATTTGTTAACATGTGACGATCTTATGTTCCAGTTTGGTCATGTTCTGATAATTTTTGAGCTTTGTATGCTTATTTTGGACCAAGTTGCAATTTACCCAAGTTGAGGGGTTATCTTGCACTTTTTTACATGTTGAGTGTTTCCATAGTGTTTAGCATCATGAGAGAGAGAATGATGCTATGGGATGCTTGTTGGACCTTGGTTTATGAGGTGGCATCATGTAGTGATGCTAGGGTTTCTAGGTTTGCTTGATATCGACCTTGATGTGCTTTGTTGAGTGTCTCTTTGGTTGTCTCTAATGTTGACACCTCACGCCTACCTTTCTTCCCTCCTACTTTGAGTATATAACCTCTCTCTTCTTCATGCAAGTATATTATTCAACCCTCTTTCTTCTCCCTTCTCTTGTGCTCGTCCTTGTAGCTTGGTGGAGCAAGAAGGACTGATCTTGGGCACTCTGGAGGTCGGCCAACCTTGCATGTGGTGCTTTGAAGCTTGATCACCTTCCTTGTGGTGATTCTTGGTGGTTTCTCTTGTTGGTAAGTGGTTATTTTACCTTGATCACATTTTTTCTTTGGAACCATACCTTTCTTCTTCCCCTTTCTTGGTTATAGACTGTGGACTATCCATGGTGGTCATTCTTGAGAGTAAACTCCTCATAACAAGGGTTAGAAGCCATGTTTTGATAAGGTGGTACCTGTAACATCCCTGACCTGGGTTATGCTTTAACCCTAGGTGTTTTGTTTAAGAAAGATAATTATATGCTTGATCTTATCTTTTGAAAAGTAATTAAGGTTCAAGAGGAACTTAGAATTCAATTTTAGTCCTTTTTGAACAATGTTGAAATAATGTTTGTCTATTTTAGACTAAAGTGCAAATTACCCAAGTTGAGGGGTTAACTTACAAATGTTGCATGATAAAATGTTCCTAAAGTGTTGAAGCATTATGATAATGAAGATGATGCAGAGGTATGTCTTGTGAAAACCTGAGTATCAAGAAAGAGCTGATAAAGCAATGTTTGTGCATTAAAACCTAGTTTTGGTGTAATGTGCAATTTACCCAAAACCCAGGGTTCAATATGCAAATTACCACTTCAAAATAGTCCCTAATATTTCTTGGAATTATGTACAAAAAAGAAAATTAGAGGGGTGCCTGATTTGAATCATTTTGGAGGAGAGAGAATCTTGATATTAAAATAATCACGATTTAAGCATAATTGGAACTTTACTTCAATTTAATGCAAAAATAAATATATTAATTGAAGTGCTCTTCAACCAAAATTGTGTTGGATGAAATCCATATATGTGGACGTCCTTGTGCGCTGCAAAGGCAACGAAAATATCTTAAGGAGGTTAAGAACCCACTCACATTATTATAAGAAAATGAAATATCCACTCACTTATGGATATTATTATAATATGATTTAAGGTGCTTAATTTGTTTTCCTCTAAATCGTGGATAATTGAGAGGAATAAGAGGCAAGGAAGATATCCTAGTATCTAAGGAAGAGAAGGGGGCAAGTGGCAAGGAATTGGAGGAGTTATCCCCTACTTTCTCTCTCTTAAATGAAGTTTTAATAAAATGCATATATGCTCCTTTATCCATAGCTTGGATGGGTAATTTTGAATCCACCTTCACTTATTGCTTGAAAAAACGACCAAGGGAGCTTGGAGCAACAAGAGGACGACCCCTAACCTATTGGTAAGCTTCTTGACCTTCTTTCACCATGATTTCATGGTGGAAATCGAAAATAAATGATGGGTTTCTTCTTTTCTCCATGCGATCTTCTATCCTAGCCATTTCTTTTCTCTCAAAATCTTGAGGACGAGCTAGGGATAGTTGAGAAAGCTTCTTCCACCATTAAAGAAGTGGAGTTTGGAGCTTTGAAGCTCAATTGAAGGTGGGTTATATAACTTGAACCCTTATTCATTGTTATTGAATTCAATTTCTCAATCCATTATGTTCAATTGTTCTTCCTGAAATTCCTTTGATTAATTGATGAAACTACCATGGAAATGGAAGTAGAATTCGAGGGGTTGAAGCTTGATGATGATGACATAATCCTAAGCACACATCTCAACATAATTTAATTGTAAACGGTTTCATGAATTTTGGCCCAATCAGGTTTGACAAACCGTTTGGTGACCAAACGATTTGTAAACCATTTGGAGGCGAAGTTCCAAACCATTTGAAAGTGGTTGACCGAATGGGACAGTTGACCGTTTAGAGCCTTAAACGGTTTCAAACCAGTTGGACATATTGAGTTGACCGTTTGGGTTGAGTTGACTATTTGGTCAAGTAAGTTCAAAACTGATTGGAACCTTAAACGGTTTCAAACCGTTTAGACATTTAGGTCAAACCATTTGGAGACTTAAACAGTTTCAAACCATTTGGACAAGTCAACCAAAATTGTTTGGATGATTAATGGTTGTAATTGAGGGTTGAAGATCCAAGGATTATACATTGATGGACTTCAATGATCCAATTGATGAAGGAATTGTTGATGCAAAACCCTAACTAGTGTAGTTGAAGAAGTACCTCTTTTGGACTTTCGATTTCAAGGGAAGTTTGGACCAAACGGTCTTGAGACCATTTGAGTCCAAACGATCTTGAAACCATTTGGGGTCAAATAGTCTCAACACCATATGGACTCAAACGGTTTCAAACCATTTAGAGATCAAAGGGTCAAGACCGTTTGGTGACTCAATGTGATCAAATCAATTGATAACTTAATGTGATGAAGGATCAATTAACCCTTTAATTGTTACTGATGTATAGTAGAGATAATTACAAGGGTTGTACCTTTAAGGTACTAAATGATTAGTAACCCTAGAAGATTTATTCCTTGAAGCTTAAGTAATAAAAATCACAATACACTATGTCAACTTTAATTGAATGTAATTAATTGAAGGGTTGGTTGACCTAATATAACCAAGTTTGATCTACTCAAAATCCTAGAGAGGATGAAAAAGAGAGGAATTCATACATGTATAATAATCATGTAAAGGTCAAGCCTTAGCACCTTCAATTTGAATAATTATGTAATTAGGGTATGATCCTTAATAAAGAGATTATGAAACCCTAATCAAGAAGGTTGTTGAGCCCTAACCCTAATTTAGGGAAATATCAGATATAACCTAATTGAGGACGATTCCATGAGAAACCCTAATTGAGGGTGATCCTACGAGAAACCCTAATTGAGGGTGATGCCATGAGAAACCCTAGTTGGGATGAATAGTAAACCCTAATTATGGGAAATGTGATGCGAAAGACTGATGAAGGGTGATGGTATATGAAATCCTAACCCTAATGAAGTATGATAGTATGTGAAACCCTAAACCCTCATAAAGGGTGATGGTATGGGAGAACTAATCCTAATAATAGAATAGTGATTATTACACTGATAAGGGAAATACCTAAAGTGATTGACTATAGGTAACCCTATAACAAACAATGATTTAACCTGAGATGAGTCCCTATCATTGAAGATTGTTAGACAATCCTTATGTGTGTTTTATGACCTATGCACTTCACTATAAAGGTGATAGGTTAGTATATGGAAGTATTAGGATGGGAAATACCTTAATACAATATAAATTGATAAACTCAAGTAAGTTTAAAGTGCTGAGGGAAGTGATATATCAAGGCATCATAGATATCACATCCATCTCTTTAAGAATGATATCCCTTGATGCATCTCAAATCCAACATACTTGGATGAGTAACATATAAAGAGTGCTATCCTAATCATTACATCAAGATGTAATGTGTTTTATGAACTATGAGAATGGTTGTTGCATAGTGAAAGGTGACAAGAGGTTAAATGTGCTTTATGAGCCATGAGATTAGTTGTTACCTAGTGAGAGGTAACAAGATATTTTCATTGTCCTTGTGAACCGCATGAGTAAGTTGATACCTAGTGAAAGGTACCAAGATAATTATAAGAGTTCCCTGTAAGAGATGATATTGTTCTTAATAAACCAAGAAAATGGAAACTTAGTAACATAATAATCATAACAAAAGGATACAATAATAATGATGGAACCTTGATTATACAAGTGTGGAGAAGAGAGGGATACTCGTTTTATATAAAGAATATGATAGAGCATGATGGCATGGCCAAAGTTTAAATGTCAGTAAAAGAATGAGGTACCCAGTGCTGTGTAAATAGACATGGGACGTAATCATAGGATTGGTATAGTTCAATACCTGGAATAATGTCACAAGATTGACATAGTTCAATACCTGGAATAGATGCACAAGATTGGAATAGTGTAATACCTGGAATAGATACACAAGATTGGTCATAACCCAATACCTAGAATAATGTCATAGGATTGACATAGTTCAATACCTGGAATAGATGCACAAGATTGGCATAGTCTAATACCTAAAATAGATACACATGATTGGTCATAACCCAATAACTAGAATAATGTCACAGGATTGACATAGTTCAATACCTCGAATAGATGCACAGGATTGGCATAGTCTAATACCTGGAATAGATACACATGATTGGTCATAACCCAATACCTGGAATAATGTCACATGATTGACATAGTTCAATACCTGGAATAGATGCACAGGATTGACATAGTCTAATACCTGGAATAGATACACAAGATTGGTCATAACCCAATACCTGGAATAATGTCACAGGAGTGACATAGTTCAATACCTGGAATAGATGCACATGATTGGCATAGTCTAATACCTAGAATAGATACACATGATTGGTCATAACCCAATACCTGGAATAATGTCACAGGATTGACATAATTCAATACATGGAATAACTGCACATGATTGGTAATAACCCAATACCTGGAATAACTGCACAGGATTGATCACAACCCAATACTTGGAATAATGTAACAGGATTGGCATAGTCCATTACCTGGAATAATGTCACAGGATTGGCATAGTCCATTACCTGGAATAATGTCACGGGATTGACATAGTTCAATACCTGGAATAGTTGCATAGGATTGGCATAGTTCAATACCTGGAACAGTTGCACAGGATTGGCATAGTTCAATACTTGGAATAGTTTCACATGATTGGCATAGTCCAATTCCTGGAATGGGTGCACAAGTTTGGCATAGTCTAATACCTGGAATGGATGCACATGTTTGTCATAGTCTAATATCTAGAATGGATATGCATGAATCATATAAGTCCAATGCTTGTACTAGTGGCACATGTTTGGTATAATTCAATGCCTGGAATATTTATACATGATTGGTATAGACCAATGCCTGAACAAGATATGATGATGTCCACTCTCATGTCCAGTATAAACCAATACCTGTTTAGCAGATTGGCTAAGGCCATCAGATAGAAATAAGAAAGAGTCATGGGTGACATATCAGAGTAATGGGTATCATGAGAAAAGCATGAGATGTTGAGTTAATATAATAGATAAATGATATACATGTTCTTCCTATTCCTTATAAAGAGAATAGATGATTTAATGCTTTATCATAGATAGTTGCAATATTAAAGATGAGAATGATATAAACTTCTTATCCTCTATTCTGATTCATATTATAAAATGCAATAATAATGTTTCTGGTGGAGAGTTATATCTCTCGCTGGGGCAATTTTCAATTGTCTCACCCCCGTGGGATCCAACATTTTTTAGGTGGATGAGCACAGAGGAGATTGAGAACATCTTGTAGAGGTAGAACTTTAGAAGAAGCAGGGACAACAGTGACAGCTCAAGTTGACTGTACTGTCTGTCATGTCTTGTAGATAGAAGTCCTATGTGTCGTCTCTGTACTCTCAGGTCCTCGGAGTTAATAGTTAGTGCTTTTAATGAATCAGTTTGAGATTTTGGCTTGATGTCTCAAGGTTCTTATGATGTCTGTGTTTAGTTTTTAACAAGGAAGTTGATATTGTAACCCTCGAGAAGAGATGGTACAAAATATGTACTTATGAACCAGGATGTAAATGTAATACATTGGTTCTTGTTGAAAGAGTTTTCCTATGATTGGATCTCTTTGAAAAAGGTTTTAATTTTTAGTGATTTTCAGTAATCCAATGTTAGTGACCGCTTCCACTTAGTTAATGATGTATGTTTTGAATGCTTCACGACAATTTTGTGGTATCAGAGCTCTAGGTTCACTGAGTCTACAGAGACATAGGACTAAGGTGTTGAGTCTGTTCTAAGTATACCCAATATCTCTTATAGTGCCTTCTTCTTCTGTAAAGAAGATCTATAACACAAGGATGTCTGGAGAACATGAGGAACACGTTGCTGAGAGCAATGTTGCTGCACCAGTGGGAGGTGCAAGGGATCAATCAAGGAAGGAACCAGTGCCTAAAAATCCCCATGTTGATGAATTCATGAGAGGAAACCCAGATGTTCATAATCTTTTTGGGCAACTCATGACCACACTGAGGTATATGGAAGACCGGATGCCAGCACCAGCACCTAGGGTACCAGTTTCCAATGAGGGATATGGGTCTGGTAAGACCTTTGAATGACTACGTTGTGTATGAGCCCTAGAATATGCTGGAACATCTGACCCAGTAGATGCTGATCTCTGGCTCACTGAGTTAGAAAAAGCCTTTAAGATTCATAGTATCCAAGAGGATGACAAAGTTAAACATGCGGTGTACCTTTTGAAGGGTAGTGCTGGTCACTGGTGGGATGTAGAAGAAATAAAAAGGAATGATGAAGAGGTTGAATGGGAGGAATTTCATCGAGAATTCATTAATAAGTATTTTCTAAAGACATACTTAGATGAAAAGATCTCACAGTTTGAGAAGATTTTACAGGGAGCCATGTCGATAAATGAATATGAGGTTAATTTCATGGAACTTTTATGATTTTGTCCTCAAATGGCAGTTACTGAGGAGGAGAAGATCTGACATTTTGAGAAGGAATTGAATGCTGAGATGTCCATCCCAGCATTTGTCCTAGAAAGTAGAGAGAAGTTTGCCACATTTGAGGAGTCTATACAGACGATAGAAAGGTCTACGATAAAGGAACATGAGACAAACCTTAAAAGGAAGTCTACACAGTCACGGGAATAGTGGAGTAGTGGCAACAAAAAACCAAAATATTCACCAGTTCAACCACAATATAGTGCACCTATGCAAGGGTCATCAAGTTGGTGTCGAGCTTGTCAGAAATGTGGACAAATAGGACATTTTAGACATCAATGTCCAAGAAGAAATAATGAGGTGACCCAACAGTCAGGGTACAATCTGCAAAACCTACAAGGACCTCAGTCCAGTGGATCAGATGGTAGAGGACGAAAACAAGTGTCACAGTTTGGTCCATCTACTTCTGGTAGTAAAGGACAAAGGAAATAACATATAACAACTAACTCCATGTTTTGGGTCAGATAAGATGCTAGATAACTTGTAAAAGGTAGACTTGTCAAGATAGAACTTTCTATTTTGAGTTATCTTCTGTTCTCTACTATAAGAAATGTAGTTGTTGTTTAGTTGATCTGTATAATCCTTTAAGGATATGAGGAAGAGATAAGAATGATGAAAACTTATGTTCAGTTTAATATTCTCTTATATGATTGAAAATTTCTCTTTTCATGCAGAAAGGGAAAAGATGTAAAAGAAACACTCAGAGAAAATCTGAGATACTAAGTAGTGAAATTTAAAGAGATGTTAAGAATATGAAACATAATATAAAACAAATACATACTACCTAATTTAAGTTCTTGAATACCCTGGCCATGTATTCATTTATTGAAGACAAGGTAAGTATGACATATCTAGATTGTTATCTTTCTGATTACCCTGATCAAGTATTCATTCTGAAACAATCTAAAAGAACCTAAAGAAGTAGGGGATGTGGCATGGATATTTCCACCACATTTAATTGATGTACGAAGGAATTTGATTATATATCAACTTACAAACAAAAGAAGATGTTTAGTACAATATATACCCTGGTCTAAAGACCAAGAGGTAATAATTACCTGATAAGAGGTAACAATAAACATGATGAACTGAGGATTTGAATACCCACATCTAGTGATCATGATGATAATGAGAATAATGAATGATGAGATGTAATCATCCTTATAATTCCTATGCTTATGGCAAGGAACCAAAGACAAAATAAGGGTAAATAACTCATGAACTCAGAAAGTTCATGCAATAATTAGAGAAGATGATAATCTCTTCTCATTAATGAAAAACTCTGGATAGTAATGGGTGATAAGAAGAATATGATTCTTTGTTTTCTTTCCTTTTAGGGACATGGCAATCAAGTGGGTCTTAGGACACTTGATGTGCACAATTAAAACTATTTATTTGATGGATACTAAGAAAAAGTATCATCTTGTCTTAGACTTAGGTTACAAGAAAAAGATGTGTGTAACAAGTAATGTCCCAAGATGAAACAAAGATGAATATGTGATGTGTTTTCAACACATGTAATGGATACCAAGGTAAGGGATTCTTGTATTAGATAATTATGTTGCATACCTAGAAGGAGCTAACTGTGAAATCAGTTTAGCTATATAGCATGGACATCATATGTTAGGGGTTTATGCTTTCATAAGCATGACATTGAAATGTTATGTGAAGACTTGATGAGATGATATATAGATAATATTTGTTTCCCTTTATCTGGGATTTCAGGGACGAAATCCTTGTTAGGGGTGTATAACTTGTAACATCCCTGACCTGGGTTTTGCTTTAACCCTAGGTGTTTTGTTGAAGAAAGATAATTATATGCTTGCTCTTATCTTTTTAAAAGTAATTAAGGTTCAAGAGGAACTTAGATTTCAATTTTAGTCCTTTTTGAACAATGATGAAATAATGTTTTGTCTATTTTAGACTAAAGTACAAATTACCCAAGTTGAGGGGTTAACTTGTAAATGTTGCATGATAAAATGTTCGTCAAGTGTTGAAGCATCATGAGAATGAAGATGATTTAGATGTATGGCTTGTGAAAGCCTGAGTACCAAGAAAGAGCTGATAAAGAAATGTTTGTGCATTAAAACCTAGTTTTGGTATAATGTGCAATTTACCCAAAACCTAGGGTTCAATAAGCAAATTACCACTTCAAAATAGTCCCTAATGTTTCTTGGCATTATGTAGAGAAAATAAAATGAGAGGGGCGCCTCATTTGAATCACTTTGGAGGAGAGAGAATCTTGATATTAAAATAATCAAGATTTAAGCATAATTGGAACTTTACTTAAATTTAATGCAAAAATAAATATATTAATTGAAGTGCTCTTCAACCAAAATTGTGTTGGTTGAAATCCATATATGTGGACGTCCTTGTGCCATGCAAAGGCAACGAAAATATCTTAAGGATGTGAAGAACCCACTCACATTATTATAAGAAAAAGAAATATCCACTCACTTATGGATATTATTATAATATGATTTAAGGTGCTTAATTTTTTTTCCTCTAAATCGTAGATAAGTGAGAGGAATAAGAGGCACGGTAGATAGCCGTGTATCTAAGGAAGAGAAGGGGTCAAGTGGCAAGGAAATGGAGGAGTTATCCCCTACTTTCTCTCTCTTAAATGAATTTTTAATAAAATGCATATATGCTCCTTTATCCATAGCTTGGATGGGTAATTTCGAATCCACCTTCACTTCTTGCTTGCAAAAACGACCAAGGGAGCTTGGATAAACAGGAGGATGACCCCCAACCTGTTGGTAAGCTTCTTGACATTCTTTCACCATGATTTCATGGTGGAAATAAAAAATAAATGATGGGTTTGTTCTTTTCTCCATGCGATCTTCTATCCTAGCCATTTATTTTCACTCAAAAGCTTGAGGAAGAGCTTGAGATAGTTGGGAAATCTTCTTCCACCATTAAAGACGTGGAGTTTGGAGCTTTGAAGATCAATTGAAGGTGGGTTATATAACTTGAACCCTTATTCATTGTTATTGAATTCAATTTCTCAATCCATTATGTTCAATTGTTCTTCTTGAAATTCCTTTGATTAATTGATGAAACTACCATGGAAATGGAAGTAGAATTCGAGGGGTTGAAGCTTGATGATGATGAAATCATCCTAAGCACACATCTCAACATAATTTAATTGCAAACGGTTTCATGAATTTTAGCCCAATCGGTTTTGACAAACCGTTTGAACATGGTTGACCGAATGGGATAGTTGACTATTTGGAACCATAAACGGTTTCAAACCATTTGGACATATTGAGTTGACTGTTTGGGTTGAGTTGACCGTTTGGTCAAGTAAGTTCAAAACCGATTGGAACCTTAAACGGTTTCAAACCTTTTAGACATTTAGATCAAAACCGTTTGGCGCCTTAAATAGTTTCAAACCATTTGGACAAGTCAACCAAAATTGTTTGTATGGTTAATGGTTGTAATTGAGGGTTGAAGATCCAAGGATTATACATTTATGGACTTCAATGATCCAATTGATGAAGGAATTGTTGATGCAAAACCCTAATCGGTTTAGTTGAAGAAGTACCTATTTTGGACTTTTGGTTTCAAGGGAAGTTTGGACCAAATGGTCTTGAGTCCATTTGAGTCCAAACGGTCTTGAAACTATTTGGGGTCAAACAGTCTCAAGACCGTTTGGACTCAAACAGTTTCAAACCATTTAGAGATCAAAGGGTCAAGATCGTTTGGTGACTCAATGTGATCAAATCAATTGATAACTTAATGTGATGAAGGATCAATTGACCCTATAATTGTTACTGATGTATAGTAGAGATAATTACAAGGGTTGTACCTTTAAGGTACTAAATGATTAGTAACCCTAGAAGAGTTATTCCTTGAAGCTTAAGTAAGAAAAATCTCAATACACTATGTCAACTTTAATTGAATGTAATTAATTGAAGGGTTGGTTGACCTAATATAACCAAGTTTGATCTAGTCAACATCCTAGATAGGATGAAGGAGAGAGGAATTCATACATGTATAATAATCATGCAAAGGTCAAGCCTTAACACCTTAAATTTGAATAATTATGTAATTAGGGTATGATCCTTAATAAAGAGATTATGAAACCCTAATCAAGAAGGTTGTTGAGCCCTAACCCTAATTTAGAGCAATATCAGATGTAACCTGATTGAGGGTGATTCCATGAGAAACCCTAATTGAGGGTGATCCTATGAGAAACCCTAATTGAGGGTGATGTCATGAGAAACCCTAGTTGGGATGAATAGTAAACCCTAATTATGGGAAATGTGATGTGAAAGCCTAATGAAGGGTGATGGTATATGAAATCCTAACCCTAATGAAGTATGATAGTATGTGAAACCCTAAACCCTAATAAAGGGTGATGGTACGGGAGAGCTAATCCTAATAATGGAATAGTGATTATTACACTGATAAGGGAAATACCTAAAGTGATTGACTATAGGTAACTCTATAACAAACAATGCTTTAACCTGAGATGAGTCCCTATCATTGAAGATAGTTGGACAATCCTTATGTGTGTTTTATGACCTATTCACTTCACAATAAAGGTGATAGGTTAGTATATGGAAGTATTAGGATGGGAAATACCTTAATACAATATAAATTGATAATCTCAAGTAAGTTTAAAGTGTTGAGGAAAGTCATATATCAAGGCATCATAGATATCACATCCAACTCTTTAAGAATGATATCCCTTAATGCATCTCAAATCCAACATACTTGGATGAGTAACATATAAAGAGTGCTATCCTAATCATTACATCAAGATGTAATGTGTTTTATGAACCATGAGAATGGTTTTTGCCTAATGAAAGGTGATAACAGGTTAAATGTGCATTATGAGCCATGAGATTAGTTGTTACCTAGTGAGAGGTAACAATATATTTTTATAGGCCTTGTGAACCACATGAGTAAGTTAATACCTAGTGAGAGGTACCAAGATAATTATAAAAGTTCCCTATAAAAAATGATAATGTTCTTAATTAACTAAGAAAATAGAATCTTAGTAACATAATAATCATAACAAAAGGATACAATAATAATGATGGAACCTTGATTATACAAGTGTGGAGAAGAGAGGGATACTTGTATTACATAAAGAATGTGATTGAGAATGATGGCATGGCCAAAGTTCAAATGTCAGTAAAAGAATGAGGTACCCAATGCTGTGTAAACAAACATGGGACGTAATCATAGGATCGACATAGTTCAATACCTGGAATAATGTCACAGGATTGACATAGTTCAATACCTGGAATAGATGCACATGATTGGCATTGTCTAATACCTAGAATAGATACACAAGATTGGTCATAACCCAATACCTAGAATAATGTCACAGGATTGACATAGTTCAATACCTGGAATAGATGCACAAGATTAGCATAGTCTAATACCTAGAATAGATACACATGATTGGTCATAACACAATACCTGGAATAATGTCACATGATTGACATAGTTCAATACATGGAATAGATGCACAGGATTGGCATAGTCTAATACGTGGAATAGATACACAGGTTGGTCATAACCCAATACATGGATTAATGTCATAGGATTGACATAGTTCAATACCTAGAATAGATGCACAAGATTGGCATAGTCTAATACCTAGAATAGATACACATGATTGGTCATAACCCAATACCTGGAATAATGTCACAAGATTGACATAGTTCAATACCTAGAATAGATGCACATGATTGGCATAGTCTAATACCTGGAATAGATACACATCATTGGTCATAACCCAATACCTGGAATAATGTCACATGATTGACATAGTTCAATACCTGGAATAACTGCATAGGATTGGTAATAACCCAATACCTAGAATAACTACACAGGATTGGTAATAACCCAATACCTGGAATAACTGCACAGTATTGGTCACAACCCAATACCTGGAATAATGTCACAGGATTGGCATAGTCCATTACCTGTAATAATGTCATAGGATTGGCATAGTCCATTACCTGGAATAATGTCACAAGATTGACATAGTTCAATACCTTTAATAGTTGCATAGGATTGGCATAGTTCAAAACCTAGAATAGTTGCACATGATTGGCATAGTTCAATACCTGGAATAGTTGCACAGGATTGGCATAGTCCAATACCTGGAATGGATGCACATGTTTGGCACAGTCTAATACCTGGAATGGATGCACATGTTTGGCATAGTCTAATACCTAAAATGGATACACTGGAATAATATAAATCGAATGCTTGTACTTGTTGCACATGATTGGTATAATCCAATGCCTAGAATATTTATACAGGATTGGTATAGACCAATGCCTGAATAAGACATGATGATGTACACTCTCATGTCCAGTATAAACCAATACCTGTTTAGCAGATTGGCTAAGACCATCAGATAGAAATAAGAAAGAGTCATGGGTGACATATCAGAGTAATGAGTATCATGAGAAAAGCATGAGATGTTGAGTTAATATAATAGATAAATGATATACGTGTTCTTCCTATTCCTTATAAAGAGAATAGATGATTTAATGCTTTATCATAGATAGTTGCAATATTAAAGATGAGAATGATATAAACTGCTTATCCTTTGTTCTGATTCATATTATAAAATTCAAGAATAATGTTTCTGGTGGAGAGTTATATCTCTCGCTGGGGAAATTTTCAATTGTCTCACCCCCGTGGGATCCAACATTTTTTTAGGTGGATGATCACATAGGAGATTGAGAACATCTTGCAGAGGTAGAACTTCAGCAGCAGTAGGGACAACAGTGACAACTTAGGTTGAGTGTACTATCTGTCGTGTCTTAAAGATAGAAGTCCTATGTGTCTTCTCTGTATTCTTAGGTCCTCGGAGTCAATAGTTAGTGCTTTTAATGAATCATTTTGAGATTTTGTCTTGATGCCTTGAGGTTCTTATGTTGTCCGTGTTTAGTTTTTTACAAGGCAGTTGATATTGTAACCCTCGAGAAGAGATGGTACAAAATATGTACTTATGAACCAGGATGTAAATGTAATACATTGGTTCTTGTTGAAAGAGTTTTCCTATGATTGGATCTCTTTGAAAAAGGTTTTAATTTTTAGTGATTTTCAGTAATCCGATGTTAGTGATCGCTTCTTCTTAGTTAATGATGTATGTTTTGAACACTTTGCGACAATTTTGTGGTATCAGAGCTCTAGGTTCATTGAGTCTACAGAGACATAGGACTAACATGTTGAGTATGTTCTAAGTATACCCAATATCTCTTATAGGGCCTTCTGCATATGCAAAAGAAGATATATAACTCAAGGATGTATGGAGAACATGAGGAATACGTTGCTGAGAGCAATGTTGCTGCACCAGTGGGAGGTGCAAGGGATCAGGCAAGGAAGGAACCAATGCCTAAAAATCCCCATGTAAGTCATGAGAGGAAACCCAGATGTTCATAATCTTTTTGGGCAACTCATGACCACACTGAGGTATATGGCAGACCCGATGCCAGCACCGACACCTAGGGCACCAGTTTCCAATGAAGGATATGGGTCTGGTAAGACTTTTGAACGACTACGTCGTGTAGGA
Organism: Alisma plantago-aquatica; assembly: GCA_963693085.1. Lineage (NCBI taxonomy): Eukaryota > Viridiplantae > Streptophyta > Magnoliopsida > Alismatales > Alismataceae > Alisma > Alisma plantago-aquatica. Next base: position 1,897,784,781 of record OY856409.1, on the reverse strand, counting down.
GCCATAGAATATGTTGGAACATCTGACACAGCAGATGCTGATCTCTGGCTCACTGAGTTAGAAAAAGCCTTTAAGATTCTTAGTATCCTAGAGGCTGATAAAGTTAAACATGCGGTGTACCTTTTGAAGGGTAGTGCTGGACACTGGTGGGATATAGAAGAAATAAAAAGGAATGATGAAGAGGTTGAATGGGAGGAATTTCATCGAGAATTCATTAATAAGTATTTTCCAAAGACATACTTAGATGAAAAGATCTCACAGCTTGAGAAGATTCGATAGGGAGCCATGTCGAATAAATGAATATGAGGTTAAGTTCATGGAACTTTTACAATTTTGTCCTCAAATGGTAGCTACAGAGGAGGAGAAGATCCGACGTTTTGAGAAGGGATTGAATGCTGAGATGTCCATCTCGACATCTTCCCTAGAAAGTAGAGAAGTTTGCCACATTTGTGGAGTCCATACGGAGGATAGAAAGGTCTATGATAAAGAAACATGAGACAAACCTTAAAAGGAAGTCTACACAGTCACGAGAATAGTGGAGTAGTGACAACAAACAACCAAAATCTTCACCAGTTCAACCACAATATAGTGCACCTATGCAAGGGTCATCATGTTGGGGTCGAGCTTGTCATAAATGTGGACAGATAAGACATTTTAGACATCAATGTCCAAGAAGAAACAATGAGGTGACCCAAGAGTCAGGGTACAATCTGCAAAACCCACAAGGACCTCAGTCCAGTGGAGCAGATGGTAGAGGATGAAGACAAGTGTCACAGTTTGGTCCATCTAATTCTGGTTGTAAAGGACAAAGGCAATAATAGATAACAACTAACTCCATGTTTTGGGTCAGATAAGATGCTAGATAACTTGAAAAAGGTAGACTTGTCAAGATAGAACTTTCTATTTTGAGTTATCTTCAATTCTCTACTATAAGAAAAGTAGTTGTTGTTTAGTTCATCTGTATAATCCTTTAAGGATACGAGGAAGAGATAAGAAGGATGAAAACTTATGTTCTGTTTAATATTCTCTTATATGATTGAAAATTTCTCTTTTCATGCAGAAAGGGAAAAAATGTAAAAGAAACACTTAGAGAAAATATGAGAAACTCAGTAGTGAAATTTAAAGAGATGTTAAGAATATGAAACATAATATAAAACAAATACATACTACCTAATTTAAGTTCTTGAATACCTTGGACAAGTATTCATTTATGGAAGACAAGGTAAGTATGACATATCTAGATTGTTATCTTTCTGATTACCCTGATCAAGTATTCAGTCTGAAACAATCTAAAAGAACCTAAAGAAGTAGGAGATGTGGCATGGATATTTCCACCACATTTAATTGATGTATGAAGGAATTTGATTATGAATCAACTTACAAACAAAATAAGATGTTTAGTACAATGTATCCCTGGTCTAAAGACCAAGAGGTAACTGTGGGCTCTGATCTCCAAAGTCTGAGATGAACACATGCACTTCAAAGTAAACATAGCGGCAGCGATTCGTTTAGTAGAGGAATACCAAAAATGAGCAGAAATTCAAACTTTTGAGATAAGACATTGAAACCATAAAAACTCCTTTCATAGATTCAAGATAGACAGTTTACATCTCTGTTAATTACTTCTTGAGTAATTAAACACAGCATGCTACAAAATCTCAAGAGATGAATCAACACTCAGATCACGACTCCAAGGACCTGAGAGTACAGAGGACACATAGGACTGACTATCTATCTATATAACTCAGTAGTCTGAATCTCCACCTGAGATTTACTACTGCTCCGGGTACTGCTGCTGCTGATACTGGTTACCTGGAGATTGGTCCCTTCGTCCTTGGCGACCACCTAAAAAGTTGAAATCTATGGGGTGAGACAATTTTAAATAATTGTCCCAGCGGGAGTTATAACTCTTCGCCAAAAACATGATTATTATAGAATAAGAGAGTAACAGTACACAAAGAAGTCATATATATTTTAGGAGTAGTTAGAACAATGTTTCACAGATTGTAATCTATTCCTCCTACTAGAAGAAAAGCATCTCTAAGACAACCCACATATCTCTTTTCTTTTAGAAATAAAAGGACATGTATAACATCTATTTATTATAAATCCATCATCACCACACTGGCTCTCTTCAGGCTTAGATCATATATCCATCACCTCGCATTATAATAAGGGATATCATGGCCTGTAGCCATACCCTTTCCTACAAGGTGTTAGGATTCCAAATCCACAACATAACTGTATGATTAGTACACATGAAATCATACTTAACCTTACTCAAGTGACACAAGGGTTATTTACATTCATCACCCATAAGTCTGCAGTTAAGCCTTTCATAGGATTATCTTGTAATAGAATTTCACATAGTAACACTCTATATTAGGATCACATTTCATAATTTAACATAGGGATATCAATCCCTAAACATCTTATCACTAAGAATCTGGAAAGTGACAGTCCAAACCCCTGGACTAATTATAACATTTATTACCAATAATATATTATTTAGATGACCAGATAAAATAATATGACCTTTGATGATCATCAGTGCATACTACTCATGACTCATTCAACCTATCAAACTCATAAGTTATCACTTATCAGATAACATACATGTTCTTGAATATTAAACATTAGCATAGCAGCTAAGAAAGAAGGATACTAAATGTAACAAGTCTAACTTACATCAATTACCATTTCTAAATTCTCTCATCACAAGTTATCTGTTAAGCATGACCTTGGTGGTACTCATGGCTCTCACAGCCTATCAAACTCATAAGATGCCACTAACAAGGCACCAGGATATGTCACTATTCATAAAGCTAACAACATGCTTTTAATGAATATAGCATCATTATCCATACCTAGATATGATCATCCTCATATAGGAACCTACACGGTCAATTCAACTGATAACAGTAAATAACTCATTTAAAGAAGTTGTATCTCCCTACTCATACGAGAGCTAGGTTTCCCTGATTTTCATCAATTAGGGTTTACTATTCATCATACATGTCATCACCCTAGAATTAGGGTTTACTATTCACCTCATGGTGAATAGATCTCATAACATCACCATGTACAAGAAACATCATCATTAAAGACCTCAGATAAGATTAAGATTCATCAATTATCATAATTAGGGTTTCCATGATTTCACATAGTGGATCATACCCTATTCATGCACATTCATGTATATTGAAGGTATTTTACTTGATTTTCCACCATAAATGGTACTTTCTCTCTCCTCTCACTAGTAGATGGTGATTACACCACTCTACATTAGGTTGGGTTAAGTCCCCTTTGATCTTCATAAACCAAATCACCACTATCAAGTGATTAGGGTTTGATTAGAACACAGTATCACTGAATTGAACCTCTCAGGGGCATTTGGTAAAATTACCCATTGATCATCATCATGGGTCGATTCATTAGTCACTTAGTCCCTTAGTATTTTAAGTTACCATTATGGTTTAGATTAGATCATCATTGAACCAATTATACCTTTAAGTGGTTAAGTATAAACAACCATGAAAATCTCCAATTAGGTTAGGGTTTAACCTTCAACCTTCAACCCATTTGAACCCTCAAACGAGTGTGGACTCACTGAGTTGAAACGGGTGTGAACCCATTTGAGATGAAACAGGTTGAACTCGTTTGGATTGAAACGGGTTGAACTCGTTTGGATTGAAACGGGTTGAACTCGTTTAGATTGAAACGGGTTGAACTCATTTGGATTGAAACGGGTTGAACTCGTTTGGATTGAAACAGGTTGAACTCGTTTGGATCTAAATGAGTGTGGACTCGTTTGGGTCTAAACGAGTGTGGACTCATTTGGGTCTAAACGAGTGTGGACTCGTTTGGGTCCAAACCACATGGATATGAAAGGTGATACAAAGGTTATTATTAAATAGGATTTCCTATGTTCAAGTCTTCAATTGGCCCAAGCCATGTTAACCACTTATAAATTGAGTCAAAAAGGATGAGCCTCAATCAATTGGACACCAATTTTACCTTCAATTGAAAGCCAATTAGGGTTAAGTATAACTCAATTAAGGTTTCCAAACGGCTACTCATCAATTTTCATCAATGTGAATCAAAACAAGGTTGAGCCTATCAATTGAACTCCAAATGGGCCCAAACTTAGCCCAAACGGTCTTGAGATCGTTTGTATGATCTCCAAACAGTCTTGAGACCATTTGCCCAAAGTTTGACTAAAAATTAAGGTGATTTGATAAGGGTTGAGTCCTAATTAGATTACAAATCAGCACTTTTCATCAATTTATCAACATCTTGTGATTGGACCCTCAAACCATCAAATTTCTTTAACCCTAGACCTCCAAACGGTCTTGGGGTGTCACTAAACGAGTTTGAGATCGTTTGGATGAACCCCCAAACGGTTTTGAAGCCGTTTGGGTCCTTCAACCCAACACTCAACAAGATCTATATTGAAAATCAGCAATTTTAACCCGATTAGGGTTAGGGTGTTGAACTGCCTTCAACTCTTAATTGGTTATGAATTAAATTATGATTCTTTGGAGAAATGAAATTCAATATATTATGAACAGGAATCCCAAATGGTCAACACTTGGTCAACTCATTCAAACGGGTTGGAACCCATTTTCCCAAAAGGTTCAATTTGATTAGTTTGGAAAATCAGCACTTAATTTGATTCGATTGCCTAATTGATTGGCCTTCAACCTACGATTCCTTTTGAATTAACCCCTAAAATTAGGTGGGTCATTATTATACATAATTGTGAACAGGAATCCCAAACGGTCAATGCTTGGTCAACGCCCTCAAACGGGTTGGAACCCGTTTGGCCAAACCGACCTATTGAACCCGTTTGCCCTTCAAACGGTTGGTCAAGAAGGTGGGGGGAAATCATAAGATCGTTTGATAAAGTTGGATAAGGACCAACATAGGTATTAATGCTGTGGGCTCTGATCTCCAAACCGCGATATAATTTCGATTTAAACTTAGCGGAAGCGATTCGATAAACAGCGGGATACAAAAATCACGGGAAATTAAAACTTTTTGGGACAAGAGCTTGAATCCATAAAAACTTCTTTCATAACAAGAGATAAACTGTTTACATCTCATGATAATTACTTCTTGAGTAATTATATACATCAAGATACAAAATCTCAAGAACTCACACAAAAGACTCCAAGACCTGAGAGTACAGAGGACACATAGGACTGACTCTAACTACACCACATGGCAGGCTAAATCTCCACCTGAGATTACTGCTGCTCTTGGTGCTGCTGCTGCTGCTGAGATTGGTCACCTGTAGACCGGTTCCTCCGTCTACGACGTCCACCTAAAAAGTTGAAGTCTACGGGGTGAGACAATTTTACATAATTGTCCCAGCGAGAGTTATAACTCTCCGCCAGAAGCTTTATTATAACATCAGAGAATATCTTAAGCAGTAAAGCTTTCAAAGTATTCAATAACAGTTTCAACTATATAACAAGAGTTCAACATTTATGAGACATGAAGAAATATTAGCACTATCACAGTGTATCATAAATCAACTAACTCGTAGTTATCTCTAGCAGGTATACTACGTGGTTGATTATGTTTTACAACCAACATTATGCCCTGTGGAGATGAGGCATACCACTCATACTCCAACTGATCGCTGAGAAGTCACATCAGTATCATACATAGGTCATTAAGAGAGTCGAATTCTCATGACCTTCATCTTCCTCAGTCAGTAAGAGGATCACTTGTAGGACATCTTGTGTCTCTACTTATTATAGCTCACCAGGGTAAACTGGTCCTTCGCTATTTTAGAGTTACAGTGGCATTCTGTACTCTCTTCGTCATCAGGAGTTTTCATGTTTATCTCCACTGATACAGATATCTATGTTTTCTTCATCATCAGGAGGTTTCATGTTTACCTTCCACTGATACGATAGGGTTTAGTAGTGAAGGGTTGACAGATTACACATCTACATCAATCACCTACACTAGGATGTAAGGTTCTACACATCCATATACCCCACATACTCAATAGTATGTGTTCCAGGAGCTCCCTTAGGAAATCCTATTTCACCATCATTTGATCTTTGACAATGATGGATCTATGATCAGGGCTCTACATTATACTTGATTAGTTAGGTACATTTAGTATTCATTTAATCATCACACATTGTTCTTCAAACAATAACAGTAGCATAACAGCTATGAAAGGAGAATACTAAATGTAACAAGCCTAACTCACATCAATCATCATTTCTCATTATACTCATCACCAGTCATCTTTGAAGCATGACTTGGTGGTATTCATGGCTCTTACAGCCCATTAACTCATAGGATGCCACTGACAAGGCATCAAGATATTTTACTTATTCATAAAGCCTTTAACATGCTTTTAATGAATACAATATCATCATCCATACCTGGATATGATCACCTTCATATCAGGACCTGCATAGTTAGTTCAACTGATAAAGGTAATTTAAAACAAGGAATGTACTTCTCACTCTTATCATAAGAGCTAAGTTCTCTGATTCTTATCAATTAGAGTTTATTACTCATAAAGCATGTCATTACCCTTGAATTAGGGTTTACTAATCACATTGAATGCCATTACCCTTGAATTAGGGTTTACTAATCACATTGAATGCCATTACCCTTGAATTAGGGTTTCTATTCACATTATAGTGAATTGAACTCATAACATCATCATGTATGTGGAACATCATCATTGATGCTCTCAGACTGGCTTAAGATTCATCATACATCATAATTAGGGTTTCCATGATCTCACACAGGTGGATCATACCCTAATTATGCACATTCATGTGTATTGAAGGTTCTTTAATTGAGTTTCCATCTAAAAAGGGTACTTTCTCTCTCTAGAAGTACTTTCTCTCTCTAGAAGTACTTTCTCTCTCTAGAAGTACTTTCTCTCTCCTCATACTAGTAGATGGTGATAACATCACTCTAGATCAAGTTGAAATAAGTCATCATGGGCTAACATAGCCAAAAGCATCACTAACATGTGATTAGGGTTTGATTTGATCAAGGTATTACTCAATTGACCCTTCAAGGGTATTTTGGTAATTCACCCCATTGATCACCATCATGGTTCAAATCATTAGTCACTTAATCCCTTAATGTCCTAGGTTATCATTAGGGTTTTAGGTTAGAGCATCTTTGAACCATTTACATCTCCAATTGGTTAAGTGAAGTCAACCTTTGAACACCTTAAACGATCTCAACCTTCAACATCCAAACGGTTTGAGACCGTTTGGATGGGTTGACCATTTGCTTTGGTTGACTTCGAGACCGTGTGACCTTCAGGGTCGTGAGCCCAAACCGAGAGGTGGTGTAGACCGTTTAACCATGTTGACTTCAAGACCGAGAGGCCTTACATGGTTTGAGACCGTTTGATGTCTCTCGGTCTTGAGACCGTTTGATGTCTCTCGGTCTTGAGACCGTTTGATGTCTCTCGACCTTGAGACCGCGAGGCCTCTCTCGGTCTTGAGACCGTGAGGTATCAAACGGTCTTAAGACCGTGAGTTCTCAAACGGTCTTGAGACAGTGAGCCCTCAAACGGTCTTGAGACCGCGAGGCTCACATGGTCTCAACCGTTTGGTCCTTCAACAAGGTTCAAGCTTTTCAATTGATTATGTTTATCAATGTTGAAGCCCCCAAAAGGTCAAAGCCATGGTAACCACTTATGGATTAAGTCAATTAGGGTTATGTTTAACCAATTGGTCAGTCAATTGACCCTCAATTGTTAACCAATTAGGGTTGAAGTCGATTCAATTAAGGTCTATCAATGTTCAGCCATCAACACTCAACAATGTGAATCAACTCAAGGTTGAACCCTTCAATTGAGCTCCACTTGGGCCCAAACTTGGCCCAAACGGTCTTGAGATCGTGTGGATGAACTCTACATGGTCTTGAGACCGTTTGCCCAAGATTTCATCAAGATCTAATGTGATTTGATAGGGATTGAACCTTGATTGAGTCACAAATCAGTATTTTGATTAATTTGATAACTTATTGCAATTGGACCCTCAATTGATCAAATTACCTTAACCCTAGACCTCCAAACGGTCTTGGGTTGTCACCACACGGTCTTGAGACCGTTTGGATGAGTTCCAAACGGTCTTGAGACCGTTTTCCCATCCAACTTTTGGATTCTAGTGAAAATTCTTCAAGGTTGGATACATTGAATTGATTATTATATCAATATTTAATTGCAATGTAATTTGGTATTATTGTACCTTCAATTGGTCAACTATTCTTGACCTCAGACCTCCATACGGTCTTGGGTGATTGCCCACACGGTCTTGAGACCGTTTGGTTGATCCCCAAACGGTCTTGAGACCGTTTTAGGTCAATCAACCCAAAAACACTCATTATTTTATTGTGATTTCAGTACTGATTTCAATTAAGGTTTGCCCTAGTAAATCACCCTTCAACTCTTAGCTCGTTTGGAATTAGTCCATAAAATTTGATGAGTTGTTAACTAACATTATTTTGAACAGTAATCTCATACGGTCAACGCCTGGTCAACGACCTTACACGGTCTTGAGACCGTTTTCCCAAAAAGGCTATTTCAGACCGTTTGAAAATCAGGAATAAATTCAATTAAAGTTGTTGATTAAAAAGGCCATATCTCCCGATTACTTTGGAGTTAACCTTTCCATTTTTGAGGGTGACTAGTATACATAATTATATACAGGTTTCTTATACGGTCCACGCTCGGTCAACGCTGCTATACGGTTGTAAAGACCGTTTGCCCTCTCTCGGTCTTGAGACCGTTTGCTCACCTCACGGTCTTGAGACCGAGAGAGCAAGTTGGGGAGACCGTTTAATAAAGTGAAAAGCGGTGGATTTTTCTTGAAATTAACGTCTTCATCTCCTAGATCAAGAACAGCAAGGATTTCCCACGGATTTGATTGCAAAATAGCAAAGGAAAGTAGGGAAGAAGAAGAACTATCATCTACATGCATAATCAATATGTATATAACAAAGCATGGGTTTAGAGTTATAAAACCCGCCTAAAGATTGCTTCTTGAGCTCCAAGATTTCGAGTTCCAAGCTTTAATGGCGTCCTTGAGCTCTCACAGGTTGACCAAGGTGAAAACCTCCAGGGAAAGTCAAGAAAAGATGGCTAGAAAGATAGAGCCATGAGAGCTAGCCATGAAATTGACCTTGAATTCGAGTTTTAACCATGAATTTAGGCAAGAAGAGGAATCCAAACCTACCTTGCACCCTTGGTCATCCTCCTTAGCTCCAAGGCAGTCCTTGGTCGTTTTTGGGTGAATAGAACAGTAAGGAAACGAAGGGAAAGTTCCCTTGCTTAGAGAGGTGGAGTGTATATATACTTGGGGTGGGGTTCTAATTATAAGTTCATAAATTCTCCATAATTTCAACTAAGTCCCTCCACCCTTCATAGCTCGTCCTCTCTTCTTTCTTTTAAGGGCAAATTCCTCTTAAGGTCAAGAAATGAGAGCAGAGAAGATCAGCTTATTACTTAAACATACCCATAAAAGGGCTATTGCACATACACCCTGATTATTCAATCACAAAGGTGTCATTCATAACTTGATTATTCAATTGAGGTGACCTCTTCATCATTTCTTCTCTAAATGATGAAAAGAGTATTAATAGATACATTAGATGATATATTTTACAAGTTGCATCCCTTAATTTGGGTAAATTGCATTTTACCCCAAATTAGGGTTTTAAGCACTCGGATTGCTTCCACAGCTGCACCTTGGTGCCCAAGCTTGGGAAATCCCTCTAACTTCAACATAATCATTCTCATGATGTATCAACATCAGAGAATCATCTTAACATGTGCAATTTGCAAGTTAATCCTTCTAACTGGGTAATTTGCACATAGGTCCCTGTATTACAAAACAATGCTACAACTTTATATAAAAAGGAGCAAAAACTAAAATATATGTTTCTGAGAAACTTAATTACATGCCCAAAGTTAATCACAAGGATTTAATTACATATTTAGGCAAAACACCTAGGGTTAGCTTATAACCCAGGTCAGGGATGTTACAAATTATCCACCCCTTACAATGATTTCGTCCCCAAAATCGATAAGAAATATTAAGAGAAAAGGGCAGGATACTTCCTTCTCATCTCATCCTCTAGTTCCCAAGTGGCTTCTTCAACACCACGGTGGTTCCAGAGGACTTTCACAAGACTTATATCTTTCTTCTTTAACTTTTTATTCTGTTATCAAGGATTGACACTGGTCCCTCCTCATAGGATATATCATCATTCAATTCTACCTCCATAGGTTGTATAACTGACTCGGTGTCGGGGTAACATTTCTTCAGCATAGAAATGTGAAACACAGGGTGTAACCTCTGTAACTCTGGAGGCAGCTCTAGTCTATATGCTACCTTTCCAATTCGTTCAATGATTGGATAAGGTCCCATAAATCTAGGAGCTAACTTCCCTTTCCTTCCAAAATGAAGGACCCCTTTCCAAGGCGAGACCTTGAGATACACTCTGTATCCAACCTGGAACTCTAAGGGTCTACGACGCTTGTCAGCATAAGATTTCTGCCTATCCTGTGCAGTCTTAATCTGTTGTTGTATTACTTTAATCTTCTCTGTAGTCTGCTGCACAAGATCAGGACCTAACAACTGATGTTCACCAGTCTCAAACCAACACAAAGGTGATCTACAACGTCTACCATACAAGGCCTCATAAGGTGCCATATCAATACTATGCTGATAGCTATTATTATAGGCAAACTCTATCAAGCTTAGGTGTAGATCCCAACTTCCGGTAAACTGGAGAGCACATGCTCTCAACAGGTCTTCTAAGGTCTGTATGGTCCTTTCCGACTGTCCATCAGTCTGCGGATGAAAGGCCGTACTAAACCTTAGCTTGGTGCCTAAGGCTCTGTGCAACTGTTCCCAAAAATGACTGGTAAACTGGGGACCTCTGTCAGAAACTATAGTGACAGGAACTCCGTGCAAACGCACTATCTCTTGCACATACAACTGTGATAACCTTTCAGCAGAATAGGTTGTTTTGACAGGTAAGAAATGTGCTGTCTTAGTCAACCTATCAACAACTACCCAAATGGAATCATGTCCTTTGCTTGTCCTGGGTAGGCCAACAACAAAGTCCATGGTCACTTGGTCCCACTTCCACTGTGGTATGGGTAAAGGTTGCATTGTCCCTGCAGGCTTCTGGTGTTCAGCTTTAACTTGCTGACACACAGGACACCTCAGAACAAACTCTGCAACATCCTTCTTCATCCCAGGCCACCAATACAAATCTTTCAAATTCTGATACATCTTGGTGCTTCCTGGATGCATAGCATACATGGAAGAATGAGCTTCTTCCAGGACTAACTTCCTCAAGTTATCCACATCCGGCACTATCATCCTTCCATTATAACAAGCTACATGATCATCTGAGTCATGGAAACCATCTCTCTTCTCATTTCCATACTCAGATCTGATCTGCTAAACTGCATCATCACCTTGTTGTGCTTCCTTAATCTGCTCACTTAGGGTAGGTTTAATATGCATCTCAGCCAACAATCCGGCTAACAACGACACCTTCAACTGTACATTGTCTTGCCTTAAAGAGATAAGCATATCTCTCTTAGAGCATACTAAAGAGTTTAGTTGTGCTCTATCCATGGTTGATGTTGCTGATTTCCTACTCAAGGCATCTGCAACAACATTGGCCTTGCCTGGATGGTAATCAATTGTACAATCGTAGTCCTTGATTAACTCCATCCAACGACGTTGCCTCATGTTAAGCTCGTGCTGAGAGAAGATATACTTAAGGTTCTTGTGGTCTGTGAAAATCTGGAATGTCTCTCCGTAGAGATAATGTCTCCAGATCTTCAAGGCATGAACCACGGCAGCTAACTCCAGATCGTCTGTCAGATAATTCTTCTCGTGTTTCTTAAGCTGTTGGGAAGCAAAAGAAATCACTTGTTTATCCTGCATCAACACACATCCAAGTCCATTCTTGGAAGCATCACAGAAGACTACATATCCTTTTCCTTGTTCAGGTAGCACAAGAACAGGTGCACTTGTCAACCTCTCTTTCAACAATTGGAAAGAGTGTTGACACTTATCACTCCAAGAAAAAGGAACATCTTTCCGGGTCAACTTGGTCAAAGGTAACGCTATAGAACTAAAGTTCTTAATGAACCTTCGATAATAGCCAGCTAACCCCAAGAAACATCGAATCTCCGTCGGTGTCTTCGGTTGTTCCCATTGTAGAACAGATTCTACCTTTGAAGGGTCAACACGAATTCCCGAGGCAGATATCACATGTCCAAGAAAAGATACCTCCGGTAGCCAGAACTCACACTTGCTAAACTTAGCATACAACTTATGTTCTCTTAGCAAGGTCAAAGCTTGGCGAAGATGCTGCTCATGCTGCTGAGCATCCTTACTATAGATCAGAATGTCATCTATAAAGACGACAACACATTGATCAAGGAAAGGTCGAAAAACTCTGTTCATGAGTTCCATAAATGCAGCTGGTGCATTGGTTAGTCCAAACGACATAACCGTGAACTCATAGTGACCATACCTTGTCCTAAAGGCAGACTTGGATATGTCACTATCCTTAATACGGAGTTGATGATATCCAGATCTCAAGTCTATCTTTGAAAAGACGGTTGCACCACGCAACTGGTCAAAGAGATCATCAATCCTCGACAGAGGATACTTATTCTTTATTGTTACTTTATTGAGTTGTCTGTAGTCGATGCACAACCACATTGACCCATCTTTATTTTTAACAAAAAAGACCAGAGCACCCCAAGGTGAAGTGCTCGGTCGGATAAAACCCTTCTCAAGTAACTCTTGGAGCTGTTTCCTTAGTTCTGCCATCTCGGCAGGCGCCATCCTATACGGAGTCTGGGCTATGAGTTTCATATCTGGGATCAAATTGATTTCAAAATCAATCTCCCGAGGTGGTGGTATGCCAGGAAGTTCTTTAGGAAACACATCCTCGAATTCCCTGACTATGGGAACTTCCACAGGATTGGAACTTTCCTTGGTAACATCTACCACATGGGCTAAGAGTGCATAACATCCTTGCCTCAACAACTTATCAACAACCATAGCTGACACAAGGCAGGTGGGCATAATCTTTCTCTCACCTTGAAAGATCCATGTGTTGCTTTCATCAACAAATACAGCCAACTTGGACTCACAATCCAAGACAACTCTATACCTTTCCAAGGTATCCATCCCGAGGATTATATCAAATCCTCGCATATCAAGTGGTATAAGGTCCACTTGAATGCGATGTTCAGAAAAGAAGAGGATGCAGGGAGAGCATACCTCTTGCAAAACGGCAGACCCACTCAACGGAGTCTCCAACAACAAACTATCTGCCCTATGACTAACAGTCATATTGCAGTTACGGATCACTTTACGAGTGATGAAAGAGTGCGTAGAACCCGGGTCAATCAGAACAGATACATCACATGATGTAGACATATCAGAATATAAAAGTTTCATCTGACCTGCCACTACCCGTGGATTGACCACCGCTTCAGGTGGGTTCATATCATAGAACCTCGCAGTCACCTGGTGTTGAGGTGGTGCTGATGATCCAGCTTGAGACGCTTGTCCACGTCCTTGAGCTGCTCCTTGATGTTGTCTACTCTGAGATCCCTGTTGATTCTGTTTCGGAGGCTGTGTCACACTGACAGGCCTAGAACGACAATCCTTCATCAAGTGTCCCACCTTACCATAGTTGTAGCAACTCCTCTCCTATTGTTGTGGCCTGGGCGGTCCAGTAACTGACACTGATGCAGAACTGTGAGTTCCTTGAAGCGGTTGACTCCGTTCTCTACCTCTGCTCGGTGTCCATTGAGTTTGAAAACTCGATCTGGGTGGTGGAGGGTTAGGTGCAGAGAATCTAGGTTTCTTGGAATCCTTAGATGAAGAACCCTGGAACTGTGGATATCTTTTCTGAGTTTGTCTCTTCTCAACCACAGATCTCTCTATCCTTCGGACTGACTCAACGAAGGTAGATAATCTCTCTCGGTTTTCTAAGGCAGACACGGGGGTTTACATATCAGCATTCAAACCCTTCTCAAATCTTTTGATTCTTTCCTCCTCTGTGGCAGCCATGTACGGACAGAACCGCAGCAACTCCATGAACTTATCTTCATACTCGCTAATGTTCATCTTACCCTGCCTTTGTCTCTCAAACTGAGAGATCTTCTCATCTAGGAAGGTATTTGGAAAATATCTATTGATAAATTCCCGACGAAACTCTTCCCATGAGAACTCTACTCCAGGTCTCTTCTGCTCTTCCATGTTCCACCAGTGACCAGCACTACCTTTGAGAAGATAGACAACATGTCTAACCTTCTCAGCTTCTGGGATGATAAGAATCCTGAAAGCCTTCTCCAACTCTGTCAACCAAAGGTCAGCATCGGTGGGGTCGGCAGTCCCGAAGTACTAGGTAGATCCGACACGACGAAGTCGTTCGAACGTCTTACTGATACCTTGTGCTTCAGGATGGACAGGTGCCCTAGGTGCAGGCATGGGCATCCTGTCGGTTATGTTTGTCCTGGAAGTCATAAACTGCCCGAACATCGTCTGTACAGCTGGGTTACCCATGTCGGCTGGGTCAAACTGGGGTGGCTCTCTTTGTGACTCAGGTGCAGGCTGTTCTATTTCTGGAACCCTTGCACCGCCTCGAGGTGCACTAGCACTACTCTCCGCCACGTACTCATCATGTGGCTCAGCCATTCTTATGTATCTTCTTCTCCTGAGGAGTAGAAGATTCTATTAGATAAGGAAAGAGTACTAAAAATAGACTCGACATCCTAAGTCCTATGCCTCTGTAGACTCAACTGACCTAGAGCTCTGATACCACTAATTGTGGGCTCTGATCTCCAAACCGCGATATAATTTCGATTTAAACTTAGCGGAAGCGATTCGATAAACAGCGGAAGACAAAAATCACGGGAAATTAAAACTTTTCGGGACAAGAGCTTGAATCCATAAAAACCTCTTTCATAACAAGAGATAAACTGTTTACATCTCATGATAATTACTTCTTGAGTAATTATATACATCAAGATACAAAATCTCAAGAACTCACACAAAAGACTCCAAGACCTGAGAGTACAGAGGACACATAGGACTGACTCTAACTACACCACATGGCAGGCTAAATCTCCACCTGAGATTACTGCTTCTCCTGGTGCTGCTGTTGCTGCTGAGATTGGTCACCTGTAGACCGGTTCCTCCGTCTACGACGTCTACCTAAAAAGTTGAAGTCTACGGGGTGAGACAATTTTACATAATTGTCCCAGCGACAGTTATAACTCTCCGCCAGAAGCTTTATTATAACATCAGAGAATATCTTAAGCAGTAAAGCTTTCAAAGTATTCAATAACAGTTTCAACTATATAACAAGAGTTCAACATTTATGAGACATGAAGAAATATTAGCACTATCATAGTGTATCATAAATCAACTAACTCGTAGTTATCTCTAGCAGGTATACTACGTGGTTGATTATGTTTTACAAACAACATTATGCCCTGTGGAGATGAGGCATACCACTCATACTCCAACTGATTGCTGAGAAGTCACATCAGTATCATACATAGGTCATTAAGAGAGCCGAATTCTCATGACCTTCATCTTCCTTAGTCAGTAAGAGGATCACTTGTAGGACATCTTGTGTCTCTACTTATTATAGCTCACCAGGGTAAACTGGTCCTTCGCTATTTTAGAGTTACAGTGGCGTTCTGTACTCTCTTCGTCATCAGGAGTTTTCATGTTTATCTCCACTGATACGGATATCTATGTTTTCTTCGTCATCAGGAGGTTTCATGTTTACCTTCCACTGATACGATAGGGTTTAGTAGTGAAGGGTTGACGGATTACACATCTACATCAATCACCTAGACTAGGATGTAAGGTTCTACACATCCATATACCCCACATACTCAATAATATGTGTTCCAAGAGCTCCCTTAGGAAATCCTGTTTCACCATCAATTGATCTCTGACAATGATGGATCTATGATCAGGGCTCTACATTATACTTGATTAGTTAGGTACATTTAGTATTCATTTAATCATCACACATTGTTCTTCAAACAATAACAGTAGCATAACAGCTATGAAAGGAGAATACTAAATGTAACAAGCCTAACTCACATCAATCATCATTTCTCATTATACTCATCACCAGTCATCTTTGAAGCATGACTTGGTGGTATTCATGGCTCTTACAACCCATTAACTCATAGGATGCCACTGACAAGGCATCAAGATATGTTACTTATTCATAAAGCCTTTAACATGCTTTTAATGAATACAGTATCATCATCCATACCTGGATATGATCACCTTCATATCAGGACCTGCATAGTTAGTTCAACTGATAAAGGTAATTTAAAACAAGGAATGTACTTCTCACTCTTATCATAAGAGCTAAGTTCTCTGATTCTTATCAATTAGAGTTTAATACTCATAAAGCATGTCATTACCCTTGAATTAGGGTTTACTAATCACATTGAATGCCATTACCCTTGAATTAGGGTTTACTATTCACATTGAAGTGAATTGAACTCATAACATCATCATGTATGTGGAACATCATCATTGATGCTCTCAGACTGGCTTAAGATTCATCATACATCATAATTATGGTTTCCATGATCTCACACAGGTGGATCATACCCTAATTATGCACATTCATGTGTATTGAAGGTTCTTTAATTGAGTTTCCATCTAAAAAGGGTACTTTCTCTCTCTAGAAGTACTTTCTATCTCTAGAACTACTTTCTCTCTCCTCATACTAGTAGATGGTGATAACATCACTCTAGATCAAGTTGAAATAAGTCATCATGGGCTAACATAGCCAAAAGCATCACTAACATGTGATTAGGGTTTGATTTGATCAAGGTATTACTCAATTGACCCTTCAAGTGTATTTTGGTAATTCACCCCATTGATCACCATCATGGTTCAAATCATTAGTCCTAGGTTATCATTAGGGTTTTAGGTTAGAGCATCTTTGAACCATTTACATCTCCAATTGGTTAAGTGAAGTCAACCTTTGAACACCTTAAACGATCTCAACCTTCAACATCCAAACGGTTTGAGACCGTTTGGATGGGTTGACCGTTTGCTTTGGTTGACTTCGAGACCGTGTGACCTTCAGGGTCATGAGCCCAAACCGAGAGGGGGTGTAGACTGTTTAACCATGTTGACTTCAAGACCGAGAGGCCTTACATGGTTTGAGACCGTTTGATGTCTCTCAGTCTTGAGACCGTTTGATGTCTCTCGGTCTTGAGACCGTTTGATGTCTCTCGACCTTGAGAGCATGAGGCCTCTCTCGGTCTTGAGACCGTGAGGTCTCAAATGGTCTTGAGACCGTGAGGTCTCAAACGGTCTTGAGACCGTGAGCCCTCAAACGGTCTTGAGACCGTGAGGCTCACATGGTCTCAACCGTTTGGTCCTTCAACAAGGTTCAAGCTTTTCAATTGATTATGTTTATCAATGTTGAAGCCCCCAAAAGGTCAAAGCCATGGTAACCACTTATGGATTAAGTCAATTAGGGTTATGTTTAACCAATTGGTCACTCAATTGACCCTCAATTGTTAACCAATTAGGGTTGAAGTCGATTCAATTAAGGTCTATCAATGTTCAGCCATCAACACTCAACAATGTGAATCAACTCAAGGTTGAACCCTTCAATTGAGCTCCACTTGGGCCCAAACTTGGCCCAAACGGTCTTGAGATCGTGTGGATGAACTCTACACGGTCTTGAGACCGTTTTCCCAAGATTTCATCAAGATCTAATGTGATTTGATAGGGATTGAACCTTGATTGAGTCACAAATCAGTATTTTGATTAATTTGATAACTTATTGCAATTGGACCCTCAATTGATCAAATTACCTTAACCCTAGACCTCCAAACGGTCTTGGGTTGTCACCACACGGTCTTGAGGCCGTTTGGATGAGTTCCAAACGGTCTTGAGACCGTTTTCCCATCCAACTTTTGGATTCTAGTGAAAATTCTTCAAGGTTGGATCCATTGAATTGATTATTATATCAATATTTAATTGCAATGTAATTTGGTATTATTGTACCTTCAATTGGTCAACTATTCTTGACCTCAGACCTCCATACGGTCTTGGGTGATTTCCCACACGGTCTTGAGACCGTTTGGTTGATCCCCAAACGGTCTTGAGACCGTTTTAGGTCAATCAACCCAAAAACACTCATTATTTTATTGTGATTTCAGTACTGATTTCAATTAGGGTTTGCCCTAGTAATCACCCTTCAACTCTTATCTCGTTTGGAATTAGTCCATAAAATTTGGTGAGTTGTTAACTAACATTATTTTGAACAGTAATCTCATACGGTCAACGCCTGGTCAACGACCTTACACGGTCTTGAGACCGTTTTCCCCAAAAGGCTATTTCAGACCGTTTGAAAATCAGGAATAAATTCAATTAAAGTTGTTGATTAAAAAGGCCATATCTCCCGATTCCTTTGGAGTTAACCTCTCAATTTTTGAGGGTGACTAGTATACATAATTATATACAGGTTTATTATACGGTCCACGCTCGGTCAACACTGCTATACGGTCTTAAAGACCGTTTGTCCTTTCTCGGTCTTGAGACCGTTTGCTCACCTCACGGTCTTGAGACCGAGAGAGCAAGTTGGGGAGACCGTTTAATAAAGTGAAAAGCGGTGGATTTTTCTTGGAATTAACGTCTTCATCTCCTAGATCAAGAACAGTAAGGATTTCCCACGGATTTGCTTGCAAAATAGCAAAGGAAAGTAGGGAAGAAGAAGAACTATCATCTACATGCATAATCAAGATGTATATAACAAAGCATGGGTTTAGAGTTATAAAACTCACCTAAAGCTTGATTCTTGAGCTCCAAGCTTTCGAGCTCCAAGCTTTAATGGCGTCCTTGAGCTCTCACAGGTTGGACAAGGTGAAAACCTCCAGGGAAAGTCAAGAAAAGATGGCTAGAAAGATAGAGCCATGAGAGCTAGCCATGAAATTGACCTTGAATTCGAGTTTTAACCATGAATTTAGGCAAGAAGAGGAATCCAAACCTACCTTGCACCCTTGGTCGTCCTCCTTAGCTCCAAGGCAGTCCTTGGTCGTTTTTGGGTGAATAGAACAGTAAGGAAACGAAGGGAAAGTTCCCTTGCTTAGAGAGGTGGAGTGTATATATACTTGGGGTGGGGTTCTAATTATAAGTTCATAAATTCTCCATAATTTCAACTAAGTCCCTCCACCCTTCATAGCTCGTCCTCTCTTCTTTCTTTTAAGGACAACTTCCTCTTAAGGTCAAGAAATGAGAGCAGAGAAGATCAGCTTATTACTTAAACATACCCATAAAAGGGCTATTGCACATACACCCTGATTATTCAATCACAAAGGTGTAATTCATAACTTGATTATTCAATTGAGGTGACCTCTTCATCATTTCTTATCTAAATGATGACAAGAGTCTTAATAGATACATTAGATGATATATTTTACAAGTTGCATCCCTTAATTTGGGTAAATTGCATTTTACCCCAAATTAGGGTTTTAAGCACCGGGATTGCTTCCACAGCTGCACCTTGGTGCCCAAGCTTGGGAAATCCCTCTAACTTCAACATAATCATTCTCATGATGTCTCAACATCAGAGAATCGTCTTAACATGTGCAATTTGCAAGTTAATCCTTCTAACTGGGTAATTTGCACATAGGTCCCTGAATTACAAAACAATGCTACAACTTTATATAAAAAGGAGCAAAAACTGAAATATATGTTTATGAGAAACTTAATTACATGCCCAAAGTTAATCACAAGGATTTAATTACATATTTAGGCAAAACACCTAGGGTTAGCTTATAACCCAGGTCAGGGATGTTACAAATGCCCTCCGTCTTCAACCTTGAACCAAGGTCTGTTCTTCACGAAAAATCTTGCAAGAGTGCAAAGAATGGTTGGGAAGAAGAACTAAGCTTAAAAAGCAAGAACAAGGATATGCATAATAAAGCTAGGAGTTTAGAATTATAAAACCCACCTCAAACGTGGTTCCTAGAGCTCCAAGCTTCCAAGCTTCAAGCCTTTAATGGCATCTTGAGCTCCATAGGTCATCCAAGATTGTTTCTTCAAGGAAGAGATGGGGAAGATCAGCTAGAACAAGAAACCTAAGTGAGTTAACCATAGAACCAACCTTTTAAGAAGAATTCCTTCATGAATTCGAGCTAGAAGATGATCCAAGCTTACCTAGCTTCTCCTTGTTCATCTTCCTTCTCCAGAGCTCTGTTATAAGTCGGTCCAAGCAAGGGAATAAGAAAGGAAGTGAAGGAAACGTTCCTTTGCAAACAAAGGAAGGGTGTATGTATATATCTTGGGGTCATTTCCAACATAAGGACAACTAGTTTCTACTTTTCTCTACTAGGTCCCTCTTTTCTTTTAGGCACGCCCCTCCTCCTTATTTGTAAGGTAAAACTCCTTTTAAAACCAAGAATTAAAGGCAAGGAAGGTCAACTTATCACTAAGGTGCACATATACATAAGGTTCTCCTTACTTACAACTTGGTGATTTAATTACAAAGGTACTCCTTATATATGATTATTCAAAAGAAGTGCCTCCTTCATTATAATAACTTTAAATGATGTCAAAAGTCATAAAAGATATTCTAGAAAGTGTATTTTACAAGTTGCACCCCATAATTTGGGTAAACTGCATTTTACTCCAAATTAGGGTTTTTAAGCATAAGGATCATTCCATAAGCTGCATCTTGATACCCAAGCTTGGGAAATCCATTATACTTCGTAATATTCATCCTTAGGTTAACTCAACACTAAAAGAACATAAAACATATGTAATTTGCAAGTTAACCCCTCAGATTGGGTAAATTGCACATAGGTCCCTGTATGCAAAACAATACTACAACATTGTTCATAGGGGACAGAAATGGAAACATATGTTCCCTAGAAGCTTTAATTACATACTAAAGGATAATTACAAACATCTAATTTCATAATTAGGCAAAACATCTAGGGTTAGCTCATAACCCATGTCAGGGGTGTTACAAATTATAAACCCCTAACAAGGATTTCGTCCCTGAAATCCCAGGGAAAGGAAGAACAGATTGATCATAATGATGATATTATGGGTTTGTAATTCGTATAAAGTCCCTTTTGTTAATTACTTCTTATCACTGTTTATTCTTGTGTAAAGCATAAACCCCTAACATAAGATGTCCATACTTTTTGAAAGGAAAAAGCATAAAAGAACATTCTTCCAAAACTACTCAAGAATGCTTATCATCAGAGGAACATACATACCTTAACACATATATTTTACTCAGTATATTGTCTCAAAGGCTTCACTGAAGGAGTTCATTCAGTATGCTTACTAAGTAGTTACTGAGGAAATTCATCGATTATATTTACTAAGTTTGTTCACTAAGTATATTCACTAAGTTTCACTGAGTATGTTCACTGAGTATATTCGCTAAGTATTCACTGAGTATGTTCACTGAGTATATTCACTAAGTATTCACTGAGTATGTTCACTGAGTATATTCACTAAGTATTCACTTAGTATGTTCACTGAGTATATTCACTAAGTATTCACTGAGTATGTTCACTGAGTATATTCACTAAGTATTCACTGAGTATGTTCACTAAGTATATTCACTAAGTATTCACTGAGTATGTTCACTGAGTATATTCACTAAGTATTCACTGAGTATGTTCACTGAGTATATTCACTAAGTATTCACTGAGTATGTTCACTAAGTATATTCACTAAGTATTCACTGAGTATGTTCACTGAGTATATTCATTAAGTATTCACTGAGTATGTTCACTGAGTATATTCAGTAAGTATTCACTGAGTATGTTCACTGAGTATATTCACTAAGTATTCACTGAGTATGTTCACTGAGTATATTCACTAAGTATTCACTGAGTATGTTCACTGAGTATATTCACTAAGTATTCACTGAGTATGTTCACTGAGTATATTCACTAAGTATTCACTGAGTATGTTCACTGAGTATATTCACTAAGTATTCACTGAGTATGTTCACTGAGTATATTCACTAAGTATTCACTGAGTATGTTCACTGAGTATATTCACTAAGTATTCACTGAGTATGTTCACTGAGTATATTTACTAAGTATTCACTGAGTATGTTCACCAAGTATATTCACTAAGTATTCACTGAGTATGTTCACTGAGTATATTCACTAAGTATTCACTGAGTATGTTCACTGAGTATAATCACTAAGTATTCACTGAGTATGTTCACTGAGTATATTCACTAAGTATTCACTGAGTATGTTCACTGAGTATATTCACTAAGTATTCACTGAGTATGTTCACTGAGTATATTCACTAAGTATTCACTGAGTATGTTCACTGAGTATATTCACTAAGTATTCACTGAGTATGTTCACTGAGTATATTCACTAAGTATTCACTGAGTATGTTCACTGAGTATATTCACTAAGTATTCACTGAGTATGTTCACTGAGTATATTCACTAAGTATTCACTCAGCTTTTCTCATTTAATTTTTTTCCTATGCTCTCTAGATTGTTTTATAATAATTACCTGATCAGAGTAATCAAAAGATAACAATTTAGGAGTTTCATACTTGCCTTATCTACAATAACCATATACCTTGCCAGGGTATATGAGCATTGAGATTAGGTAGTATGTATTTTGCTTATCATCATATTCCTTGTTCTTCATATCATTATACACATAGAATTTACCATACTAGATTATTCTTCAGGTATCACATCTATATTTCATCCTTTTCATACATAGTTTAAGGGATATTATAAATTGTTTTAAAGAATACTGAGTAAGATACAAGTTCTTATCTCCCTTGTGTTCTTCAGGGACTTAGACAAGGAATTCAAAAGCAGCAAATTTACATATCTTTTACACATAGAATCTTGATATGTAATATTAAAACAAAACTTATTTGATCTGACCTGTATAGGACGTTTGTCCACGTCCTCTATTATTATAGAGCCTCCCTTGTGAGCCTTGCAGACTCTGTCCTTGGGGCTGAGTCATTATTGTATTCCTGTCTCGACAATCCCTTGCCAGGTGTCCCGACTGTCTACATAGGTAACAGATCCTGGGTACAAAGTGTCTATATGATCCAGTTACCGATGCTGATGCTATGTCGGAGGGTCCTCTTGGAATACTACTATGATCCCTACTTCCACTTGACACCCATTGTGTCTGGGTAGGAAATCCTGACAAAGCTGATGGTGTAGAAAATCTTGGTTTCTTAAAACTTTCAGGCCCTTGTTCTTGAGGCTAGGTGTACATCTTCTTACTACTTGTCTGTTGTTTCATGGTTTTGACCTCTCTATCATTCTTACTGACTCCACAAAGGTGGCAAACCTTTCTCTATTCTCTAGAGCAGACACAGGAGTGGCTAGTTCAGAGTTCAAGCCCTTTTCAAAATGTCGAATTCTTTCTTCATCGGTAACTGCCATTTGTGGACAAAACTGTAGTAACTCCATGAACTTAGCTTCATACTCACTAACGTTCATGTGTCCTTGTGTGATCTTCTCAAATTGAGAGATCTTCTCACCTAGATACGTCCTAGGGAAGTATCTATTGAAGAATTCTTGTCAGAAAACCTCCCATCATATTTCTTCGCCTGGTCTCTTATCCTCCTCTATTATCCACCAATTACCAGCACTCTCTTTTAGGAGGTATACCACATGTTTTACCTTTTCAGCTTCAGGAATATCAAGGATCCTGAAAGCCTTTTCCAGCTCTGTCAACCATAGATCAGCATCTGCTGGGTCAGATGTACCAACATAGTCTATGGCTCCCACCCGACAAAGTCTCTCGAAAGTCTTGCCAGCTCCATAACCTTCCTGATGGGCTGGTACCCTAGATGCATATGGTGGCACCCTATCTGCTATGTGTGTTATGGCTGTCAGAAACTTATCAAATAAGGCATGGACTTCTGGGTTTTCTATCTCAGCTGGGTCAAACTGGGGTGGCTCCCTGGGTTGCTCAGGTAAGGGTTTCTCCATTTCTGGGTGCCTTGCACCTCCCTGTGGTGTAGCAACGCTACCTTCCGCCACGTACTCTTCATGTGGCTTAGACATCCTTATATAACTTATTCTCCTGAGGAGCAGAAGGTTCTATTAGATAAGGAAGGAACACTAAGGATAGACTCGATCCTAAGTCCTATGTCTCTGTAGACTCAACGAACCTAGAGCTCTGATACCACTAATTGTGGGCTCTGATCTCCAAAGTCCGAGATGAACACATGCACTTCGAAGTAAACATAAAGGAAGCGATTCGTTTAGTAGCGGAATACCAAAAATGAGCGGAAATTAAAACTTTTGAGATAAGACATAGAAACCATAAAAACTCCTTTCATAGATTCAAGATAAACTATTTACATCTCTGTTAATTACTTCTTGAGTAATTAAACACAGCATGCTACAAAATCTCAAGAGACGAATAAAAACTCAGATCACGACTCCAAGGACCTAAGAGTACAGAGGACGCATAGGACTGACTATCTATCTATATAACTCAGCAGTCTGAATCTCCACCTGAGATTTACTACTGCTTCGGGTACTGCTGTTGCTGATACTGGTTACCTGGAGATTGGTCCCTTCGTCCTTGGCGACCAACTAAAAAGTTGAAATCTACGGGGTGAGACAATTTTAAATAATTGTCCCAGCGGGAGTTATAACTCTTCGCCAGAAACATGATTATTACAGAATAAGAGAATAACAGTACACAAAGAAGTCATATATATTTTAGGAGTAGTTAGAACAATGTTTCACAGATTGTAATCTATTCCTCCTACTAGAAGCAAAGCATCTCTAAGACAACCCACATATCTCTTTTCTTTTAGAAATAAAAGGACATGTATAACATCTATTTATTATAAATCCATCATCACCACACTGGCTCTCTTCAGGCTTAGATCATATATCCATCACCTCGCATTATAATAAGGGATATCATGGCATGTAGCCATACCCTTTCCTACAAGGTGTTAGGATTCCAAATCCATAACATAACTGTATGATTAGTACACATGAAATCATACTTAACCTTACTCAAGTGACACAAGGGTTATTTACATTCATCACCCATAAGTCTGTAGTTAAGCCTTTCATAGGATTATCTTGTAATAGAATTTCACATAGTAACACTCTATATTAGGATCACATTTCATAATTTAACATAGGGATATCAATTCCTAAACATCTTATCACTAAGAATCCGGAAAGTGACAGTCCAAACCCCTGGACTAATTATAACATTTATTACCAATAATATATTATTTAGATGACCAGATAAAATAATATGACCTTTGATGATCATCAGTGCATATTACTCATGACTCATTCAACCTATCAAACTCATAAGTTATCACTTATCAAATAACATACATGTTATTGAATATTAAACATTAGCATAGCAGCTAAGAAAGAAGGATACTAAATGTAACAAGTCTAACTTACATCAATTACCATTTATCAATTCTCTCATCACAAGTTATCTGTTAAGCATGACCTTGGTGGTACTCATGGCTCTCACAGCCTATCAAACTCATAAGATGCCACTAACAAGGCACCAGGATATGTCACTATTCATAAATCTAACAACATGCTTTTAATGAATATAGCATCATTATCCATACCTAGATATGATCATCCTCATATAGGAACCTACACGGTCAATTCAACTGATAATAGTAAATAACTCATTTAAAGAAGTTGTATCTCCCTACTCATACGAGAGCTAGGTTTCCCTGATTTTCATCAATTAGGGTTTACTATTCATCATACATGTCATCACCCTAGAATTAGGGTTTACTATTCACCTCATGGTGAATATATCTCATAACATCACCATGTACGAGAAACATCATCATTAAAGACCTCAGATAAGATTAAGATTCATCAATTATCATAATTAGGGTTTCCATGATTTCACATAGTGGATCATACCCTATTCATGCACATTCATGTATATTGAAGGTATTTTACTTGAGTTTCCACCACAAATGGTACTTTCTCTCTCCTCTCACTAGTAGATGGTGATCACACCACTCTACATTAGGTTGGATTAAGTCCCCTTTGATCTTCATAAACCAAATCACCACTATCAAGTGATTAGGGTTTGATTAGAACAAGGTATCACTGAATTGAACCTCTCAGGGGTATTTGGTAAAATTACCCATTGATCATCATCATGGGTCGATTCATTAGTCACTTAGTCCCTTAGTATTTTAGGTTACCATTATGGTTTAGATTAGATCATCATTGAACAAATTATACCTTTAAGTGGTTAAGTATAAACAACCATGAAAATCTCCAATTAGGTTAGGGTTTAACCTTCAACCTTCAACCCATTTGAACCCTCAAACGAGTGTGGACTCACTGAGTTGAAACGGGTGTGAACCCATTTAAGATGAAACGGGTGTGAACCCATTTGAGATGAAACAGGTTGAACTCGTTTGGATTGAAACGGGTTGAACTCGTTTGGATTGAAACGGGTTGAACTCGTTTGGATTGAAACGGGTTGAACTCGTTTGGATTGAAACAGGTTGAACTCGTTTGGATTGAAACGGGTTGAACTCGTTTGGATTGAAACGGGTTGAACTCGTTTGGATTGAAACGGGTTGAACTCGTTTGGATTGAAATGGGTTGAACTCGTTTGGATCTAAATGAGTGTGGACTCGTTTGGGTCTAAACAAGTGTGGACTCGTTTGGGTCTAAATGAGTGTGGACTCATTTGGGTCCAAACCGCATGGATATGAACGGTGATACAAATGTTATTATTAAATAGGATTTCCTATGTTGAAGTCTTCAATTGGCCTAAGCCATGTTAACCACTTTTAAAATTGAGTCAAAAAGGATGAGCCTCAATCAATTGGACACCAATTTGACCTTCAATTGAAAGCCAATTAGGGTTAAGTCTAACTCAATTAAGGTTTCCAAACGGCTACTCATCAATTTTCATCAATGTGAATCAAAATAAGGTTGAGCCTATCAATTGAACTCCAAATGGGCCCAAACTTGGACCAAACGGTCTTGAGATCATTTGGATGATCTCCAAACGGTCTTGAGACCATTTTCCCAAAGTTTGATTAAAAATTAAGGTGATTTGATAAGGGTTGAGTCCTAATTAGATTACAAATCAGCACTTTTCATCAATTTATCAACATCTTGTGATTGGACCCTCAAACCATCAAATTTATTTAACCCTAGACCTCCAAACGGTCTTGGGGTGTCACTAAACGAGTGTGAGATCGTTTGGATGAACCCCCAAACGGTTTTGAACCCGTTTGGGTGCTTCAACCCAACACTCAACCAGATCTATATTGAAAACCAGCAATTTTAACCCGATTAGGGTTAGGGTGTTGAACTGCCTTCAACTCTTAATTGGTTATGAATTAAATTATGATTCTTTGGAGAAATGAAATTCAATATATTATGAATAGGATTCCCAAACGGTCAATGCTTGGTCAACTCATTCAAATGGGTTGGAACCCGTTTGCCCAAAAGGTTCAATTTGATTAGTTTGGAAAATCAGCACTTAATTTAATTTGATTGCCTAATTGATTGGCCTTCAACCTATGATTCCTTTTGAATTAACCCATCAAATTAGGTGGGTCATTAGTCTACATAATTTTGAACAGGAATCCCAAACGGTCAATGCTTGGTCAACGCCCTCAAACGGGTTGGAACCCGTTTGGCCAAACCGACCTATTGAACCCGTTTGCCCTTCAAACGGTTGGTCAAGAAGGGGGGGGGGAATCATAAGATCGTTTGATAAAGTTGGATAAGGACCAACATAGGTATTAACGCCCTCCGTCTTCAACCTTGAACCAAGGTCTGTTCTTCACAAAAAATCTTGCAAGAGTGCAAAGAATGATGGGGAAGAAGAACTAAGCTTAAAAAGCAAGAACAGGGATATGCATAATAAAGCTAGGTGTTTAGAATTATAAAACCCGCCTCAAACGTGGTTCCTAGAGCTCCAAGCTTCCAAGCTTCAAGCCTTTAATGGCGTATTGAGCTCCATAGGTCATCCACGATTGTTTCTTCAAGGAAGAGATGGGGAAGATCGGCTAGAACAAGAAACCTAAGTGAGTTAACCATAGAACCAACCTTTTAAGAAGAATTCCTTCATGAATTCGAGCTAGAAGATGGTCCAATCTTACCTAACTTCTCCTTGGTCGTCTTCCTTCTCCAGAGCTTTGTTCTATGTCGGTCCAAGCAAGGGAATAAGAAAGGAAGTGAAGGAAACGTTCCTTTGCAAACAAAGAAAGGGTGTATGTATATATCTTGGGGTCATTTCCAACATAAGGACAACTAGTTTCTCCTTTTCTATACTAGGTCCCTCTTTTCTTTTAGGCACGTCCCTCCTCCTTATTTATAAGGTAAAACTCCTTTTAAAACCAAGAATTAAAGGCAAGGAAGGTCAACTTATCACTAAGGTGCACATATACATAAGGTTCTCCTTACTTACAACTTGGTGATTTAATTACAAAGGTACTCCTTATATATGATTATTCAAAAGAAGTGCTTCCTTCATTATAATAACTTTAAATGATGTCAAAAGTGATAAAAGATATTCTAGAAAGTGTATTTTACAAGTTGCACCCCATAATTAGGGTAAACTGCATTTTACTCCAAATTAGGGTTTTTAAGCATAAGGATCATTCCATAAGCTGCATCTTGATACCCAAGCTTGGGAAATCCATTATACTTCATAATATTACTCCTTAGGTTGCCTCCACACTAAAAGAACATAAAACATATGTAATTTTCAAGTTAACCCCTCAGATTGGGTAAATTGCACATAGGTCCCTGTATGCAAAACAATACTACAACATTGTTCATAGGGGACAAAAATGGAAACACATGTTCCCTAGAAGCTTTAATTACATACTAAAGGATAATTAGAAACATATAATTTCATAATTAGGCAAAACACCTAGGGTTAGCTCATAACCCAGGTCAGGGGTGTTACAGTAAGAATTACCTAATAAGAGGTAACAATAAAAATGATGAACTGAGGATTTGAATACCCACATCTAGTGATCATGATGATAATGAGAATAAGGAATGATGAGATGTAATCATCCTTATAATTCGTTTGATGATGGCAAGGAACCAAGGATAAAAGAAGGGTAAATAACTCATGAACACAGAAAGTTCATGCAATAATTAGAGAAGATGATAATCTCTTCTCATTAATAAACAACTATGGATAATAATGGGTGATAAGAAGAATATGATTCTTTGTTTTCTTTCCTTGTAGGGACATGGTAATCAAGTGGGTCGTAGGACACTTGATGTGTACAATTAAAAATGTTTATTTGATGAATACTAAGAAAAAGTATCAGTTTGTCTTAGACTTAGTTTACAAGAAAAAGATGTGTGTAACAAGTAATGTCCCAGGATGAAACAAAGATGAATATGTGATGTGTTTTCAGCACATGTAATGGATACCAAGGTAAGGGATTCTAGTATTAGATAATTATGTTGACTACCTAGAAGGAGCTAACAAGGAAATCAGTTTAGCTATATAGCATGGACATCATATGTTAGGGGTTTATGCTTTGCACAAACATGACATTGAAATGTTATGTGAAGACTTGATGAGATGATATATGGATAATATTTGTTTCCCTTTATCTGGGATTTCGGGGATGAAATCCTTGTTAGGGGTTTATAACTTGTAACATCCCTAACTTGGGTTATGCTTTAACCCTAGGTGTTTTGTTGAAGAAAGATAATTATATGCTTGCTCTTATCTTTTGAAAAGTAATTAAGGTTCAAGAGGAACTTAGATTTCAATTTTAGTCCTTTTTGAACAATGTTGAAATAATGTTTTGTCTGTTTTAGACTAATGTGCAAATTACCCAAGTTGAGGGGTTAACTTGCAAATGTTGCATGATAAAATGTTCCCCAAGTGTTGAAGCATCATGAGAATGAAGATGATGTAGAGGTATGGCTTGTAAAGCCTGAGTACCAAGAAAGAGCTGATAAAGCAATGTTTGTGCATTAAAACCTAGTTTTGGTGTAATGTACAATTTACCGAAAACCTAGGGTTCAATATGCAAATTACCACATCAAAATAGTCCCTAATGTTTCTTGGAATTATGTAGAGAAAATAAAATGAGAGGGGCACCTCATTTGAATCACTTTGGAGGAGAGATAATCTTGATATTAAAATAAACAAGATTTAAGCATAATTGGAACTTTACTTCAATTTAATGCAAAAATAAATATATTAATTGAAGTGCTCTTCAACCAAAATTGTGTTGGTTGAAATCCATATATGTGGACGTACTTGTGCCTTGCAAAGGCAACGAAAATATCTTAATGAGGTGAAGAACCCACTCACATTATTATAAGAAAAAGAAATATCCACTCACTTATGGATATTATTATAATATGATTTAAGGGGCTTAATTTGTTTTCCTCTAAATCAAGGATAATTGAGAGGAATAAGAGGAAAGAAAGATAGCCTTGTATATAAGAAAGAGAAGGGGGCAAGTGGAAAGGAAATGGAGGAGTTATCCCCTACTTTCTCTCTCTTAAATGAATTTTTTATAAAATGCATATATGTTCCTTTATCCATAGATTGGATGGGTAATTTCGAATCCACCTTCACTTCTTGCTTGCAAAAATGACCACGGGTGCTTGGAGCAATAGGAGGACGACCCCAAACCTGTTGGTAAGCTTCTTAACCTTCTTTCACCATGATTTCATGGTGGAAATCGAAAATAAATGATGGATTTCTTCTTTTCTCCATGCGATCTTCTATTCTAGCCATTTCTTTTCACTCAAAAGCTTGAGGATGAGCTGGGGATAGTTGAGAAATCTTCTTCCACCATTAAAGACGTGAAGTTTGTATCTTTGAAGCTCAATTGAAGGTGGGTTATATAACTTGAACCCTTATTCATTGTTATTGAATTCAATTTCTCAATCCATTATGTTCAATTGTTCTTCTTGAAATTCCTTTGATTAATTGATGAAACTACCATGGAAACGGCAGTAGAATTCGAGGGGTTGAAGCTTGATGATGATGAAATCATCCTAAGCACACATCTCAACATAATTTAATTGCAAACGGTTTCATGAATTTTGGCCCAATCGGGTTTGACAAGCCGTTTGGTGACCAAACGGTTTGTAAACCGTTTGGTGGTGGAGTTCCAAACCATTTGAACATGGTTGACTGAATGGGATAGTGACCGTTTGGAGCCTTAAATGGTTTCAAACCGTTTGGACATATGGAGTTGACTGTTTGGGTTGAGTTGACCGTTTGGTCAAGTTCAAAACCGATTAGAACCTTATACGGTTTTAAACCATTTAGACATTTAGGTAAAAACCGTTTGGAGCCTTAAACGGTTTCAAACCATTTGGACAAGTCAACCAAAATTGTTTGGATGATTAATGGTCATAATTGAGGGTTCAAGATCCAAGGATTATACATTGATGGACTTCAATGATCCAATTGATGAAGGAATTGTTGATGAAAAACCCTAATCGGTTTAGTTGAAGAAGTACCTCTTTTGGACTTTTGGTTTCAAGACCGTTTGAGTCAAACGGTCTTGAAACTATTTGGGGTCAAACGATCTCAAGACCGTTTGGACTCAAACGGTTTTAAACCGTTTAGTGATCAAAGGGTCAAGATCATTTGGTGACTCAATGTGATCAAATCAATTGACAACTTAATGTGATGAAGGATCAATTGACCCTATAATTGTTAATGATGTATAGTAGAGATAATTATAAGGGTTGTACCTTTAAGGTACTAAATGATTAGTAACCCTAGAAGAGTTATTCCTTGAAGCTTAAGTAAGAAAAATCTCAATACACTATGTCAACTTTAATTGAATGTAATTAATTGAAGGGGTGGTTGACCTAATATAACAAAGTTTGATTTAGTCAACATCCTAGAGAGGATGAAGGAGAGAGGAATTCATACATGTATAATAATCATGTAAAGGTCAAGCCTTAACACCTTCAATTTGAATAATTATGTAATTAGGGTATGATCCTTAATAAACAGATTATGAAACCCTAATCAAGAAGGTTGTTGAGCCCTAACCCTAATTGGGGCATTATCAGATGTAACCTAATTGAGGGCGATTCCATGAGAAACCCTAGTTGAGGGTGATCCTATTTAAAACCCTAATTGAAGGTGATGCCATGAGAAACCCTAGTTGGGATGAATAGTAAACCCTAATTATGGGAAATGTGATGTGAAAGCCTAATGAAGGGTGATGGTATATGAAATCCTAACCCTAATGAAGTAGGATAGTATGTGAAACCCTAAACCCTAATAAAGGGTGATGGTATGGGAGACCTAATCCTAATAATGGAATAGTGATTATTACACTGATAAGGAAAATACCTAAAGTGATTGACTATAGGTAACCCTATAACAAACAATGCTTTAACCTGAGATGAGTCCCTATCATTGAAGATAGTTGGACAATCCTTATGTGTGTTTTATGACCTATGCACCTCACAATAAAGGTGATAGGTTAGTATATGGAAGTATTAGGATGGGAAATACCTTAATACAATATAAATTGATAAACTCAAGTAAGTTTAAAGTGCTGAGGGAAGTGATATATCAAGGGATCATAGATATCACATCCAGATCTTTAAGAATGATATCCCTTGATGCATCTCAAATCCAACATACTTGGATGAATAACATATAAAGATTGCAATCCTAATCATTACATCAAGATGTAATGTGTTTTATGAACCATGAGAATGGTTGTTGCCTAGTGAAAGGTGACAAGAGGTTAAATGTTCTTTATGAGCCATGAGATTAGTTGTTACCTATTGAGAGGTAACAAGATATTTTGATAGGCCTTGTGAACCACATGAGTAAGTTGATACCTAGTGAAAGGTACCAAGATAATTATAAAAGTTCCCTGTAAGAGATGATAATGTTCTTAATAAACCAAGAAAATGGAAACTTAGTAACATAATAATCATAACAAAAGGATACAATAATAATGATGGAACCTTGATTATACAAGTGTGGAAAAGAGAGGGATACTCATATTACATAAAGAATGTGATTGAGCATGATGGCATGGCCAAAGTTTAAATGTCAGTAAAATAATGAGGTACCCAGTGTTGTGTAAACAGACATGGGACGTAATCACAGGATTGGCATAGTTCAATACATAGAATAATGTCATAGGATTGACATAGTTCAATACCTGGAATAGATGCACATTATTGGCATAGTCTAATACCTAGAATAGATACATAGGATTGGTCATAACCCAATACCTAGAATAATGTAACAGGATTGACATAGTTCAATACCTGGAATAGATGCACAGGATTGGCATAGTCTAATACCTGGAATAGATACACATCATTGGTCATAACCCAATACCTGGAATAATGTCACAAGTTTGACATAGTTCAATACCTGGAATAACTGCACATGATTGGTAATAAGCCAATACCTGGAATAACTGCACAGGATCGGTAATAACCCAATACCTGGAATAACTGCACAGGATTGGTCACAACCCAATACCTGGAATAATGTCACAAGATTGGCATAGTCCATTACCTGGAATAATGTCACAGGATTGGTATAGTCCATTACCTGGAATAATGTCACAGGATTGACATAGTTCAATACCTGGAATAGTTACATAGGATTGACATAGTTCAATACCTAGAATAGTTGCACAGGATTGACATAGTTCAATACCTGGTATAGTTGCACAAGATTGGCATAGTCCAGTACCTGGAATGGATGCACATGTTTGGCATAGTCTAATACCTGGAATGGATGCACATGTTTGGCATAGTCTAATACCTAGAATGGATATGCAGGAATAATATAAGTCCAATGCTTGTACTAGTTGCACATGATTGGTATAATCCCACGCCTGGAATATTTATACATGATTGGTATAGACCAATGCTTGAACAAGACATGATGATGTACACTCTCATGTCCAGTATAAACCAATACCTGTTTAGCATTTTGGCTAAGGCCATCTGATAGAAATAAGAAAGAGTCATGGGTGACATATTAGAGTAATGAGAAAAGCATGAGATGTTGAGTTAATATAATAGTTAAATGATATACATGTTCTTCCTATTCCTTATAAAGAGAATAGATGATTTAATGCTTTATCATAGATAATTGCAATATTAAAGATGAGAATGATATAAACTGCTTATCCCCTATTCTGATTCATATTATAAATGGAATAATAATGTTTCTGGCGGAGAGTTATATCTCTCACTGGGGAAATTTTTAATTATCTCACCCCCGTGGGATCCAAATTTTTTTTAGGTGGACGAGGACATAGTATATTGAGAACATCTTGTAGAGGTAGAACTTTAGCAGTAGTAGGGACATCCGTGATAGCTCCGGTTGAGTGTACTGTTTGTCGTGTCTTGTAGATAGAAGTCCTATGTGTCGTCTCTGTACTCTCAGGTTCTCGGAGTTAATAGTTAGTACTTTTAATGAATCATTTTGAGATTTTGGCTTGATGCCTCAAGGTTCTTATGCTGTCCGTGTTTAGTTTTTAACAAGGTAGTTGATATTGTAACCCTCAAGAAGAGATGGTATAAAATATGTACTTATGAACCAGGATGTAAATGTAATACATTGGTTCTTGTTGAAAGAGTTTTCCTATGATTGGATCTCTTTGAAAAAGGTTTTAATTTTTAGTGATTTTCAATAATCTGATGTTAGTGATCAGTTCCGCTTAGTTAATGATGTATGTTTTCAACTCTTCGTGACAGTACCCAAGTGAGAGAAAGTTTCTTCTTTCTTTCTCCCTTGTTCTTTTGGTTTGACCTAGGGTTTCTTAACCTCTTTGCTTGAGCTATATTTGACCTTGGTGTCTTCTTCTTCTTGAGGTGCTCTTGTGTCTGAGACTTGAGTTTTTGGTGGAGCTTCATCTTCTTCCTTGGAGATCGAGAGCTTGGATCTTGTTCCTTCTTTTAAGGCGGGTTATATGTACTCTACCTTATTCTATTACTTGCACCATATTACTACTTGCATGCTACTATTTTAATCTCTAAACTTGATGATAATGTGATGATCTAAGGTTTAAGACTTTGTATTATTCTCTTATAGATTACACTCTTTCTTAAACTCTAATTTCTTGCACCCGATTTGTTAGGTGACGGTTGAGGTGATTTTGATACATGCACCATGTTTTATTGGTTCCATCACCATGCTTTGGTTCAGCCCTTGTGCTTTATTGAGGATTTTTTAGTTGGTTTTCTTGAGTTTGAAGCTTGGTCTTATTCCACGTAGTTGGTTCTAGAAGGTTTTCATGTTGAAGTTTGGTTTTCATGGTTTTGATTCCTATCTTACGTGGAGTTTTTCTACGTTGTTGACAATGTTCTTCCTTGATGCTCATCTTCTATTTTGAATGAGGTTTATCTCTATTTTGGTGTGGGTTAAGTGTCACTGGGGTATCTTGACCTTGGTGGTCTCTACACCTTGATCTTGTCTAGGTCGAGACATATGTGTTTTTCTTGGTTGAGATATATGTTTTGGTTTTGGTCGATATCATGCCTTTGTTTCGGCTGTGACCCTTGGTTTTGTCTTGGTCGAGACATTCTCCTGTGTGATGGAGACATGTGCTTTGATGGTGGTCGAGACACGATGTTGGTTGGCAGTCGAGACACATAGTTTTATTGTGGTTGAGACTCTTATTTTTTGGATGGTCAAGACACGTGTTTGGGTCTTGGTCGAGATTCTTGTTTTGTGCATGGTCGAGACACCTACTTTTTTGGTGGCTGAGACAGATGTTCTTTTCTTGGTCAAGACATCTAGTGGTTGAGGTCGAGACTCTTGTATGGTGTATGGACGATACACATATATGTTACATGGGAGTACCACATACATAATACAATGAGATGGTACATATATACATGTACATGACGTTGATACCTAGTGCTGATTGAGATAGTTCTCTAATCAAGTTTGGTTAATATTGTTCCAATCCTAGTATGTTCCAAGAAAGTGGGAGGTGACATAATGAGGGTTTGGAGATGGAATTGTGATATGAAACCCTAATCGGCTATGTGTATAACACCCTAACCCTAATCCAAGGATATGCTATGCTTGTTAAACCTACATGGATGGTTAGCATGTTATGATGTTTTCTCTCTCTTGTTTATGAACCCCTGACCATGCATGTGAAATGAATGTAATAGCTTGTGTATGCTATGGTGATGATCATGTGACATAAGGTGATGTCTATGAGCCTTGATGAGGCATGTTGAGATATGTGATGCGATGGGTCTTGTGGCCTGGCAGAGGCTTTATGCCACGTATGTGGTGTTATCCTCTAGTGATGTGATAAGGGATTCATATCCCAGGATAGTGTGATTATGATGATGGCCTTGTGAATGGCAGTGCTACTAGTACAATGTGGTGATGCCGTGACAAATTCACACCTTACAAGTTAATTATGTTCTAAAGTTGCTTTATGCCTTTATCTTTGTAGAGTTTGTTTGGAGTATGTATGTTGTAACTTGATTGATGTTAAAATATACCCAATTGGACTAATTAATCAAGTGAAACCTGATGGGTGCATTTTCATCCATCTTTTTGCATATTTTTCTTAATCATTTTTATTAGATTTTGTCTTTTTAGTAATTTTTGGACTAAATTGAAATTTACCCTCTAAGAAAATGGTCCCAAATTTTTTACTCATTCTGTAGTGAAACTCTATCAATTTCCATTCTAGTCTAATTTTTATATTCAAGCAATAAAGTTGGATCTTTTCTTATGCATATGGATCTCTTTTATTCTCATTCTTTCTTCTCACGTTTTCTACTTGGAGCGGGAGATAAAGTAATTAAGACATTTAATTGTCACCACCTTGGGCTCTTTGGAGATTCTAGGTCTGTGGTCTATGGTTTTTTTCTTCTTTCTCTCCTTATTTCTCCCTTCCTTGCTATGAGTAGAGAATAGTCTTCTTATCGAGGCAAGGGGAATAGCCCCTTGACCATTGTATTGATTTGAATTTTAGTCTATACAATTTCCTCTATAAGAATGGCTTTTGGTTTAAAAAACTTCCAATTTAAATGAAGTGATCTCTCATCTTCATCGTGAGTTAATTCTGATTGATGTGATTGTGGAACCTAGAATTTAGAACAACTAAACCCGTTGCATGGGAATTTGGATGCGATTGTGGAAAAATCCCCATTGGTATGATGAACTAGGAAGCGTGAACATCAAGACCAATGGGTTCACATGGAGTTTGTCTTTTGCATTTTGTTTATGATTAATTCAGATACCCACTTCTCATCTTTTAATTATCATGTATTCTGGATTTGGTCTTCACTTTGGCTAAGGTGATGAAAACCCCTATGCCTCAATGTTTTCCCCATATAATTTCAACCATTCTTTAAATGTTTGTTTCAAATTGCTTTATTTTTAATTCTTGCAATATTGTTCTCTTTCTTAGATATTCTTTTATTCTGTGCTAACCATCTTCTTCTTTTATTTTTTCTTGCATAGTTTAATCTTTCCATTTCCTTGCTTAGGGTAATATTTTATTCTTCTTGCACTTTAGTTTATTGCATTAGTTTAATCAACCACCTCAAAATCAGATTTTACTTTCTGTCACTTTTTCAAAAATAACAAAAAAAAAGAAAGAATTTCAAAGCAACCAGGATTAAAAGAAAATGAATCTTAAAAACTATGTCCTGTTGTATCTGTTGGTATGTATGCCTAGAGAGCCAATCATATGATGATTGGATTGGCATATGTTCTGATTGATTTGATAATTATCAAAGGAAAGCTTCCAATTTAATATAGCTCAATCAATTTTGAGATATATGATGGAGTAGAATGAATGTCTAAAGAATAACAATACTTAATGACGTATGTCTTCAAGTGTGTGACTTGAACAATGAGATCATACAAATGATAAGAGTATGTACATTCTTGTTATGTCCCTAGTCGGATTTCATTATGGATGGTTGATATACAACAAAGTCACATTAATACTAGAGTGTGTGTTGGTTGATGACAATGTCTCATTAGTCATGATATATGATATCAAACCAAGCACACAGATACATGTTGGAGAACAGTGTATCAAATAGACCCACCATGAGAGTGACACATGGAACTGTGACATGGTAGTCAGAATCATCTCTCATAGTGATGGTGGTGTTTGTGATTCTTAGACTTGAAATCACTGCACTCATCGAATGTGATTGGGTACACTTTGACATCATCAAACATAGTCTTGAAACATGGGTTGTTACAATGGTGATGATTGGGTGGCTTTGACACATGAGATAGACTATAAGTGATAGATGTGGGATTTGTCCTTCCTAATAGAGTATGATGTCCAAGCCACTTGATAAGCAAGACTGAGAAAGGCATGCACATGCACATGTGAATTAGTATATGATATTGATGTCACACATATCTCAGACAGTCAACTCTAGTTCAAGAAACATGAATGAATGTTGAAAGGATGACAACTCCATGCCTTGAGTTCATTCAGGATATCAGAGACAAAGGAAGTATAGATTCATTGGAACACCAATCACAGACAGTAGTATTGAAAGTTGTTCTCCAACTTTCCTTTTCACTTGGGTAGCACTGATGTGCGACTAGGTACCGCTCTTTGCTTGTGATGTCATAAGCTAGTTATGCACATTCACTACCAATATGAAATGGGACCTATAGACTCACAGACATAGGATTAACCTAAAATAGACGTTTATCCATGAATGATGTTTGGATTGATTACTAAAGCAACAATAGTCTAGTTTCATTCCTGGCAGATGCATATCCGACAACATTATCATTGTCTAGGAGATCATTCACAACCTAAGGCATAAATCTAGTGCACCTTACATGGCCATAAAGGTCGACCTCTTGAAGGCCTATGACAGAATGTCTTGGAAATTTATAGAACACATGCTCAACCAAATAACCTGGCCGCCTAATATTAAATCTTATATCCTAAAGTCCCTATCTTCAAGAAGCACGAAAATTATCTTTAATGGGGGCTTACTTTCTGCTTTCAAGAAGACTAGAGGCCTCCAACAGGGAGACCCACTATTTCCTTACTTATTTGTTCTATGCATGGAATGTCTAACTCAACTTATCAACCAAAATGTCAAAGCCAGGAAATGGACTCCCATTAAGCTCTCCTGATAGGTCCGCAAGGTCAAATGACCTCTCCCCATCTCAAGTATCATGTCAGCAGTGACTTGGAAGGGTCGTCCAAGGTGTAACTCATTACCCTGTTCATCTTGCATCTCCATTACAACAAAGTCTGCTGGAAATACAAATCGATCTACATTCACCAACACATCTTCAAAAATACCATAGGGCTTCACCACTAAATTATCTGCTAACTGTATTGTCATATTTCTCGGCCTTGATTCTTTTAATCCCAATTTGTTGAACGTAGAGAGAGGCATCAGGTTTATGCTTGCCCCGGAATCACACAGTGCTTTGCCGAATTTCACCTTACCAATGTAACATGAAATATTGAAGCAGCCCAGATCCTACCTCTTAGGTGGCAATGTGCCCATGATGAAGACACTTACCTGTTCCTTGAGAACCACAACCTCAGTATCAGGGATTTTCCTTTTCTTTGTAATGAAGTCTTTCAAGAACTTCCCGTAGGAGGGTATCTGCTCGATTGCTTCTAATAATGGAATGTTGATAGAGAGCTTTCTAAAACTGTCTAGAAACTTCTTGAACTGGGCATCCACTTTCTTTGATTTCACACTATTTGGATATGGGACTGGGACAACCTGTGCCCTTTGATGTGGTGGCACATATGGTGTCCTCTTCTTTGTCTCCTCCTCAGCAGTAATAGGTTCAGCTGTGACTTCCTCTACTATATGCTCAACCGGCTCTGTGACTGGAATTGGCACTTCCTCTGTGGCCTCACCTTCATTTCTGACTGGTGTTTGCTTGGTTCATCGGCCCTGGGGTTTAAAATCTTCTTGCCACTCCGTAGCAAGATTGCCTTTGCCTACTGATTTCCCCCTGGAATGTTTGTATTACCCGGAAAGCCTTGATGCGCTGGCTTCTTCAGATTTGCTATCTCAGCTGCCATTTGTGCCATAGACGTCTCTATCGTCCTCATCTGAGCCCCATGGCTCTGCAATGTCTGCTGATGCGATGATTTTGAGTCGCATTTATAGACCTTTTGCATATGTGTTTTGTGCTCTAATTACTCATTTTTATGGATAATATTGCATAATTCACTCAAATCCCCTTTGTGTTACCATTTTGAGCATTATTTATCATATTATCATAATTTGTGTGGATTTACTTGGTCTTATTGTGAAATTTCAGGAAAAACAAGTATTTACTTCCGTCGATACCATCGACGGAAGTCGATACCATTGACCAAGCCACAGGTTGCCAGCCGAGAGGAGCAGAACAGAGTCGATACCATCGACACTCAAGTCGATGGTATCGAGATCCCTTCAGATTGTTGGTGAGGAATCTGTCGATACCATCGACCCAAGTCGATGCCATCGACACATTGAGGCTACAGCGTCGCTAAACGACAACAACCGACGCTAAAGAGAGTCGATACCATCGACCCAAGTCGATGGTATCGAGATGACCACAGGCGCTCACATCAAAAGAAAAGAAAGCTCATCCCGGGTGATTCGGACGCTGCCGAAGACGAATTCCACCACCGACAGGCGGGGAAGATCGTATTCTACGCCAAGGATCTACCGGTTCTTCTCCGTTCAGGGGTTTTCCCACTTGTTTCACGTTTTTCTTATGAATTCCCCTATTTCTACCATGTATTCGTGCGGGATGAACATGAGAGGCTAAAACCCTCCATCTTTAGGACCAGGAGTAGCCCGGTAATGCATTGTATGACAATTTTATATTGATAATTCATATTTTCTCTCTCAAATCCGTGGTATAGATTCATTTTCTCCATATATATTGTTATGCTTGAACACCATAATAATAACTTAATGCCCTTAATCACTTCGACAGAAGGATTAACGGTTGAAAAGAAACGAAATCTACATTAATCGATAAAACCCTTGACAAAGGAGTTGTAAAATTAATGGTGAGAACTGAGAGATCGTTTATAATGCACTTAGTTTAGGGGAATGATTACTACGACGGTGGAATCAACCTAAACCTAAGTAGTGAGTTACACCACGACAGTGGGTAATTCTGTTTTCAGGCCACTACCTGGATAGAGAGAGAAGAGTGAGGAATTATATAAAACATAATGCAATGTTGACCCGCGGTGAAACCGCAATCCTAAAGATACCCTTTTGAATTGATTAAATTAACATTTAATTGATTGTTTTCTTTGTTTCATTTTATTTTCTTTTAATTTGGACAACAAACCTTAATTTGTTATTCGGCCTAGCTAATTGCGATTAGTTAGTAGAAGTCTCCAATAATTCACGTATCCCTGAGTTCGACTCGGGCCTCACAAAGGCCTATATTACTCGGCGCGTATACTTGCGTTTAAGCGCGTAGTAAAATACACGTCAAGTTTTTGGCGCCGTTGCCGGGGATACGGCGAATTATTGGCACTTTGAGTGCTAAGAGCAGCCACTCTATGCCACATTTTTTTATTTTATTTTGAAACAATTTTAAATATTCTTAAATTTCTCTATAATTGTGTTTACTCGTTCAAAGCATAGTACTAAACCCCAATTTTCTTATTTCAGGTACTTTGCATGGTGCATACACGTAGCGCAGACTACGTGAATCGCACACCTGAGGTTCCACCTCCGAGACCAGAGGACGAGGATTACTACGAGAAAGATCACCAAAGCGACATAGATTCTGAATCTGAGCAAGAGCGAGCAGAAGAAATGGCCGAACCACAGACAATATGGGAGAAGATCAAAGCGTCTTCTTCATCAGCTTCAAAGGGGCCTATCAAGAAACAGGCGGTCAATATACCAACATAAAAGATCGATCCAGCGTTGATCAACTTGGTAAAATCAAATGCATTTCATGGATTGAAGAATGAGGACCCAGTGGCACACATCAGTCAGTTCGTTGAAAACTGCAATATGGTGAAGATAGACAGGTTCCCACAGGATGTTCTGTACCTCAAGTTGTTCCCAAGCTCCCTGGCAGGAGTTGCGAGATAGTGGCTACATAACCTCGACGATGAGTTTGTTGAATCATGGGATCATATGGTGGAGGTTTTCTTCGAGAGGTTTTTCCCTCCTAAGAAGACCAACGACATGATTCGGAAGATTCACAATTTCACCCAACAGGCGGGTGAAACATATTCTGAGACCTGGGAGCGATTCCAGGTCATGTTGAGGAGATGTCCGCATCATGGACTGGACAAGGAGACACAGGTGAAGATCTTCTATTTTTCTCTCTCTGAGCATGATAGAAGCAACTTGGACTCGGCCGGTTCCGGATTTTTCTTGAACAACACTGATACGAGATGCTGGGAAATACTGAAGAACATGGCACGAAAGCAATCCTGGGGAGAAAGAGAGAGGCCCAGTTGAGCAAGCAAGAGTTTCCAGTGAGTCCAAGGCAATGAGAGAGTTAAATGAGAAGATGGATCTTCTCGCAAAGAAGTTACTGCAGAAGGAAGACAATGAGTCCGAGGAGGAGGCTCAAGTCAAGTACATGAGGCAACAACAAGGGTACAAGAACAATGACTATTCATGGCGAAAGGACAAAAAGTTCTCATGGAAGGATCCGAACAATTTTCTGCAGGTTCCGGATGCCAAGCCTGCACCAGCCACAGAGGACAAGAGCACGAAGTTGCTCAATCAGGTCATCAAACAAAACTAGGAGTTAATGAACACATTTGGGCAACAAATCAAGCAACAGGGTGAATTTATGAACCAATTTGGGCAGACTTTGCAGAGTCATGGGGCTCAAATGAGAACTATAGAGACTTCCATAGCGCAGATGGCGGCTGAGATTGCAAGTTTGAAGAAGCCAGCACATCCGGGTTTTCCGGGGAACACCAATGTTCCCGGGGGAAACCAGCAGGCCAAGGCTATCCTACTGAGGAGCGGTAAGAAAGTGTTGAATCCAAGGGTGGATGACACAAGCACACCGCAGGACAAAGTTGAAGATGCAATCATTAAGGAGCAGCCCACACCTGTCACAGGGCAAGCTGAACATATAGCTGAGAATGGTAATGAAGAACAAGCTATTGAGGAGGAACCGCAGAAATTGACACCCTATGTGCCACCTCATCAAAGGGCACATACCGTTCCGGTCCCCTATCCCAATAGCGCAAAGGCAAGGAAGGTGGATGCACAATTTAAGAAATTTCTGGACAGCTTTAGGAAGTTATCGGTAAATATTCCGTTGTTGGAGGCGATTGAGAAAATCCCATCATATGGGAAGTTCCTAAAAGATGTCATCACCAAGAAGAGGAAAATACCCGACACTGAGGTCGTGGTGCTCAAGGAGCAAGTGAGTGCTTTTATTATGGGCACTTTGCCGCCGAAGAGACAGGATCCCGGTTGTTTCAATATTTCTTGTTTTATCGGGAAGTTCAAATTTGGAGAGGCACTTTGTGATTCTGGGGCAAGCATCAATTTGATGCCCCTTTC
Source organism: Alisma plantago-aquatica (assembly GCA_963693085.1). Taxonomy (NCBI): domain Eukaryota; kingdom Viridiplantae; phylum Streptophyta; class Magnoliopsida; order Alismatales; family Alismataceae; genus Alisma; species Alisma plantago-aquatica. Next base: position 1,897,741,167 of record OY856409.1, on the reverse strand, counting down.
TACATTCAAGAAGATTGGATTAAAGGAATCAAGGCCAAGCAACATGACTATCCAACTGGCCGATAATTCTGTGGTGAAACCGTATGGAATCTGCGAGGATGTCTTGGTAAAGGTAGACTATTTTGTTTTTCCGGCTGATTTCGTGGTTATGGAAATGCAGGACGAGCATGGCAATGAGTTGTTACTTGGACGCCCATTCCAAGCAACAGCCGATATGATCTTGGAGATGGGAAGAGGTCGCTTGACCTTAGGCATTGCGGATGATTGCTTTGAGATGGTCATGCCCACTAGCAATGCATCTACTAAAGCAAAAGCACAGTGCAACATGGTGAAACATGTGGAACACAATATCTCACTTTGTCTTGGGAAGCCATTCTTGGATATGGCTCATGTGATGAGCAAGATGGATAATGGGACCTTAGCTGTGGACATTATGGAGCAAACTAAAGTTGTCTCTTTAGGCAAGGCTGTTGGGTTTCCAAATGATGAGAATGAGGACATTCCACCTTCTTGGGAGGATGATGCGATTATTACTTCAGTTTTTGATGCATATCCAGAATTGCCTCTGGAGGCGTGTTTGCTAAATGTCACTTATGATTGGATGCGGAGTACTTCACTCAAGGAGTGCACCAAAATGCTTCAGATGCTTCCATGTTTCTACACGAGGCACTATGAAGACTTAGGTACACTTCCACCACCGGTGCAATCATCTCTTATTTGCCCGCCGGAGTTGGAGTTGAAGCCACTGCCCCCGCATCTTAAGTACGTCTTTCTAGCTGAGAAGGACAAGTTACCAGTGATTGTATCTGCATACTTGAGTGTGGATGAGGAGGAGCAACTACTGGTAGTGCTCAAGAACCACCGTGGAGCTTTTGGGTGGTCTGTTGCAGACATCAAGGGGATCTCCCCTACACATTGTCAGCATAAGATTCGGCTCGAGGAGGGAGCCAAGCCATTAATTCAGCCTCAGAGACGTCTAAATGCAAGCATGATGGAGGTTGTGAAGAAGGATGTCACGCCCCAATCTCACATTAACCACAAACCACAAGATTAGGACGCAACAGGATGGGATTTACATATAAGCCAACCACTCTTCACTTTTTATAACATTTTAAAGATATTAATAGGAAAATCTGATTTATGCTGTCAAATGAAACTAAACAAACTGCGGAAGCATCTTTATTAACTGACTAGCAATATAAACAGAGTCTACAACATATTACATTGTTTGACATAAAATAAAGTGTAACAGTAAATTTACATCTTATACACATTCTCTCTCTCACTCACTCCTTGTCCCAAAGATCGAGGGGAATGGACTAAGAGACCTCTAACTACTAACTACATATACCTTCTACGGACTAAGCGATGGATTAAGGGATCCTTCAGATTTCCGGCTGCTGATGATAACCTGAAAATGTTTTGAGTAGAGGTATGAGCCTACTCGCTCAGTGAATAGCATTTCACTTAGTTATCATTAAACAACTCGTCAGGTTTATAAACTGAAATAAACAAATATACAGTTCAAGCAGGGCAGTTCTATTAGCATAGCAAATATACAGACAATAACCACACTTCTAAGCATTAACAGGTATTTCAGGTAAATAAACAGTTATATAAATTTACTGTGAACCTACTCGATTATTTATCCATTTTATTATTATGCCCTAAATATATGCAGTGTACTCTGCATATAAAGATCCGCAGCAAGTTCATGCTATGGTCCCACCGTACAAGACTTAGCGACACACCCGGGAAATGCTAAGTCTGACTGCTGTCCTGGTCTGCACAGGACTCTCAGGCACTCAAGGGCCCCAGGCACTCAAGGGCCTCACTGTACTCTCAGGCGCTCAAGGGCCTCACCGCAGGTCCTAGGCACTCAGGGGCCTCTCTGCAGTATTCTAGTACTCTAGACTCCTCTAACCTGAGCACACAGGCGGAGAGTCTCACAGGGTTACCTTCGCGACACAAGCACGAATGGTGTTAGATAACCAAGTTTTCTGATGATATCGCAATGCCATTGTGACACAAGCACAATTGTTGTTAGACACTGCCCTTTTTCTCTTTCCTCGTTTGTCCGCGACACAAGCACGGATGATGTTGCAACATGAGTTTCACCCCAAAGTTGCAGACCCGTCTAAGGGGTTCTACGGTGTTAGGGCATCTAGGTCTATACTTGATTAAACAATAAACAAATGAATAGGAAAAATTACATTTCATACATAATGCACAATCTGAACATCACAAGAAGCGCATATATAACCTTTATCGTAATTAAACACAAGTCAGAATCATTTATCCAGTTTCTATGTTAAACATCTATTTTGAAATTAGTAAATACATTGCAACTATAATACATGAAATTGCATCATCTTCGTTAAGCATATCACGTAGTTCAATTCTAATAAATCTAACATACTCTATTGAATGAACTATACTGTTTAGGAGTTATATCAATTAATATAGAAGCAATAAAACAATCAATTTGAGTTAAATATTGATTTCTATATGAACTACTACTCACATTCTGGAACTCGGCCGACCACTTCTGGGAAATCGGCCGATCGGCTGACAACTCGGCCGATCTACCCGCAACTCGGCCGATCCAAACCCTGGTCGATTTCCTTTTAGTCGAGCTCGAGAGCTGGCCTTAGCTCGCCGTTTTCGAGCTGCTCCTTGTGCCTAAGGGCTCCTGGCCGGACCTGCTGTAGGCAACAGCAGCGTCACCTTCCAGAAGAGCTAACTGGGTCAGACAGATTTGCCCTGGTCGTACATCGTGCAGTCTTTGCTGCAGATCAGCCATCTGACGCCTTAGCTAGGGTTGCGGGTTGTTGCTAGGGCCTCAAGGATGAGCATGATGACGTTGATTGAAGAAGCTAGCCGCACCAAACTGAGCTCTAGCCGGCACTGCTGCTGGCGTAGCTACAGGGTGCCATGGTTGGATGCCAAAACACGGTTGATAGCTACTGATTTGTGATGTGGCCTCTTGGGCGAAGTCGATGGCGGAGTTTGGTGCTGCTAACTCGCGCCCAGCTGCCCCTGGCCGCTGTTGCGGCTGCTGGCCGGAGCTGCTCTGTGCAGCAGGTCGGGCTGCAGGTAGCTGGGGGTGCAACTAGGGCGGGCTAGAGGAAGAAGAAAGGAAGGGGAAAGTGGCGCCCTGGCTGGTCGGAGGTAAAGGGCTCGAGAATCGCCCAAAATCGCCTGCGCTCTTCTCTCCCGCTGCTGCGATCGTCGGACTACTGGGCGCCGCTTGAAGCGGCTACTGTTCTATCGAACAGATAAAGAAGGAAACGGGATAAGGGAGAAGGGTCGCGGAGGGGGCCGGCTGCAAAATGCCCAAACGTTTCCAATATTTACAACTAGGTCCCTAAACATTCAAAAGTCCGTATCTTTTAACTCGGAAGTCGGTTTCGAGTGATTTTTCTTGCAACGGTTTAAGCTCGAAATTCTCTATATCCTCAAAGCATAAAATTATGTTAACTAGTTTGTCACAACAGGTCACATCACTAATTGCAACAGTGAGTACTCAGCTCAACTTAATGTACTAAATAATCAACATTGACACCATTAATTGTCTCAGGTGATTCAAACTCAACTATTGCTTCACATATTAACTTATTTGATTAACCATGATATTTAATTTGATATTCAACACTAATTGCATTAGTCAGCACTCAACTCAACTCAATTAACTCAACAATCATCATTACTATTATCATTAATTACCTCAGATGATTAAATCTTGACTATTGATTCACATGTTGTCTTATCTTGATTATTCATGATGTTTAATTTGATACACAACACTAATTGAGATGTCTTCACGTAATTCGATGTATTTATTGACTAACCCTGATATGGGTCGTAACAAAGGAAGTCATAAAACTTCTTGCTGCAGGGATCATATATGCCATATCAGATTCGACGTGGGTGAGTCCCACACAGGTAGTCCCTAAAAAGGGGGGAATTACTGTTACTACCAATATGTTGAATGAACCTGTCACCACCCGATTGGTAACCGGGTGGCGTGTTTGCATTGACTACCGCCGATTGAATGCCGCAACTCTTAAAGATCATTTTCCATTGCCATTTATCGATCAGATTTTGGAACGTCTTGCCGGTCGGTCGCATTTTTGTTTTCTAGATGGATATTTGGGGTATAACCAGATTTCTATTGATCCTTTGGATCAAGAGAAGTCTACGTTCACATGTCCCTACGGGACTTTTGCTTACCGACGGATGCCGTTTGGATTATGTAATGCGCCGACGACTTTTCAACGCTGCATGCTCGCCATATTCTCTGACATGGTGGAGCGTTGTCTTGAAGTTTTCATGGATGACTTCTCGGTTTATGGAGCGTCTTTTGATGAGTGTCTTTATAACTTGGATAAGGTACTGCAGAGGTGCGAGGACACACACTTGGTCCTCAATTGGGAGAAATGTCACATGATGGTGACAGAAGGAATTGTGCTAGGACACAAGGTGTCTAGCAAAGGTCTTGAGGTAGACCCCGTAAAAATTGAGGTGATTTCTAAGCTACCCCCACCAAACTCAGTAAAAGGGGTGAGAAGCTTTTTAGGACACGCCGGGTTTTATCGGCGATTCATCAAGGATTTTTCTAAAATCGCAAAACCTTTATCGGAATTGTTGGAAAAAGATGCAGTTTTTGATTTCAATGAGAAATGTCTTCACGCATTCGAGGTTTTGAAAGAAAAGTTGATTTCGGCTCCGGTTGTTCAAATGCCGGATTGGACAAAGCCATTCGAATTAATGTGTGATGCTTCCGATTATGCAGTGGGAGCCGTTTTGGGGCAAAGGGTAGATAATAAACCCGTTGTGATATTCTACGCCTCCAAAACACTTAATGATGCTCAATTGAACTATACAACTACAGAAAAAGAGTTACTTGCCGTCGTGTTTGCTTTTGAAAAATTTCGGCAGTACTTAGTGGGTTCTAAAGTAGTTGTGTGGACCGATCACGCTGCGATAAAATATTTGATGGAGAAGAAGGATGCAAAGCCTAGACTAATTAGGTGGATTTTGCTTTTACAAGAATTTGATATTGCAATCAAGGACAAGTCGGGAATTGAAAATGTGGTGGCTGACCACTTGTCTAGGTTAGAAAGGGTAGATGAACAAGGTTTACACATACCCATAACCGAGACGTTCCCCGATGAACAACTTTTGAAAATTGATTCTAAGGAACCATGGTTTGCTAATATTGTTAACTATTTGGCTTGCGGGATCATCCCGGAAGACTGGTCTTATCAAGAGAAAAAGAAATTCTTTCATTCTTTGAGATACTATTTTTGGGATGACCCAATTCTTTTGAAGCAGTGCATGGATGGTATTCTTCACAGGTGTGTGCCGGAGGTGGAGTACGAGAGTGTGGAGTACGAGAGTGTTCTCCACCATTGCCATGCGTCGCCTACGGGAGGACACCATGCTAGTTCACGGACAGCAGCCAAAGTGTTGGAAAGCGGCCTTTATTGGCCAACTTTGTTCCGGGATGCCTATGATTTTGTGAGGCAATGTGACCCATGCCAGCGCGCAGGTAACAGTTCAAGGAGACAAGAGATGCCCCTGAATGTATTTCAGGAAGTTGAGGTATTTGACTTATGGGGCATCGACTTTATGGGACCCTTTGTGTCCTCAAATTCAAATTTATATATCTTGCTTGCTGTTGATTATGTGTCGAAGTGGGTGGAAGCAATCCCCACAAGGACTAATGATTCGAATGTAGTGTGCAGGTTTGTCAAAGAAAACATATTCTGCAGGTTCGGGATACCCCGAATGATCATAAGTGATGGGGGCACACACTTCCGGAACCAAAAATTTTCGACACTTTTGAAGAAATATGGGGTCAAGCACAACATCGGTACCCCATATCATCCACAGACGCAAGGACAAGTGGAGGTTTCAAATCGGGAAATCAAGAAGATTCTAGAAAGGACAGTGGCATCCATGAGAAAAAATTGGAGTGCATTACTACCGGACGCACTTTGGGCGTATAGAACGGCGTACAAAACACCTATAGGCACCACGCCTTTTAGGTTGGCGTATGGTCGGGCTTGCCACCTTCTGGTGGAGCTGGAGCATAAGGCCCATTGGGTGCTAAGAAGGCTGAACTTGAGTTATGATGAAGCCGGGAAAAAGAGGATGTTCGAATTAAACGAATTAGATGAGTTACGCATGACGGCATATGAGAATGCCCGCATCTACAAGGAGCGTACAAAGCTGATCCATGATCGACATATCGAGCTGCGCACGTTCAAGAAGGGAGATAGTGTTCTATTGTTTAACTCCCGCCTCAAATTGCATCCCGGGAAGCTGAAGTCCCGGTGGAGTGGACCCTTTGTAGTGGAAGAGGTGAGACCGCACGGTGCGATTCTTGTGCGTGATGGAGATGCCACGTTCTTGGTGAACGGGCAGCGCTTAAAGTTGTATTTTGGTGAAAACTACAAGAGAAAAGTGAATGAGGTCAAACTCATTACACTTGTGGATGAATGAGATGATTGTCACACCGTCTAGCCTAAGACGTTAAAGAAGGGCGCTTGTTGGGAGGGAACCCAACCATTGGTACATTAGGTTAGGTTAATTTTAGTCATAGATTGCTTTTATTTCGTTTAATTTTAGTGTAAAGAAGATACCTTGATCCATTTGTTCAATGTGCAAGCACAGGCAGGGTCGATACCATCGACACACTGGTCGATGGTATCGACATGGGTTCAGGTTGACAACTGCAAAAATCGCATTGAGTCGATACTATCGATGGCCCCATCGATGGTATCGACATACCTACAGGCAGGCCGCAATAAAAGTGTCGATGGTATCGACATGCCAGTCGATACCATCGAGATCTCTGGAGAAGTTCAGACGAATTTTGCTCAGTCAACTCGATACCATCGACGGCCTCGTCGATGGTATCGACATGATCACAGGTTGAATGCAACAAAACGGCGGTGTCGCAATAAAAGCAGTCGATACCATCGACCCAAGTCGATGGTATCGACATCCATTCACCGATCCGTGCCAAGGCATCGACGAAGATTGCGAGTCCACGTCAGCGATCCGGGTGCTGTGTCGATACTATCGACTTCCGTCGATGGTATCGACACGTCAGCAATCCGGGTTTCTCGATCCAGCAAACGTCAGCCGTCGATACTCGCGAGGGAGGCGGATACCAGCGAGACACGTCGATACCATCGACCCGCGTCGATGGTATCGACGGGCGACAGTAGCACCGACCAAGTCTATTTAAGGAGACTTGCAACGTCATTTGACGTCACACCTTCAGAGCAAACGTCCTCCTTTGCACCGAGCATCTCCCCCAAGCCTCCAAGACTGAAGAGAAGCGACATCGAGTGAGGATCTTCATTGAGCGGAGAATTTCTTCTCCATCTTCACCGAGCTCTCTTCTTCTAATCCCATCTTCTCGCAACCATGGTGCATGTCGCCGGAGCTTCGTCATCGCGCGCAAATCCCATGGAGATCGAGGAATTCATTCCTCCCCCGACCACTTCCGTTCCTCGCCCACGCCTGATTCACCCTTCCATGGAGGCGAGGAAGGTCTACGAGGAGATTATGAAGCGGAAGATTGAGCCGACCCGGTATGTGGACCGGGGCATGCTTCAGGAGCTTGGTTTTGAGGCCAACTTGGCCTATTTGCTTCACGGACAAGCACGTCACACCATCCGACGCCCCGACGAGCTGCAGTACCATGCGGATGGGCAGCCATTTTTCTGCGAATGGCCCACCTACAAGGAATTGGTGGCAGAGTTTATGGCATCCCTCGACGTCTGCGTCGTGCCAAACGATGTGGTGGCGTCGGATCGTGAGTGGATCAGGGGCCGGGTGTCCTTCCGATTGTTCAACAACAACTACAACATCACGCTGGTCCAGTTCAATAAAATCTTCAATTGGTTCCACTCTCCACATGATCACCGACGTCCGGACTCCCGCACCGACTACGACAAGATCTTCGCCGAGCTAGTTACAGTCCCGGCAGGAAAGACCGTGAGCTACCATAATGCAGCGGTAGCAGATTTTGAGCACCCTTTCGTCCGGGTTCTTCACCGGATGTTGAGCTTGACGTTCTTCGCTCGGAGTGATTTGGCGTTGAGCAAGTTTCAGGAGAGCGATCTCTTCTTCCTTTACGCACTCCTGAAGCGACAACCATGCAACTGGGGGGCGTTCTGGCTACAGCGCGTCCTGGCGGTGAAGAGGAGTACAAGGAAGGCTCCGATCCATTTTGGTGGGCTCATCACCAAGTTGGCGTCCTACTTGGGGCTGAATTTTTAGTCCATGACTCCGATTTCCACAAAGAGTAAGGTGAACGTGCAACACTTGCACCGTTCAAACCTTATCCTTCTCCGGGATGGGTTGGCGTACGCACATTGACACGTCAACCAAGCTTATCAGGAGCGCTCACTGCCGGATGACGTCTTCAACATCGAGGGCGCACAACATTTCCAGTGGCCAATCATAGCCATCGAGTCCTCCAAAGAAGAAGGCGGCAACGACGAGCAAGGAGGCAAGGCTGAGGAGGAAGAGGAGGCTTTCACACCTCTTCGCGCACGAGTAGCACCACGGAAGCATCCTAGGATGCATCCGGGTGCGTCTTCATCATCACAGCCCCAGCCGCCATCACCACAGCCCTCGCAGCCAGGCGAGGATGTCTACTCCATGCAGGGAATGTACACAATGCTGCAGGATATACATCAGACACAGCAGCAGCATCTAGAAATGTATACCGGTATTCATGATACTACGAGCCGATTACTTGATAATCAACGGGCTATGTTCGAGAATGAACGTCTCCTCCTCGACAACCAACAGCAGATACACAATCGGTTTCAAAGGATGGAGATGCAACAGGAGCCCTTTTACGACCATTACTGGAGTCAGAGCTACTTTGGAGGCTATCCACAGCCTCCACCGAGGACCCATTACGATCCGAGATTCCAGGGGGAGTATCCTTCTTGGGATCCTACGGCCCCGCAGTACCCGCCTCCGCCTCCACAAGAATGATCAGGGTATCTCTGTTCCACTCTTAAGATTGTTTTCGACTATGAGGCCATAGTTGAATTCAAGCTTAGGGGGGTAGCTGGAACATCTCTATCTTTTCTTTTGTTATTTTTAGTTTTTGTTTTGCTATTTTTTTTTGCATTTTTAGTTTTTTTTTGTTTAGGATCCACATCTATCTAGTGTAACTGTGGATGTCGTAAAAGTTGTCATCTCGCTGTGTATTCATGGGGAATTTCAGGGAATTTTAAAATTTTTGTGTCTTTTGGATAGCTTGACTTGGTTGTCCTTGGGGAACTTAATCCTATGAAAATGATTGATTATGTCAACTTTAAAACAATATGTCACACCTATACTCCCTTTTGACTTATGAAAAGTGGATAGTAACGGTTGCTTGAGCCTAACCTAACCAAATGGTAATGAGATCTTAATTGGATATAAGAGAGAGAACCCTTTGAATCACTACACATGTCAGTAAGGAGGGACACATAATACTCTTCTAAGGTTCAGTCATCTAATCTTGTGATCATTCCACTTCATTCTTCCATAATCCACCTAAGAATTGGAAGTAAAGCACAATTTTAATTCCTTCTTGTGTGCATAGCATTTAGATAGGAATTGCATTGATATGTTCCATACTTTTGCATAAAAAGAAAAAATATATAGGGATTCATGCACATTACCTTTAGGTCCATGCCATGTAGTTGCACTCATGACTTTCATGATTATCATGCATAAAGTACATCATGTATCTCAATTTTCTCTCAAAATTGATCTAAACTGTTCCATACCCTCGAAATAGTACAAAGATTTCCAACAATGAAGAAAATAGCTCAATACATGTATCTCTAAGAAACTATGGATATGTGGGATAAAAGAAAAAAAAAAGAAAGAATTTTTTTTTTTCTGAAAATCTGAAGAAAAAGAGAATTTAGAAGAAAATGGAGTAAGAGGGAGAAAGGAACATGATATCACTTGCATTACAGGAAAATTGAGTACATGATGTGGCTTAAGTAGATTTCCATCTCATTTTGAGGTGGAAGGTTAGGGCATGCATCATTTCACCCAATTTTAGGCATTAGGGCATTTTTATTGTGCATTTGCATCATGTAGGACATTTTATTTTATGCATATTGAAACTGTGCAATACTTCCAGGTTCTTCCATGAACCACCCATTCCATCCACCCATTGCTCGGATTGGTAGGCCACCGTGAATTTCTCCTCACTAATGATTATCAGGAGAACTACTTCCATGTAGATGGTAGTTAGGGCGAGCAATGTAGTGTAGGCGATCACAAGATGCACCAATGCTGAATCGGCGAATTTTATTATGTTAACTGCCTTATGTGATAGTGTTCATCGGTTTGAAGGATAATTTCTCTTATTGATGATTATTGTCACCTTTAGGGTAATTACTGTTGTGTGGTGAGAGAAGGCCGGTTTGAGAATGCTCAGTGGGAGTCACATGGGATGTGGGTTGGTGTGTTGATTTTTAGTTGACATCTGCAATTCTATTCTAAGGATTAGTTGCTCGAGGGCGAGCAATGTTCAAGCTTAGGGGAGTTTGATGCGATGATTTTGAGTCGCATTTATAGACCTTTTTCATATGTGTTTTGTGCTCTAATTACTCATTTTTATGGATAATATTGCATAATTCACTCATTTCGGTCTTTGCCATCATTCTATGTCAAATCCCCTTTGTGTTACCATTTTGAGCATTATTTATCATATTATCAGAATTTGTGTGGATTTACTTGGTCTTATTGTGAAATTTCAGGAAAAACAAGTATTTGCTTCTGTCGATACCATCGACGGAAGTCGATACCATCGACCAAGCCATAGGTTTCCAGCCGAGAGGAGCAGCACAGAGTCGATACCATCGACACTCAAGTCGATAGTATCGAGATCCCTTCAGATTGTTGGCAAGGAATCCGTCGATACCATCGACCCAAGTCGATGCCATCGACACATTGAGGCTACAGCGTCGCTAAATGACAACAATCGACACTAAAGAGAGTCGATACCATCGACCCAAGTCGATGGTATCGAGATGACCACAGGCGCTCACATCAAAAGAAAAGAAAGCTGCCGCTAATACGCTGGGTCGATACCATCGACCCGCGTCGATGGTATCGACGCCGGCAGATATGCGTTGGATCTGTTTTGATCTCGATCGGACGGCTGTTGTTATTTGATGACCTAATTAGGGACTTATACCTAATGACGGCCGCCCACACGAGAGGATATCTCATTTTTGCATTGCACGAGTGCCGAGGAAGGAGAAAAAGGAGAACGTAGGCCAGAAGCTCATCCCGGGTGATTAGGATGCTTCCAAAGACGAATTCCACCACCGACAGGCGGGGAAGCTCGTATTCTACGCCAAGGATCTACCGGTTCTTCTCCGTTCAGGGGTTTTCCCACTTGTTTCACGTTTTTCTTATGAATTCCCCTATTTCTACCATGTATTCGTGCGAGATGAACATGAGAGGCTAAAACCCTCCATCTTTAGGACCGGGAGTAGCCCGGTAATGCATTGTATGACAATTTTATATTGATAATTCATATTTTCTCTCTCAAATCCGTGGTATAGATTCATTTTCTCCATATATATTGTTATGCTTGATCACCATAATAATAACGTAATGCCCTTAATCACTTCGACAGAAGGATTAACGGTTGAAAAGAGACGAAATCTACATTAATAGATAAAACCCTTGACAAAGGAGTTGTAAAATTAATGGTGAGAACTGAGAGATCGTTTATAATGCGCTTAGTTTAGGGGAATGATTACTACAATGGTGGAATCAACCTAAACCTAAGTAGTGAGTTACACAACGACAGTGGGTAATTCTGTTTTCAGGCCACTACCTGGATAGAGAGAGAAGACTGAGGAATTATATAAAACCTAATGCAATGTTGACCCGCGGTGAAACCGCAATCCTAAAGATACCCTTTTGAATTGATTAAATTAACATTTAATTGATTGTTTTCTTTGTTTCATTTTATTTTCTTTTAATTTGGACAACAAACCTTACTTTGTTATTCGGCCTAGCTGATTGCGATTAGTTAGTAGAAGTCTCCAATAATTCACGTATCCCTGAGTTCGACTCGGGCCTCACAAAGGCCTATATTACTTATTCAGATTTGCTATCTCAGCTGCCATTTGTGCCATAGACGTCTCTATCGTCCTCATCTGAGCCCCATGGCTCTGCAATGTCTGCCCAAACTAATTAATGAATTCCCCCTATTGCTTGATCTGCTGGCCAAAAGTGTTCATTAGTTCTTGTTCTGCTTTATCACTTGGTTGGGCAACTCCGTGCTCTTATCCTTCGCCGCCGGCTAGGGTTTTGCATCGGGGTCCTGCAAGAAGTTATTCGGATCTTTCCAGGAAAATTCCTTGTCCTTCCTCCATGAGTAATCGTTGTTTCTGTACCCTTACTGTTGGCATGTAAATTTGACTTGAGCTTCATCCTCAGATTCAGTATCTTCTTTTGCAAGTAGTTTCTTAGCTAGAAGGTCCATCTTCTCATTTAGCTCTTTGATGGCCTTTGACTCCCCCGCAGCTCGAACGTCCTCTACGACGTCTCTGTCGCCCCATGATTGCTTCTTGGCCATGTTTTTTAGAATTTCCCAACACCTCGTGTCTGTGTTGTTCAAAAAGAACCCTGAACCTGCGGAATCCAGGTTACTTCTATCATGCTCGGTGAGAGCAAAATAGAAGATTTTGACCTGCATCTCCTTGTCAAGCCCATGATGTGGGCACCTCCTAAGCATGATCTGAAACCTTTCCCATGTCTCAGAGTAAGTTTCTCCTGCCTTCTAGCTGAAATTATGGATTTTCCTGATCATATCATTTGTTTTCTCGGGTGGAAAGAACCTTTCAAAGAACACTTCCACCATGTGGTTCCATGAATCCACATATTCATCGTCAAGATTTTGCAACCATTCTCGTGCATTTCTTGCCAAAGAACTCAGAAATAGCTTCAGGTATAGTGTCTCCTACAAAAACCTGTCTATTTTTATCATATCACAGTTCTCCACAAACTGGCTAATGTGGGTCATCGGGTCTTCATTCCTTAGCCCATGGAATGCATTTGACTTGACCAAGTTGATTAATGCATGATCAATCTTATAAGTCAGAATGTGGATAGCCTGCTTCTTTATTGGCCCCTTTGAAGTAGATGAGGAAGAAGCCTTTATCTTCTCCCATATCGTCTTCTCTTCTGCCATGGCTTCTTGTTCTGAGTCGGAATCTATTTCTTCCATATGGTGTTGATTGTAATCCTCCTCGTCATCAGGTCCCGACAATGGAACCTTTGGTGTAGGCTGCATGTAATCAGTGTTACACGTCCTCACCATGCACAGTACCTGCAAAATAATAATTTCAGTTCAGTACCGTGCTAGACGATTACACAATTTGAAAAATAAACATTGAATTTTTGAAATGATTACAAAATAATAAAAATAAAAGGTGGCCTAGAATGGCCTCTTGCAGCACTCGTAGTGTCGACAATTTTCGTGTCCCCGACAACGACGCCAAAAACTTGACACGCTTTTACCGTGCGTAGAACGCAAGTATACGTGTCAATGTAGTATAGGCCCTTGTGAGGCATGAGTCGAACTCAGGGACACTGAATTATCGGTAGACTACTACTAACTGGTTGCGATTAGCTAAACCGATTAAAAGAGTTTGAGAGTTGTTGTAAAGATAAAAGAAAACAAAATAAAATAAAGCAATCGATTAAGCATTTAGTTTAATCAATTCATATGGGAACCTTTAGGATTGCAATTTCACCGCGGGTTTTCATTGTATGAATTTCCATATAATAATTCAGGTTCATCTCTCGATCCAGGTAGTGGCCTGTAATCAAAATTGCCCACTGTCGTGGTACAATTCACTACCTATGTCTAGGTCGGTTCCACCGTCGTAGTAACATATACCCTAAACTAGGTGCATTAAAATTGACCTCTGGGTTTCCACCATTAACCGTACACCACCTTGTTCAAGGGATTTGTTAATTAATGTGAATTTCGTCTCTTTTCAACTGTTAATTCTTCATTCAAAGCAATTAAGGGCATTAGATTATCATTATGGTGATCAAGCATAACAATATAATTGAGAAAACGAAATTATACCACGGATTTAAGAGATAGATGATGAATTACTGTGATAAAAATGTCACACAATGCTTCCCCGGGCTACTCCCGGTCCTAAAGACAAAGGGGATTAGCCCCGAATGTTCATCTCTGAGCAAAACATGGTAGAGAAAAGGGGAAACATGGAGAAAAATGTGAATAAGTAAAGAAACCCCTAAACAGAGAAGATCCAAGCATTCCTCGACGTGGAATGCGCGCTCTACAGCCTTTCGGCGGTGGAAAACGTCTTCTTCAGCTTCTAGAACGGATGGGGCGTGCTTCTGGGCTCCGTTCTTCTCTCCACACCTTCTCGGGATGTGTGCAGTGGCTAATGATGTGATCCCTTGCTTCTAGCCGCTGTCATTAGGTATAATCACTGAGTTAGGTTGCAAAAATATCATAATCATTAGATTTAGATCGATCTGAAAGAAACTTGCATGTGACGGTGTCGATACCATCGACACGGGTCGATGGTATTGACCCTGCGCGATATTGGCAGTCTTCTTTTCTTTTCTCGTCATTGTGCCTAATGCTGACTCGATACCTTCGACAAGGGTTGATGGTATCGACTCTCTTAGGTGTCTCTTTTTGGCCTCTTCCATCGCTGAAGCTTCTGGGGTCGATAGTATCGACTATCTTCTCGCCAGCAACCTGATAGTAACTCGATACCATCGACACAAGGGTCGATGGTATCGACTTTATGCTGCTCCTTGCGGCTGGCTACCTTTAGCTGTGTCGATGGTATCGACAACCGTCGATGGTATCGATAGCTGCAGATATGCATTTTTCCTAAAATTGCAACACAAAACCACATAAGCCAAAATAAAACATATTATTGTAATCATTTATGCTCAAAACAATAAAATAAGGGAGAATTGATGTTTAGAAGGCTCATAGACCAAAGTAAATGAATTATGAAATATTAACCACCAAAATAACCAATAAATGCATAAAACACAAGTAAAACAAGTCTATAAATGTGACTCAAAATCATTGCATCAAACTCCCCTAAGCTTGAACATTGCTCTCCCTCGAGCACTAAACTTTAGAATAGAATTGTGAGGGTCAACTAAAGAACACATCATCACAACAAACATCACCATATGAATGATTACTAGATCTCCTGTGCTTTTTTGCTCTAGGGTTGCAATGGCAGGTAAGTGAGAGAAAGCTCCAGCTTCTCTCTAGAAACAACTCGCCAGTCCATCTCTGCTCGGTGCCTCTTATCCCTCCCGGCGAGACTCCACCTGTCCTCTGCCTCACGGATTTTTCTCATCTCACTGTCGGAGACGATCACCCTCTCCAACTTTTCTCTAGAAACAACTCCCCGGTCCATCTCTGCTCGGTGCCTCTTGTCCCTCCCGACGAGACTCCACCTATCCTCCGCCTCATGGTTTTTGCTCGGCTCACTGTCAGAGACGATCACCCTCGCTGTGTCAGTCGACATCCGACCCTCCCCATCCTGGAATCTTACTACTCTATTCAGGTTTTTTCTTCCCTTCGCACATATCACCGTTTGTAGGCGGTGGTTGCCATCATACAACCTTGCGATCTGACTTTCCCGCTCTTGAGCGACTCTCCTTCTCCTGGCGACTATGCTCTCTAGCATGCACAAGGGATTCTCAGGTATGAAAATAAAAATTGCCTATGCATTTACTTGATTAGCTTTTCTGTGACTCCAAACCGAGTGATTCATCTCCTATCTCCACCTAGTACCGCTCAACTTTCGCCTATGGAAACCAGTCTAAGCGGCGCCTCATTAAAAATAAAGGTCTATCCCCCTTTACTCCATCTTGCTCCACAATAGTCTGCAATAAATTCTGGGCAAAACAAAAACCATTGAGACACACCTTGGACATTACCAATGGTTTATAGAAACATGCAGATGTTAAATCATTGAATTTGCCTCACACATCTTCAGAGATCGAGTATATCCTCTTGCTTCTCACCAGATAAACAACAACTTTATCTCCATACAAAAATCTCGTTTCAAAAACCAAAATTTTATTCTCTTTGTCGGCTACAGCTCTCCTTTCCAAGATCATCTTGGCTGTCAGATCAAACCAGAACAAAAGTTTGGCTCATAGAACAACATTTAAGACCCACCAAACGATCTGATAACACCATGCGTACAAGAGGCGTGCTCACCCTTGCCTCATGCATAAATATACCTTGCATGCAAAGAAACGGTAAGACTTCTGTCTTCCGCTATGCTTTAAGGAATAAAAACCCTTGGTGACAAACGGCCACACAAAAACTCCGACATTTGTTGATGACATGAACTCCCATTTCTCCTTCATGGAAATCCCCCTCTCTGACCCCTCCTTCTCTGCGAGCATACCATTACCACGAGCTTGGATGTATCGCAAATTCGACATCTCGCCAGGAACCTGCATGATTAACATTGGTCACCGCTCCTTCTAGGTGAAAGTCTCATGGTCCCTCCCCACCAAACCAGCATGGGGCAAAAAAAAACTCCCTTCCTCCTCATCTCCGAAGGATGGAGCGACATGCGCGCCGAGCTGAAGCTCAAGCCCGAGTGGTCGATCTTCATTCAACCGTTGGAAAATCGTACATTTCGAGCCTGGGTGCGTGACTTCATCAACGACACTCCTCCTGAGTTAGCCTATCTATACAAAAGACACGATCAAGCTAGATCTTCATCATCAAACTCGGCGGACAAACTCTTTGTCAGGGACGAGTACCAACCCCCCATAGGTGCAAAATCATGGCCTATCTCCATCTCCTTAGGCTCTGAGGATGACGACGATGCTGTCACATCCGCTATAGAACAACAACAAAGTTCAATCACTGAAAGGTACAAACTCTTCCCTTCCCCGTCGATTAAGGAAAAAAATAAGCCCAATTTATCATCTTTACATAAAACCCTAAAACCCCAACCCTCCCCGGGCGAGGATATAATCCCCAAAGACTTGTATTGCCTTAATGCAACCTTTCCTATTCTAGGACAGGAAACATCGTCCATCCTCATAAACAATTGCCTAGATAAATCCCCCACCACCCAAAACTGTACTTTGGTCACCCCAAAAAAACCTTTTCGAGCTCTGTACTGTTCTCTTTGCCTCCGAAGCAACCACTCGACATCCAGATGCTTTTCTCGCCTCACTTGTTTTGGATGTCAACAGATGGTTCACATAAAAAGATTCTGCAAAGCTCGACCCCCCCCCCAAACCAGGACAAAACCCATGAAGATCCCACTCCCTCCTCCATGTACTCTCTCTCGGTTAGATTCCCGCCTTTCCAAAAAACTTCCACAGTCCCAAGAAAGTCTTTTTCAGATCACAGGCACAATACACTCCTCCCCCAACACCATGATCTTTCAAATAACACCTTTGGATGCCTCATAAATCTCCCGCCTGAACATGCAGACCCTATCCCACCACGCCCTCTGATCACAAACTCCAGACCCCCTACTATATCTAAACCCTATCACAAGCAAAAATACCATACAGTCTCATCACACAAACCATTTTTCAAAAACCCTCCCCTTCCAATCCCACCACAAACACACAACACAATCTATCCTTCAGCCTCATCCAAGATGAATTCTCCAAACTACCTGGAATATGCGATCGCACTTGATCTTCCAGCCAACTCAATGCGTCTTCTCAAGGTCCTCACCCTTAGAAGCATTCTCATTTCAGTTGAAAACAACCTTGACAACAACTCCATTAATGTCCTGGATATTACCCGTGCCTTAGCCCTTCTCTTTCCCGGCCATACCATACTTAAAAAATTTTCTCACCTAACCAGCTCATCTATACTATCCCAGAAGGAACTAATATAAACCATCTCTTCAATCAAGTTCTCACCATTCCCTGTGGATCGAGCTTCATTACGACCAGACTATCAAAATGGTCTGCTAACTTAAGTTCTTATCCTGCCCCCGCTGGAAGATCTGACTGCGTCGCCATTTCAAATCTCCCTCCTCACCTTTGGGAAATTGAGATCTTCAGAGGCATTGCCCACTCTATCGGGGAAACACTACAATACATCAGTCCTAAAACCTTACATCCTTCACAATACATTAAAGCATATTGTCTCCTCTCTGTAAAAGTAGCTATCTCCCTACCACCAACTATCAATATTAGAATTGGAGAATCCATTTACAATTTAAAACTTTCTGCTGAACATCCTACCAAAAACAACACCGCTTTCACAGACCTCACAAAACACCCACCATCTTGGTTTAGCCCAAACAAAGATAAAAAGGCTTCCATCCTTTCCAGGGCATCAAACGACCGAAATCATGTTTGGATCCGGAAAACCTCAAACCACTCTGAAAACACATACCTCCAGACAAGCAAGAAAAGAACCAGATCACCCGAACCTTCATATCATGATAACACATACATACCAAGAGGTTCCACCTTCCCATCACCTTCCTCTACTAAGGAAAGCTACCCATCACAAAACCATAAACATCAAGCTACAAAGAACCAAGCCTCTTCTCAGCATAAGGATGAAAATTCTTTGTAGAGTTCGGAGCAGGAGAGCCCACAACAAAGGCAACCTTCCAGCTACCTCCAGAAGATCATGAAGCCAAATCACAAAGACCCAAAAGGTTCTATCATAGTCAATACAGCAAAGAAAGGTACATCTTCAAATATCTCTCCCCGTTCATATAGTGACAACTTCTGCTTATCCTTTATCTTCTACTCCCCCTTTTAAAGACAAAAATAAAGATTTTGATTCTATTGAAGATTTAGCATCTTGGTCAAACATAAACAACTTCACATCCTTTGCAAACAAGATTGCCATTCAACTAGATGATGAAGAATATGCTCATAAAGTTCTAGACAACTTAGAAACCTTTATGGGTTGGTTAAATAAACGACTCCTTCCAGCTGAGACATATTCCTCAACCTTCTAAATATCTTTTCAGAGTATAAATCATCCCAAGAATTAAAAATGAAAATCACATCTTGGAACATCTATGGAGCTGCAAACCTCCAAAGAAGGAAAAAAATTCATTCTCACATTTACAAAAACAAAATAAACCTGATTACAATTCAAGAAACAAAAACCTTTCTAACCCCTTTTGCTCTCAAAACCATAGGAGGAAATACAATCACCAACTGGATCCAATTACCTCCTGTGGGATTCAAAGGCAGGCTCTTGGTTGGTTTTAACAACCAATCTCTAGCCTCACAAAACACATCAATCCTTCACTTCTCGATAACCATTGAATTCAAAAACCTTTCCGACGGATATCTTTGGTCTTTCTCTGGAATCTATGGGGAACTAGGACACAATAAATCTACCTATCTTGCTGAACTAAATCATCTTATTACAAAATACCACTTGTCTCCCTGGGTTTTGGGTGGTGATTTCAACCTGATCACTGAAATCTCAGATAGGTTCAAATCAAACTCTACCCCTCAATCTATGTCTGTTGTATATAAAAAATTTAGCAAGATGCTATCAAACCATTCTTTGATTGACATCAAACCTTCAAATGCTTTATACATCTGGTCTAGAAACTAGACATATGCCAGACTCGATCACTTCATTTGCTCAAATATCTGGGAAAGAAAACACCCTCTCTCATCTGTTCATATCTCCCACCGAACCATATCTGATCACTTCCCACTTATCCTTGACACATCATCTACCTCTTGGGGCATGCGACCATTCAAATTTGAAAACTATTGGCTCTCCATAAACAACTTCTCCAGCTCCTGTATGGAAAAATGGAAACTTGCCAACTCACAAATTGAAAACATAGGACTACATATCCAGAACAACACAAAAAATATCAAAACTCATATAAAAAATTGGAAAATCCAAAAAACTTATTTGAAATACAATTTTTTTTTGAAAATCAGTACCTTTTTGTGGACAAGGACCCAACTGCTGACCCTGCTCTTATCCTTACCATCAAAGCCGAACTGGACTGCATAAATAATTGTATTGACACCAAATGGAGACAAAGGGCAAAAGTCACTTGGGCTAAAGAAGGTGACAAAAACACAAAATTTTATCACAAAATTTTTGACAAAATGCCATAACCCATCTAACAATAAACGGAAGACTCACCTCATACAAACAAATCATCATATCTCACATAACTAACCATTTTAAAAACATCTTCAATAACAATCACAATCCCACATGCCTAAACAACTTATCTTGGGACACCATTTGTCAAAAAAACATAAAAAATCCACAAGATCTCATCAAATCATTCTCCCTTGAAGAATTAAATGTTGCCATATCTGACCTAGGCAAAAATAAAACTCCCGGGCCTGATGGACTCAACACTCAATTCTACCTAGAGAACTGGGACCACTATAAAAAATATTTCATAGCCTTTCTGTCTTCTTTTCATGCTAGTACAAACCCACATAACATCATCAAATTCATAAATAAACGTTTTATCACTCTAATTAAAAAAACTAGTCAACCCGACCACATATCCCTCTTCTGACCCATCAGCCTTATAAATACCTCATACAAAATCATTGCTAAAACACTAGCAAATAGGATTAAACTTCACTTGGAGGACATCATCCCGCTTAACCAAACTGCCTTTCTCAAAAACAGAAGCATACAAGATGCCTTCCTAGTGGTAAATGAAACTATACATCTTTGCCACAAAAACAAGACCCCCCTTCTAGCTATCAAACTAGATTTTGAAAAAGCTTTTGATTTTGTAAATTGGCATTGCCTGATTACAACTCTAAAGGGCTTTGGTTTTCCAGACATTTGGATAAATTGGATCCATGCTTGCATATCTACAAACCACTTCTCTACTATCATTAATGGAGTTCCTTTTGGTTATTTTCATAACACAAATGGACTTAGACAAGGAGATCCTCTCTCACCTTATCTGTTCATCATCATTACAACCATTCTTTAACGTATGATCCAATTGGGCAAACAAAATGGTCTCATATGTTCACCTGAGGAATGCAAAGAGAATATCATTCAATTTGCAGATGATACCATTATATTCTCCTCCCCGGACGACTCCTCCCTCCTTAACATCTTCAGAATCATTGGCATCTTCTCTTATATCTCTGGACTCAAAATAAATATGCATAAATCTTCCATTTTTGGGGTTAACATAAATCAACCTTCTTTGGAACATTTTAGAGATCTCTTAAGATGTAGGACAGAAGAATTTCCAATCAAATATCTAGGTCTTCCCATTACTCCATACAACATGACAAATGCTATCTGGACCCCTATTATATCAAAAATAAACTCAAAACTCTCAAATTGGACAAATAACTCTGGAAGACTTACCCTACTAAACAGTGTCATCACTCCAATCACTACTCACTTCCTGAGCTGCGTTCCCCTTCCCTCCAAAACAAAATCCATTCTTGACAAAATTAGAAGAAATTTTCTTTGGAACAACATCCACAAATCGAAAAAATCCGGGAAACATTATCATCTTGTTAATTGGAAAACTATATCAGCTCCTCTTGATCAAGGTGGTTGGGGCATCATCAACATTGAAACACACACACTCTATCTTATAACAAAAATCATCAATAATCTACTTCAAAACAAAACAAAAATCTGGACCCAACTCATCCAATACAAATATTACAAATATTTGTCTCCCTGGCACCATATCCAAAAAAAATCAGCTTCCCCTCTTTGGAAATACATCAACAAAAACATCCAAACAATCACTCAAATCATTAATACTCCTCCTCACTCTCATCAAAATATCTCCTTCTGGTTCGATCCTTGGTTCGAAAACAACTTATTCATCAATCTTTGACCACATTGGACCATTCCAAATAGACTACTCAACATGAAGATAAAAAAAGCTCTACCCCTTATCACCAGCAACAGATCAAATTCCCTTAAAAGATTCATTCAAACTCAGATTAGCCAAAACGACTACAGAAATCTAACTTTCTCCTTGGAAAACAACACCTCTAATTCCATTACATTGAAATGGGGCAGCATATACTCGGTTAAACAAGCCTACACCTACCTATCCTACAGAGGTCTGTCCCCATCAACAACAAAAATCTGGAAACAAAAATGGCCACAAAATATAAAACATTCCTTTGGCTTTTACTACAAAACAAACTTCTCACAGGAGAAAACATTACAAAAAAGGGTTTTATTGGCCCATTCAGATGCAATCTTTGCGAAAAAAATAGTGACTCAGTTGAACACATCTTCTTCAAGTGTATCTTCTCACAAAACATCTTTGCACATTTCTCACGAAACTTCCTTCCTGACCTCAAGGAAGCTACTTTCCCCTTACAAATCACACCAAAAAGAAACTACAAAAATTTCAAAAGTAGTGATATTTTCACCACAATCGCTTGGAATCTCTGGAAAGAAAGAAGCAACAAAATTTTCAACAACAAAAAAAATATGGAACAAAATATTATAACACAAATAGATGCAGATCTTTATATTCTAACAAAATACAGGGAATAAAGTTGAAGGAGGACATGATGAATCTGATGAAGGAGAATCTGAAGCAAGATTTCTGTGTGATATCAAATCTATGGTTGACGATGAAACATGTGTCAATATAGTTCAACAACAATTGTGATTCCTTTCTCGGGCGGAAGCATTTAAAACAAACTTGGGAGTATCTTCGCTATATCATCTAGAGGCTTGTTAAGGGGTGCCTCCCCTACAAAAACAAAACATTGTTTTTATCTTATCTAGGCTTACATGTTTTTCAGTTTATTTCTAGTCTACATTATTTTCAACATCCTGTAAGGTACTCACATAAGTAGGTTTTTGCTTGCTTTGATGTGATATTAATATATGGCATAACTTTTCCTCAAAAAAAAACATCACCATATGATCCCCGCCAGATGTTCACATTCTGGCCCTCACTAACCACATAATGATAATTACCCTAAAGGCGACATTAATCATCCATAAAAAATGTCTACCTCAAAATCAATGAACACTATCACATAAGGCAGTTAACATTATAAAATTCGCCGGTTCAGACTCGGTGCATCTTGTGATCTCCTATTCTACGTTGCTCGTCCTAACTACCATCTACATGGAAGCATCTCTCCTGATATTCACAAATGAGGAAAAAATCACAGTGGCCTACCAATTCGAGCATCATGTGGATGGAATGGGTGGCTCATCGAAGAAATGGAAGCATTATATGATTCTAACATGCACAAAGCAAAAATGGCCTAAATGATGCATATGTAAATGAAAATGCCCTAATGCCTACATTTGGGTGGAATGATGCATGCACTATCATTCCGTCTCCAGGTTAGATGGAATATCTAAGAAAACTACATCATGTACTTATCCTTCTTAATATGCAGTGAGAACATGTTCCTTTCTCCCTCTCATTCCTATTTATTTCTCAATTCTTTTCTTTGTCTTTTTTTTTCAAATTTTTCTTCTTGTTTTTTTTTTCTTTTAAGGCCCTTATATCAATAAATGACAATGAATTATTTGTCGAGCTCACTTCTCGTTGCAAAACTATATACTTGAAGCATTCAGAAGGTATGGAACAAGTTTATCACCTTTAATGTTTCAGAAGAAAAAAGATACATGATGTACTGTATGCACAAGACTGTGAGTGCAACTACAAAATGATATTTTGCAACTAAATGATATGCACCTAAGGATAATGTGCATGTGTAGCTAATCTATATATTTTTTTATTTTCATGCAAAATATGTGAAAATAGTTGCAATGCAAGTCCTATCTACATGAGATGCAATCAAAGAGATTAAAACCATAATGTACTTCTAGTTCTTAAGGTGGAGTATGAAAACAATGAGGTGGATAGATCACACGACTAATTGACTGAACCTTTGTAAATTATTATGTGTCCCTCCTTACTGACCTGTGTAGTAATTAAGAGGTTTCTCTCTCTTACTTCAAATTAAAGTATCATTATCATTTGATCAGTTTAGGCTCAAACAACCAGTTCCGTCCACTTTTTATGAATCATAGGAATGTACAGTTGTGATTTCCTATTTTATAGTTGACAAACCCAATCATTTCCTTAAGTTATGTGCTCAAAGATGAACAACACAAGCTTGCAAAACACTAAATTTTTTTAAATTTTCCCTTGATTCCCATATACAACCAACGAGATGACACATGACTTAAGACATCCATAATTACACTAGATAGAGTGTGGATCCTACAAACAAACTAAAAATCACAAGAACTTAAAGACAAAGACAAAACAATAAAAACTAAAAACTAAAGGATAGAGCTGTTCCAACCCCCCCCTAAGCTTGAATCCGACTATGGCCTCATAGTCAAAAACAACCTTAAAAGGTGGAATAGAGATACCGATCATTCTTCCGGAGGAGACGGGTACTTCGGGGCCATGGGGTCCCAAGATGGGTACTTCCCCTGAAAGCTCGGATCATACTGGGGCATAGGCGGAGGTTGTGGATACCCTCCAAAGTAATTCTGGCTCCAGTAATGATTGTAGAAAGGCTACTGCTGCATCTCCATCCTATACAACCTGTCGTGGATGTGCTATTGGTTGTCAAGGAGGAGGCATTCATTTTCAAAAATAGCCCTCTGGTTATCTAGCAGCCGGTTCATCGTATCCTGAATACCGTCATATGAAACAGTGTGCTACAGCTAGGTGTGCTGGATCTCTTGTAGCATCGTATACATCCCCTGGATGGAGTAGACATCCTCGCTTTGCTGTGAGGGCTGTGGTGGCGGAGGTTGCGAAGAAGAAGATGCACCCGGATGCATGCAGGGACACTTCCTGGGTGCCACTCGTGCCCGAAGAGGAGTGAAAGCCTCCTCTTCCTCTTCATTCTCGTCTCCATCATTGTCGTTGTCATCGTTGCTGCCATATTCATCCGAGCTCTCAATGGAAATGATAGACCATCAAAAATGCTGAGCGCCCTCGATGTTGAAGATGGGGTCTGGAAGTGAACAATCTTGATAGGCGTGATTAACATGGCAATGTGCATATGCCAGCCCATCACGAAGCAGGATGAGGCTGGAGCGATGCAGATGCTGCAGGTTGACTTTGCTCCGGTTGGAGAGGGGAGTAAGCTGGGAGAAATTTAACCCAAGATAGTGGGCTAACGGTGTGATGAGCCCTCCAAAGTGGATTGGAGCCTTTCGCGTACTCCTCTTTACAGCCAACATGCGCGTCAAGAAAAATGCACCCCAATTACACTCCTCTCACTTCAACAACTTGTGCAGGAAAAACAAGTCTGTCTCTTGAAACTTGCTGAGAGATAGGTCACCACGAGCGAACAAGGTGGTGCAGAGCATGCGGTGAAGAATCTGCATGAACGGATGCTCGAAATCCGCCACCGCTGCATTGTGGTAGCTCATGGATTTGCCGGGCGGCGCAGTCACTAGCTCAGTGAAAATGGCATCGTAGTCTGTCCAGTTGTCTGGCCTCCGGTACTGATCTCGCCCATGATTCTAGTTGTAGATGGAATTGAACTACCGCAGGGTGAGAATGTAATCATTGTTGTACATCCGAAAAGAAACGCGGCCCTTAATCCATTCCCGATCAGTTGCGATAACGTCATTTGGCACGACACATATGTCCAGCGACGCCATGAACTCTGCTACAAGCTCCTTGTATGTCGGTCATTCACCGAAGAATGGCTGGCCGTCAGCGTGGAATTCCATCTCATCGGACCTCCTACCCATATGCCTTTGCTGCCCCTTGAGAACGTAGGCAAGATTGGGCTCGAACCCAAGCTAACAAACCATGTCCCGATCGACATAGCGCGTGGGCTTGATCTTTCTCTTCATCAATTCCTCATAGACCTTCTTGACCTCCGTGGAAGGATGGACAATCCACAGACGTGGAATAGATGCAGTCGGTAGAGGAATGAACACTGGGATCTCCATTGGTGTTGCGTGTGAAGAATATGCGCCGGCGGTATGCACCATTATCGAAGAAGAAGGGATAGAAGATGGAGCTTGGGGGAGGTCGGAGAAGACAATCTCCGCTCGGTGAAGGCTCATGGAAGAACACGCTCCTTGGATGCTCGTAGCCGTGCTCTGATCGCTCAACAAGATGCTCGACAAAAGTGGAGGAAGAAAGCTCTGAAGGTGTGACGACATATGACGACAATCCATCCCTTTTATAACCGTGGTCGGTGCTGCTATACGACCGTTGATACCATCGACACGAGTCGATGGTATTGACTCCTGTAGCACAATCCGTCTTCTGCTAGTATCGACGGTTGTCGATAGCCTGATTTGGGGGCCCAGATCGATGACACGTCGATACCATCGACGGGTGTCGATGGTATCAACCCATCCCACAGATCGACTCTCTTGATGCAGCGATCGCCGTTTATTTCCTCTCGTGGATGGGTGACATGTCGCGTCGATACCATCAATGCAAGTCAATAGTATCGACTCTTTTTAGGGCAAACACTCTCACGAGGCCCAGCCGCCGCTTTCTTCCTGTAACTGGGTCGATACCATCGATAGGCCCGTCGATGGTATCGACTTCACTGAGACAATTTCCGTCTGAATATCTCCAGAGATCTCACGAGTATCGACGCCCGTGTCGATACTATCGACCTCATTTTGGTGAGCAACCTGATGGTGTGTCGATACTATCGATGAGGCTGTCGATAGTATCGACGCAGGGAGATTTTTGCAGCCACCAACCTATACCCGTCTCGATACCATCGACACAAGGGTCGATGGTATCGACCCTGCCTCAGTCCTGCACATTGAACAAACGATCAAGGTATCATTTTTACACTAAAAACAAAATCAAAACAAACTAACCTACAAATGTGAAAGAAACTAAATGAAACTACCTATGGCTGGGTTGCCTCCCAACAAGCGCCCTTGTTTAACATCTTAGGCTCAACGGAATCAAGCTCCTCATGTATCTATAAGTGCAATGAGTTTGACCTCATTCAATTTCCTCGTGTAATCCTCACTGAAGTATAGCTTCAATCGTTGTCCATTAACCAAGAATGTTGTCTCGCCATCACGCACCATGATTGCGCCATGTGGGCTGACCTCCTCTACAGTGAATGGTCCACTCCATCGGGATTTCAATTTCCCGGGATGCATCTTCAACCTGGATTTGAACAAGAGTACACGATCTCCTTTCTTAAAGACGCGCATCTGAATATGGCGATCCTGAATCAACTTTGTTCGCTCCTTGTAGATCCGCAAGCTTTTATATGCATTCATCGTCAGCTCGTCAAGTTCATTCAACTCAAGCAACTTCTTCTTTCCCACTTTATCATAGTTCAAATTCAGCTTCCTCAGCGCCCAATGCGCTTTATGCTCCAATTCCACCGGCAAATGGCAAGCCCGACCGTAAGCCAACCTAAAAGGTGTAGTGCCTATAGGTGTCTTAAATGCCGTCCTGTACGCCCACAAAGCGTCCGGTAGCAAGATGCTCCAGTTCTTTCTCATGGAAGCCACAATGCGCTCCAATATCTTCTTAATATCTCTATTAGAGACATCCACTTTCCCCTGTGTCTGTGGGTGGTACGAGGTACCAATGTTGTGCTTTACCCTATACTTTCTCAACAGTGCTACAAACTTCTGATTTCAGAAATGCATACCGCCATCACTAATGATCATTCTTGGTACACCAAACTTGTAGAAAATGTGTTCCTTGACAAACCTGCACACTACGGCGGCATCATTAGTCCTGGTGGGTATTGCCTCTACCCACTTCGATACATAGTCAACAGCTAATAGAATGTACAAGTTAGAATTGGAGGACACAAAGGGTCCCATAAAATCAATACCCCACAGATCGAACACCTCGACCTCTTGAAATACATTGAGGGGCATCTCCTGTCTTTTTGAAATGTTGCCTGCCCTTTGGCAGGAATCACATTGCTGCACATAGTCATAGGCGTCGCTGAACAAAGTAGGCCAGTAAAGACCACTCTCCAGTACCTTGGCCGCAGTTCTAGAACTTTCATGGTGGCCACCCATCGGTAAAGTATGGAAATGACGTAAGACACTTTTGTATTCCACCTCCGGTACACACCTGCGTAACACACCATCCCTACACTGCTTCAATAGAATAGGGTCATTCCAGAAATAATATCGTAAAGAATGGAAAATTTTCTTTTTCTCTTGGTATGTCCAATCATTCGGGATAATTTTGCAGGAAAGATAATTAACAATGTAAGAAAACCAAGGATCCTTTGATTTCACAGATAGAAGTTGTTCATCGGGAAACGTCTTGGTAATGGGTATATGCAAATCCTTCTCATCTACCCTTTCCAATCTAGACAAATGGTCCACAACCACATTTTCTATTCCCACCTTATCTTTGATTTCAATATCAAATTCTTGTAAAAGTAAGATCCACCTAATCAGTCTAGGTTTGGCATCCTTTTTCTCCATCAAGTATTTAATGGCAGCGTGGTCCGTCCATACCACGAATTTTAATCCAACAAGATATTGCCGAAATTTTTCAAAAGCAAAAACAACGACGAGCAGTTCTTTTTCAGTTGTCGTGTAATTCAACTGTGTGTCATTCAAAGTTTTGGATGCATAGAAAATCACAGCGGGTTTATTGTCCACACGTTGTCCCAAAATAGCCCCAACTGTGAAATCTGACACATCACACATCAATTCAAAAGGCTTGGTCCAGTCCAGTGTTTGCACAACCAGTGTGGAAATCAGTTTTTCTTTAAGCACATTAAATGCATGTAAACACTTTTCGTTAAAATCAAACACAACATCCTTTTCTAACAACTCAGATAATGGTTTGGAAATTTTTGAGAAATCTTTTATAAAGCGACGATAAAAGCCGGCGTGACCTAGAAAACTCTGTACCCCTTTAACCGAATTCGGTGGGGGAAATTTGGAAATAACTTCGATCTTCACCGGGCCTACCTCCAACCCTTTGCTAGACACTTTATTTCCAAGCACGATCCCTTCGCTGACCATCATGTGTCATTTCTCCGAATTGAGGACCAAATGCGTGTCCTCACAACATTGCAAAACCTTGTCCAAATTGTATAAACATTCGTCAAAGGATGCACCATAGACATAGAAATCGTCCATAAAAACCTCCAAACAACGTTCAACCATATTGGAGAAAATGGCAAGCATGCAACGCTGAAAGGTTGCCGGTGCATTACATAGACCAAATGGCATACGACGGTATGCAAATGTTCCATAAGGATAAGTGAAGGTGGACTTCTCTTGGTCCTTAGGATCAATGGAAATCTGATTGTACCCTGAATAGCCATCGAGAAGTCAAAAATGAGATCGACCTGCTAATCGCTCTAAAATCTGATCAATGAATGGGAGAGGAAAATGGTCCTTAAGCGTAGCAGCATTAAATCTACGGTAATCTATACATACATGCCACCCGGTTACCAAGCGGGTTGTGACAGGTTCATTTAATAAATCATGTGTAACAGTAATTCCCCCTTTTTAGGGACTACCTGTGTAGGACTCACCCACATCGAGTCGGATATAGCATAGATGATACCTACAGAAAGGAGCTTGATCGCCTCCTTCTTGACGACCTCTATCATGCTAGGATTTAGTCGACGCTGTGGCTGAATCACCGGTTTGGCTCCCTCCTCAAGCCGGATCTTGTGCTGGCACAATGTGGGGGATATCCCCTTGATGTCTGCGACTGACCACCCGAATGCACCTTGGTGGTTCTTCAACACAATCAGCAATTGATCTTCCTCCTCGACACTCAGATATGCCGAAATAATCACAGACAACTTCTCATCCTCAGCTAGAAATGCATATTTCAAGTGCGGTGGCAATGGCTTGAATTCTAAATCTGGCGGGCTGATCAAAGATGACTGAAGTGGTGGTGGAAGTTCTCCAAGGTCTTCATAGTACGTAGCATAAAAGCATGGAAGCATCTTGGCAGACTCTTGTAGTGACTTGCTTCTCATCCAAACATGTGTTATATTAACCAGGAAGGCTTCAAGCGGTAATTCTGGATATGCATTGAAAACAGAATTTGCTATGGCCTCATCTTCAGTAGAGGGAGGGATGTCCTCCTCTTCATCATTGGGAAACCCACAACCTTGCTAAGAGACACAACCTTGGTCTGCTCCATGATGTCTACAACCAGTGTCCCTTTTTCTAATCTAGTCATCACATGAGCCATATCAAGAAATGGCTTCCCTAGACAGAGAGAGATATTTTGATCAAAGTGCTTCGCCATGCGGCATTGCTCCTTAGCTTTAGATTGTGTGGTGCTGGAAGGCATGACCATCTCGAACCGATCGTCAGCCATACCCAAGGTCAAACGACCTCTCCCCATCTCAAGTATCATGTTAGCAATGGCTTGGAAGGGTCGTTCAAGGAGTAACTCATTACCCTGTTCATCTTGCATCTCCATTACAATAAAGTCTGCTGGAAATACAAACCGATCTACTTTCACCAACACATCTTCACAAATACCATAGGGCTTCACCACTGAATTATCTGCTAACTGTATTGTCATATTGCTCGGCCTTGATTATTTTAATCCCAATTTCTTGAACGTAGAGAGAGGCATTAGTTTTATGCTTGCCCCGAAATCACACAGTGCTTCACCGAATTTCACCTTACCAATGTAACATGAAATATTGAAGTAGCCCGGATCCTACCTCTTAGGTGGCAATGTGCCCATGATGAAGGTACTTACCTGTTCCTTGAGAACCACAACCTCAGTATTAGGGATTTTCCTTTTCTTTGTGATGATGTCTTTCAAGAACTTCCCGTAGGAGGGTATCTGCTCGATTGCTTCTAATAATGAAATGTTGACAGAGAGCTTTCTAAAACTATCCAGAAACTTCTTGAACTGGGCATCCACTTTCTTTGCTTCCACACTATTTGGATATGGGACCGGGACAGCCTGTGCCCTTTGATGTGGTGGCACATATGGTGTCCTCTTCAGCAGTAACATGTTCAGTTGTGACTTCCTCTACTATATCCTCAACCGGCTCTGTGACTGGAATTGGCACTTCCTCTGTGGCCTCACCTTCGATTTCAGACTGGTGTTTGCTTGGTTCATCGGCCCTGGGGTTTAAAATATTCTTACCACTCCGTAGCAAGATTGCCTTTGCCTACTAATTTCCCCCTGGAATGTTTGTATTACCCGAAAAGCCTTGATGCACTGGCTTCTTCAGATTTGATATCTCAACTGCCATTTACACCATAGACGTATCTATCGTCCTCATCTGAGCCCCATGGCTTTGCAATGTCTGCCCAAACTGATTCATGAATTCCCCCTGTTGCTTGATATGTTGGCCAAAAGTGTTCATTAGTTCTTGGTTCTGCTTTATCACTTGGTTGAGAAACTCCATGCTCTTATCCTCCGCCGCCGGCTGGGGATTTGCATCAGGGTCCTGCAAGAAGTTATTCGGATATTTCCAGGAAAATTTCTTGTCCTTCCTCCATGAGTAATCATTGTTTTTGTACCCTTACTGCTGGCGCATAAATTTGACTTGAGCTTCATCCTCAGATTCGGTATCTTCTTTTGCAAGTAGTTTCTTGGCTAGAAGGTCCATCTTCTCATTCAGCTCTTTGATGGACTTTGACTCCCCCACAGCTTGAACGTGCTCTATGGCATCTCTGTCGCCCCTGGATTGCTTCTTGGCCATGTTTTTCAGAATTTCCCAACACCTCGTGTCTGTGTTGTTCAAAAAGAACCCTGAACCTGTGGAATCCAGGTTACTTCTATCATGCTCGAGCAAAATAGAATATTTTGATCTGTGTCTCCTTGTCAAGCCCATGATGCATGCACCTCCTAAGCATGATCTGAAACCTTTCCCATGTCTCAGAGTAAGTTTCTCCTGCCTTCTGGCTAATATTATGGATTTTCCTGATCATATCATTTGTTTTCTCGGGTGGAAAGAACCTTTCAAAGAACACTTCCACCATGTGGTTCCATGATTCCACATATTCATCGTCAAGATTTTGCAACCATTATCATGCATTTCCTAACAAAGAACTCGGAAACAACTTCACGTATAGTGTCTCCTGCGGAAACTTGTCGATTTTTATCATATCGCAATTCTCCACAAACTGGCTAATGTGAGTCACTGGGTCTTCATTCTTTAGCCCATGGAATGCATTTGACTTGACCAAGTTGATTAATGCATGATCAATCTTATAAGTCGGAATGTTGATAGCCTGCTTCTTTATTGGCCCATTTGAAGCGGATGAGGAAGAAGCCTTTATCTTCTCCCATATTGTCTGCTCTTCTGCCATGGCTTCTTATTCTGAGTCGGAATCTATTTCTTCAGAATGGTGTTGATTGTAATCCTCCTCGTCATCAGGTCCCGACAATGGAACCTTTGGTGTAGGCTACGTGTAATCAGTGTTACGCGTCCTCACCATGCACAGTACCTGCAAAATAATAATTTCAATTTAGTACCGTGCTAAAAGATTACACAATTTGAAAATAAACTTTGAATTTTTGAAATGATTACAAAATAATAAAAATAAAAGCTGGCCTAGAATGGCCGCTTGCAGCACTCGTAGTGCCGACAATTGTCGTGTCCCCGACAACGGCGCCAAAAACTTGACATGCTTTTACCATGCATAGAATGCAAGTATACACGTCAATGTAGTATAGGCCCTTGTGAGGCCCAAGTCAAACTCAGGGACACTGAATTATCGGTAGACTACTACTAACTGGTTGTGATGAGCTAAACCGATTAAAAGAGTTTGAGAGTTGTTGTAGAGATAAAATAAAACAAAATAAAATAAAGCAATCGATTAAGCATTTAGTTTAATCAATTCAGATGGGAACCTTTAGGATTGCAGTTTCACCGCGGGTTTTCATTGTATGAATTTCCATATAATAATTTAGGTTCATCTCTCGATCCAGGTAGTGGCCTGTAATCAGAATTGGCCACTGTTGTGGTACAATTCACTACCTATGTCTAGGTCGCTTCCACCATCGTAGTAACCTATACCCTAACCTAGGTGCATTAAAACCGACCTCTGGATTTCCACCATTAACCGTACATTGCCTTGTTCAAGGGATTTGTTAATTAACGTGAATTTCGTCTCTTTTCAACCGTTAATTCTTCTTTCAAAGAAATTAAGGGCATTAGATTATCATTATGGTGATCAAGCATCACAATATAATTAAGAAAACAAAATTATACCACAGATTTAAGAGATAGATGATGAATTACTATGATAAAAATGTCATACAATGCTTCCCCGGGCTACTCCCGGTCCTAAAGACAACGGGGATTAGCCCCGCATGTTCATCTCAGAGCAAAACCTGGTAGAGAAAATAGGAAACATGGAGAAAAATGTGAATATGTAAAGAAACCCTTGAAGGGAGAAGATCCAAGCGTTCCTCAGCGTGGAATGCACGCTCTACAGCCTTTCAGCGGTGGAAAACATCTTCTTCGGCTTCCGGAACTGCTGGGGCGTGCTTCTGGGCTCCGTTCTTCTCTCCACACCTTCTCGGGATGTGCAACGGCTAATGACGTGATCCCTTGCTTTTGGCCGCCGTCATTAGGTATAATCACTGAGTTAGGTTGCAAAAATATCATAGGCGTTAGATTTATATCGATCTGAAACAAACTTGCATCTGACGGTGTCGATACCATCGACGCGGGTCGATGGTATCAACCCTGCGTGATATCGGTAGTCTTCTTTTCTTTTCTCATCATTGCGCCTGATGCTGACTCGATACCATCGAAAAGGGTCAATGGTATCGACTCTCTTAGGTGTCACTTTTTGTCCTCTTCTGTCGCTGAAGCTTCTGGGGTCGATAGTATCGACTCTATGGTCGATAGTATCGACTATCTTCTCGTCAGCAACCTGATAGTAACTCTATACCATCGACACAAGGGTCGATGGTATTGACTTTATGCTGCTCGTTGCGGCTGGCTGCCTGTAGCTGTGTCGATGGTATCGACAGCGGTCGATGGTATCGACAGCGGTCGATGGTATCGACAGCTGTAGATATGCATTTTTCCTGAAATTGCAACACAAAACTACATAAGCCAAAATAAAACATATTATTGTAATCATTTATGCTCAAAACAATAAAATAAGGGAGAATTGATGTTGAGAAGGCTCATAGACCAAAGTAAATGAATTATGCAATATTAACCACCAAAATGACCAATAAATGCATAAAACACAAGTAAAACAAGTCTATAATTGTGACTCAAAATCATTGCATCACCTGCTGGATCATTTGGAAGGCAAGGAACAACATGGTGTTCGATAATGTACAAGTAAATACTGCTAGACAGATTGTTCAAATCGATTACCTCTGCACCAACATTTCACAAGGGAGAAGCAGAAAGATTGATGCTTAAAACCACGACTAGGCTGTTGTATATGAGCATATCGGAGTGCCGAACAGACACATGATGGTATATGCTGATGCTGCAGTCAAAGGAAAGGAGGTGGCCATCGGGATAGTAGTCCTGAACGAGAATAGATTATGGCAAGGAGGATCGGCCAGGCGCATCCAGGCAGAGTCTGTCACATAAGCTGAGTTACGGGCAATAGAGTTTGCTCTCAGAGTATACACTACAACTAGAGTGGGACCAGCAGCTATCGTCACTAATAGCTCTAAAGCAATCAAAGAAATTGAGGGTACTCCAGAGACCTTCCCAGCCTTTAGCAATTGGGTCCAGTCCATCCAAGATATGCTTAACGAGAAACCAGAGTTACAAATTGTCTATCTCCCGAGAGAACATAACATGCTGGCGGACATTCTGTCCAAACACCACCTTAAAAACTATAAGGACGGCCGTACCTATACGGAACCTTGTATCGACCCCATGGGTCAATCTATCCGCTATCCCCTCTGTAATGGTAGGAGTCCTACCAAGTTTCGTTTCATAGATGAAAATGTTGTAAACACTAGTCTAATGCCGCAGGAGGAGTGTGGGTTGAATAAAAGTAGCTCCCGTCTTTCTTTAAAAAGAAGTGTTTAGGTACTCAGTCAAACATTCAATCAATAGACTTGGCTCAGAATCATCAAGTTCAAGTGTTGAACCAACTGCTTAGAGTGTTAGATTGATTGAGAACTGAATTGACTGTGTTCTGCACAATCTGGACCACCAACCGATCGGTCCACTGGGTGAACCGATTGGTTCATGGTCAGTGAGATGAACAATTCACTCTGGTGAACCAATCGGTTCAACTGGACCAAACGAGCAAAGTTGAGTTGTCCCCGTTTGTGAGAAAAGTTTTTTGTTTCACTTGTTCAATTTGATTGGGACAAGAATTAATATTTGCATTAATTAGAAATGAATAAGGAAAGCCAATTGTAGGCAGTTCTGGGAAGTGAAACAATCGGTTCACTGGGTGAACCGATCGACTTACACTCCCAACTGACCGGTTTACTAGTGAATCGATCAGCTCACCTTGCTAAATGACCATTTCAGTTATGAAACGAGCGATTCACCTGTCGCGGTGTAAATTGTTCATGGAAATTCTGGAACCTTCTACTCCCGCACAAATGGGGAACACTGACCCTATCCTCTACTATGAATAGAGGGATATAGGGGGCTTCTCCAGAGACATAACTCAGAAGTTCAGTTGCTCTACAAAGTTGTTGTCCTCTCTGTTTGTTGTAACCAAGAGAGCCCAAGTAAGTTCTACTCGTCCAGGGAGGAACAGTGAGGGAAAGACAACTACAGAAAAGCAAATGGTGGTGGGAGAGTGTGTTGGTGACTAGTACCCCAACAAAAGGGGACAACTCCTTCTAGTTCATTCTTCAGGATGACTAGAGTTCTCGGTAGTCCATGCCGACTATCTATAGAGGCGGGAGACTTCTTCCACTCAGGAAGACGACAATCAACCATAGTCCGGGTCAAGATAAAGAGCTGCACAGACGCTGTCAAAGATAGGTGGTTGAAGACCGCACTTGTTGTGAGGTATAGTCACTGAGCAAACCTCAGGGCTAGGTATATCTCGCTAACACCATCCTTCCCATTACATAGATATTAATGTGATCTGCTGGTTATGGATTTATGGTCAAGTAAATTGTTTGTTTCCGCTGCCTACTTTGACCATTAAAACCCAACAATGGTATCAGAGCCACGTCAATACTCTATGTTTTGGGATAATCAATATGATCAGATTTTGGTTTTACCATCTTTTATTTATTGCAGACAATGTGAATATTTAAATGATTAATGTGAATATCTGATTAATACAACATGATCCCAAACTAATATATACATATATGATATGGTATATATGCAATCGATACGTGTCACCCTGAAACGGTTTTGATGGTGGATATGTAGCATGGTTATGGCCTATAAACCTTATGTGCATGTGTGTGGTTGGTTATGGTTGTTTGCATCTTGGTCTGCACACCGAGCCCTCTTCTTATATTTTGAATGTAACTCGAGATAACTTGAGATTCTCTTCTACCTTTTCTCCCCTCGAATGTAACTTGAGGTTTCACGAATATTATGTAAAATAGGATTAACGTTATTTCTTGTTATGGCAAAGACTGAAGATGACCGCTTGATGGACCGAGACAACCAAATGAGGAGTAGTTGGTGGACTGACAAGAAGCCCAGACGACCAGATGAGCTGACCATCTGGAGGATCCAGACGACCAGATGGAGGAGACCAACCGACTAGACAAGAGGTGAGTCGACCAATTTAAAGGTTGAACCAGTCAACCCAAATTCGCAAGCACATATCTTTATCAATAACATGTTGCATGAGATGTAGACCTTAGATGACCGTAGTTCCTTGTGGCTCCAAGGAACTACAATAGGATGGCCATAATCATCACTTTATCATTATTGCATGTTTTCATTTGTGGGATACACCATGTATATGATACATACTATATATTTGGTGATTGGATACATATATTCATATATAAGCATATTAAAACCCCTCAACAAACATATTAAGTAGAAGATGCCTTCCAAAAGAAGCACACATAAAAAGCTTGATCGACTAAGTGTGGGCACGCCCTAGCATGGTGCACTGTCTATCTCATGGAAGTGTGATAGTGAATATGTGGGTCTTCCCTAGAAGGGTGCATATTCATTGTGTTGGATTTTAGGTTGGACTTAACAAGGTGACCTTGATCAGATCAAGCACCTTGAGGCATGAAGATAAACATGGCAAGGAATTGTGCATGCCATCTATCAAGATTTTCATATGACGCAATTGGCAAAGGTTGCCTACCTAAAATATTCTAGTTGTGGGTGACAGCCTAGATGGTCCATGACTTAGAGGAAATTAGGATCTTTCTTACTAGAAGGTTGTGCACTACAATCTTCCGAATTGATGGTGAGGGCTATCAATTTGATCAAAAGAATGGGAGTGATAATTAATTAAAGGCCTAATTAATATTCTCAATTTTTAAATCAAATAAAATCAAAAGAGTCTTGCACTAAAATTGCAAATTTCCTTTTATAGAATAAATGGCTACCAACAATAATCACTTTTTGTTGTGATTGGTTCTTGAGAAGGACAAGCTAGATGGAAACAACTTCCATGACTGGTTTAGGATGTTGAGAATTGTTCTCACTCAAGAGCAAAAGCTCTATGTCCTAGATACACCAGAGCCAGTTGAACCCACTCCCACCACACCAAAGGCTGAAAGGGATGCTTACAGGAAGCATATTGAGGATACCATTGATGTAAGTGCTTGATGTTGTTATCAATGAACTATGAGTTGTAGAGACAACATGAGAACATGGGAGTCATTGAGATGGTTCAAAATCTCAAGAACATGTATCAAGACTAGGAACTACAAGAGAGATATGATGTCTCCAAGGCATTCTTCAAGTACGCCATGATAGAAGGAGATCGAATAGGCCCTCACACACTCAATATGATTGGGTATGTGGAGAACCTAACTCAACTAGGATTCCCTCTGAGCCAAGAGTTGGCTACTGATGTGATACTGCAATCGTTTCTAGAATCCTACAGTCAGTTTGTGATGAAATACAACATGAATAACTTTGATAGGTCACTGATAGAGTTGTTGGGCATGTTGAGGATAGCCGGGGCACAAATGAAGAAAGACAAACCCAAATCTGTGATGATGATCAGTGGTATGATGGGAAAGTCTAAGGGAAAAGGCAAGGGAAAAACAACGAAAGGTTCTGATGCTAGCCAACATCCCAAGTCATCTTCAACTCTCAAAGCCAAGGGAGGAGTGAACAAGGGAGGAAAATGTCACCATTGTCATGATCTAGGACATTGGAAGAATAATTTCCCTCTCTACATAGATGAACTAAAGAAGAAGGAGGGGATGGAAGTCTCCACCTTAGGTATGATGAAATAAACTTAAAATGCTTCTTTATCTTAGGTATATGATACCAAGATATAGATCTGACATATATGATGTGCACGATCTGAAAAGAAGTCATGGCCTTTGTGAAAGGACCAAAAAGGAACACTCATCAACATTAGAGAAAGTGTTGCTGCCATAGATAGAAGTACCTTTTAGTTTATTTCAGTACCAAAGGGCATGTAATAGAGTTATGAACTGCTATTTCATTTTTCCAATAAACAGAAACACTTTATTTCTGCATCTTGTAATGACAAGGATGTCTATCAATAAAGTTCATGTTTCAATTTCAAAGATATGATCTTTTATGGCAATTCCTTACTTATCTTGTGGTACTTGATATGCAGGAGATAAAACAATAATACCTAAAAGTTATTGATGACTCAAACAATAAATTAGCATTATCATCTAAACAAATGAATGAGAAATTCATCTCTAGGTTCCATATTGACGGATAAACTAGACTCTATTGGTTAATGAACCAATAAGAGATATGAATGTCTTGTTTATTAGGCATGATGACAAGTCAATCTTCAATAGATGTAGTGGGAGAATGACTATTCTATTAGGTATAATACATATTGATGTATATGCATACCTATTGGAGTAAATGTTGATACTTCAGATATGTTATTTAATGAAATACCAATATGAATATCTTGAAATGTTCAAGAATATCATAAATGAAGAACAAACATGGTAAAAGTATTAATTCTTTGATATGATCAATGAACAAGATACTTAAAGCAAATGATTGAGGACCTTATGAGTAACTATGATAGTGTATCATAGAGAAATCATGATTAATGCATAATGATGTCTAAATCAAAGAAGGAATCATACTCGAAATAGTAAGAGCATGGTCATCAAACAAATAACTAATCTTCTAGAATTCTTCTAAAGGACATGCTTTACACTAAACGTACAAAAGGAGATTAAGAATCACAAATGTTGTGGATTCTCAAATTCCTTATGTAACATATAAACCTCATATATCTAGTAGAAAACATCCTGAGCTTAATGGATAATGATATCTTAAAAACTCAAAGGTTATTAATTGGTCATATGATGATGATCCAATAATCTATCTAGATGATGTTGAGGAACCAAATTTTGAGTTATGGCTTAAATCCATAAGATCCAACATGACTTCCATGTGAACCAAATAAGGTATGACCTTCATGGTAGCACTTATTGGGATAAAACCCATAAGTGCAATTGGGTATTAAGAGTTAAGATTGACATGGATGACATTTGAAGAGATGATTGGTTGAGATAAATTCAAGGGAGTTCAAGGTGTTGAACCTGCTGATTTTATTTAACTAATTGCAGTGGCTATAGGCCATAAAGGATCATCCTTGCTATTGGAACTTGAAGATTGTGAAATTTGGCATATGGATATTTAAACTACATTCCTAGTAGGAATAACATGAGACTGTGTACATCACACAACCTGAAGGGTTTCATAATTATGTTAAAGAAAATATAATCTATAAGTTACAAGAGATTAATCAATCTAATTGAATAAATACAGGAACCTCAGAACTGGAGTCTTTAATTTGATTATATAGTCAAAATATTTGGCTGATTTATCAAAATAAAGAAGGGATCTATGATTACGAAGATATAGTGGGAGTGTATTCTTATTCCACATTATGATGAGGAATGAAACGTTCTAAAAATAGAATTGGTATGGAAATACCTTCTTTAAGGGAATAAAGAGAAATGTCTTATGTGATAGGAATAGAGACCTATAGAGATAGTTCTCGAAAGTCTCTTGACCTAATAAAGAGAGAGAATACATTGGCAGTCTGTGCAGAAGGGTTCAGTATGCAAAGATTCAGAGGGAGAAAGTGTGTCCACATTACATGGAGTTAGTCTCTCAGATGCCTAATGTCCCAAATTATTATGAAGAATAGGAACACATATATAGATGCCTTATGCATTTGTAGTTGGATATATCATGTATGTAATCATCCCATTATCTTGTATGTATCAGACATGACAAGAATATATATATATATATATGTATATATATGCATTCATCATCTTATATGTATTGGACATGCCAATATCATATACTCATCCAATTATCTCATATGTATTGTACATGACAAGTGGATGTCTGTCTACTTCCAATGAGAGTCACTGGATTACCATAAGAACTTATTTAAGTACTTATGAAGTATTAAAGGATTAGTTCTATGGTAATAAAAGGAAGAGTTGAGTGTAAATGAGTTACACTGATACAGGCTTCCAAAATGACATAAAAATGATTGCAAAATATAAAAGTGAATATGTGTTGATAAGTGGAAATGTTCTGAGTAAAAGGCCATTTAATTCTAAAAGGAATATTGAGTATCCTTGTGTTTTGAACACCAGAGGATACTATATGGATCTAGAAGTTCATACATATGAACTTATAGATATTCCAACCATTAATGACAAAGTAGAAATACTAAGTCAAACTATGGAGCTAATTGTTAGGCAAGGAATATCAGATTGCATATTTGTTAATGCGTCGTTTAGCACTTACAATCACTAAGATAATTATCCTAGAGTTTAATCCTTTTTCAACTTTCCGATTAAGGCTAGTATAGAAAGGGTCGATCCTACAAGACAACTTTTTAAGATTGTTTCTTTTTATCCCAATTGTTTTGAAGAACTTGTTATTTGTTTTAGGTATTTTTTAGATTTGGAACAAAAAGTAAAAGTCGAGTTTTGGGGGTTGATGATTAACACTAAGAAAAGAAATGCAAGAATGGAAATGCACTTAACAAGAATGTAAATTTGCCCTGTCACAAGGAAAATTAAGATTGTTGTTAGCACAAGAAAAACTATTATGAATGAAAAGACTATTGAGAAAGCAAAGCAAGTGGTGATTAAATCAAGAGATGAAAATCGAGGCTTTAGGGGTTTTCACCACCTTAGCCTAGGTAAAAGCAACCAATCCTTTAAAAATGACGGATTCTATGAAGGCAAGTGAATTAATAAAATCCACTAAATATGGACTCCACATGAGCCCATTGGTCCTGGTGCTCATGAAATTAGCAATTCTTCTATCCTTTTGTAAATTAAAGATTTTGTAAACCAAAATGATTCAAAGATTTTGCAAATCAAGTTCATCCTCCCTAGATTAGCAATTCTTCTATCCTTCTCATGGCCAAGCGACCCATGTCCTAGAACCACAAATTGCAAGCTCTATGTTTCTTATGAAAGCATTTTTCATAACTTAATTTTTTTTACTTATACTTAATAAAGAAAATCTTGATCTAACTTGCCCTTCGACACTCAATTTTCAATTTTTTTTAAATTTTCATTCACAGGGACGAGAGAAGTGGGGGTGTGGAAGATGGATCCCTCCTCTGTTCGACTTGGGATATTATTTATGGACTTGCGATTACATTGACCATAATTTTTTTTGTGTGCTCTTTTTTGGCATCTTTTGGCGGTACGCCCCTATTACATTTACAAGGGGTATGGAAGAGAGAGGGAGAAGGGGCTTGCCACCCCAGTCTTAGGGTTTGGAAAGCAGATTTATTTTTCCCCATGTGTGAACTTCAAACCTTTTTTTGAGTGTTGTTGCATAAGAAGAGACATGTAGATACATTATATGAGAGTAAAAATAATAAGTTAATTTAATTCTAAAAATAAGAAAATCTGAATTTGATTCTATTTGATATTGTAAGGATTGCCACCGTTTCCAGGAATTACTTTCATGATCATAGAGAACTTGATATTTCAAAATTTTTTGAATAAGTTTGAGAATGCAATTGTTTTGACAAATTTCATTTTTGCAGATAAAATACAACATTTGGCCGACTATATAAAGGCCTATGTTTTAAAGAAAAACAGTGCAATACAAGATAAAATGCAAAATAAATGCTGAAAAGGGAAGATAGAGGGTGGATCACGTACCACCAACCCCCACCCAGACTTAGAAATTTTCTCATCCTGAGCAAACTCTTAGAACGAGATGGAGGGAAGATTTACTGTGGTGGAGGGTGCTGCTGGTGGGAGTAGTAGTAGTTTCCCTAATAAGGTGAGTCAGGACCGAGATAACTCTGCTGTGCTCCATACTCCTCATATGTCCGTCAAGTAGGGGCATAGTGACCGTAGTCCACATGCCAAGACTCCTGCGAATGCTGCATCAGGTACATGTGGTTGAGCCGGTGGCCCTGTCTCTGCTGCACTCGCTGAATCTCATCCAACTGAGTCTGGACCTCATAGAAGTTGTAGGGGCCGGCATCGTCATCTTCTCGATGCCTAGTGTGACGTCTGGAAGGTGGCGGTGGCAGTCCAGTGTCCTCATCATGAGCCTCTAGAGAGAGGCTCCTCCTGTGAGGTTGTGGCTCGAGGACGGTGTCTGGGTCGGGATGCTCCAT
Source organism: Alisma plantago-aquatica (assembly GCA_963693085.1). Taxonomy (NCBI): domain Eukaryota; kingdom Viridiplantae; phylum Streptophyta; class Magnoliopsida; order Alismatales; family Alismataceae; genus Alisma; species Alisma plantago-aquatica. Next base: position 1,897,698,410 of record OY856409.1, on the reverse strand, counting down.
ATTGAATCTCTGTATATGGCCTGGTAGATCAGTTAACTCATAGACGTAGTTTTCTGCCACAAACTGTGAATGTAAAGGGAGCTGGAGGACCACCTGAGTATATGGCCTGGTAGATCAGTTAACTCATAGACGTAGTTTTCTGCCACAAACTGTGAATGTAAAGGGAGCCGGAGGACCACCTGAGTGTCTTTAAACAAAAGGTAATAAACGCCCTCGGTGCCCAAACGGATAAACCTACTATTCTTCAAATATTGAGTGTTGATGAGGTGATTTTTGAGCTCAAGAGGAGGAAAGGCGATGTGGGTGTAGCCCAAAAAGATTGCGATCTGGGAGACATAGTGGCCGATATGAAAGGAAGAGGAAGTGGCTCAGCTGGCTTGGGTACCAAAGTGCTCAATAATAGCATTTCCCCAGTTAAAAGGCTCTTCATGTAAAAGACACCAGAGAGCATAAAGTTCTACCTGAGTGATTGCTCCCTGAGTACCTTCCCGACTGAAAATGGTGCAGGCTAAGATGCGATGAAGGTAACAGACCACCGGGTTGTGGATGCAAGAGGCCTTGGGCCCATTAGGAAGATGGGGTAGAAGCCCGGTGCTTTCAGCCCAAAACTTGTCTCTGCCATAATTGTCTGGGTAGGCGTCATGAGAATGCACCATACATCATTCTAGCCAATAATCATCTCTGCCATCGAGGATTAAAGAAGTGATTTGCCTGGAAGAAGACTCCAGATTTTCCCCAAAAATCCAGAATTTGCAACTCGAGTTTCCCAAAGAACCGTGTAACCTGCGGAAAGTGCTCAAAAACTCAAGGGTAAGATCACATTATACAGAGGTGACATGGTAGGGAAAGATAAGGATGTGGTTTCTGTGTAGGATATCATCGGTAGCATCATGAATTCCCAAAGAATCTAGGGTTGTGCTGCATGCCCAATGGGGAAGGGAAACACAGATTGCGTACATCTCCTCATAATGCTGTCAGTGCTCGACGCTAGTAAACTGGTCATAGCTACCCAGAATGGGAGCTATACGGGGTGAACGGGGGACGGTGGAGTCCATATCATTGGCAGCCTAATGAGTTCCCTCCATATCACGAAGAAGCTCATCTGCCTCATCGATGTCACGCCACATCTCTTTGGCCAACTCGGGGGAAGACTCGCCAGTAGGGGAGGGAGTGTGGAATTGGATTTCGAGATGAGAACTAGAATGGTGAGGAGGGTTCCTGGAAGAGGATGCAGGGGCCTTGCCCTTACCTTTGCGAAAGAGGTTGTACATGAATGCTGCAGAGACAAGCTGATCGGTTGCGAAAGAAAACCGATCGTCTGGTCAAGACCAGCTGATCGTCTGGCCGATGAAACGAGCATTTCAGTAGTTTGAGACGGGCGGCTGGTGAACCCAAGCGGTCGGCTAAGTCTGGATCTGAGCACTCAGCGGAGCAAGATGATGGCCGATTTGTCAAGAAAAAGGGGTGGTGGTGATGAAGGGCTGGTCGGTCGTCTGGCTTGTGGGACAGGCGGTGTCACAGCCAGGCAGACGGCTGGCTGACCTAGAACAGCAACTGGCCGAGCAGCTGCGTCGAGCGATGAGCGGAAGGCCCGAGCGGTAGAAATGGCCAGATGGCTGGTTGAGGTCCAGGTCGGTCGCTCGATGAGGCAAAAATGGAGCACAGAGCAATGGAAAGCTCGAGCGGCTGAAATGGCCAGACGGCCGGCTGAGGTCTAGGCCGGTCGTCTGACGAGGCAAAAATGGAGCGCGGAGCAGCGACAAGCTCGAGCGATTGAGTGAAAGTGAGGGTGGCGGCTAGGGTAAGCGAGGAGATGGGAGAGTGGTATTGTGTCAGCTGTGTTAAATAGAGTAATGGAGCAACGAGCTGATCGGTTGGGTATCCAACCGATCGGCTGGTTTGCCTAGGGTGCCGGATAGAAGAAGTAAAGGGGTGGTGACTGCATGAAATTATTGGGGAACGGTCGGGGAATGAGCCGAGCGGCTGGATAACTAGCTGATCACCTGAGATGTCGAGGCATCCAAAAAAAAATCAAACTTGAGCCGAGTGGCTGGTCGTGGTAACCGGTCGGCTCGTAAATAGATAAGAAAGAAAATAGAAAAAACAAAGAAAAATAAACGAAAACGAAAGAACAAAAGGGAAGTTAGTGTTGGGCTGCCTCCCAACTAGCGCCTTATTTTACGCCGTGGCTCGACAAGGATCATATTATTTAGATTCTGGGGAAGTTGTGGGGTCAGTGAGGTTTAGGTCTTCCAATGGTGGATAATTGGTTGAATTTGAGGTGACGACATCTTCAGTAGTGATGTATCTTTTAAGACGGTGCCCATTGACCATAAATTCACCCAAAACTTTATCCCATAGATGAAAAGTGCCATGTGGATATGCACGCTTGACAATGTAAGGGCCATACCATCTCGACTTGAGTTTTCCTGGGAAAAGTCATACTCTTGAGTTAAAAACTAAAACTTGATCCCCTTCTCTAATGTCTTTGCGCTTGATATGACCATCATGCCATATTTTGGTTCAGTCTTTGTAGATTCTTGCATTTTCGTAGGCACTCATCCTAAGTTCATCAAGCTCATTCATTTGGAGAAAACATTTCTCTCCAGCCCTGGAAAGGTCAAAATTCAAAATTTTGATGGCCCAACTGGCTTTGTGCTCTAGTTCTATTGGTAAGTGACATGACTTACCGTAGATCAGTCTAAAAGGGGTGGTACCAATGAGTGTTTTATAGGAAGTACAACATGCCCACAAAGCGTCATTGATTTTTAACGCCCAATCTTTCCTAGTGCGTCCAACAGTTTTTTCTAAAATTGATTTGATCTGTCTATTGGATACTTCTACTTGCCCACTGGTCTGAGGATGGTAAGGAGTGGCGACTTTGTGGTAAAATCCATATTTTTTCAAAAGAGCCTCAAAACTTTTCTCCAAAAAATGGGATCCCCCGTCGGAAATGACGGTGCGAGGGACTCCAAATCTAGGAAAAATTATATCTTCAAAGAGTTTCTTAACAGGTTTAGAATCACTGATTTTAGTGGTTATGGCTTCAACCCACTTTGACACGTAATCGACTGCGACTAAAATGTAAGAAAATCCATAAGAAGAAGGAAATGGGCCCATGTAGTCGATTCCCCAGACATCAAAGATCACTAATTCTTGCCAAGATGTTAGGGGCATTTGGTCACGTTTGGAAATGTTTCCTGTCCTTTGACATTGATCACAAGAAAGCACATAGTCATAAGAGTCCTTGAAGATGGTTGGCCAATAGAAACCGCATTGCAAGACCTTTCTAGCTATTTTTTTGGGAACTCATATGTCCACCACAGGGGCCAGAGTGGCATTATTCTAGGATGTCAATGCTTTCTTCTTGGGAAATACAATGACGATACAAACCGTCAGCGCGAAGTTTGAAAAGATAAGGTTAATCCCAATAATAATTTTTGACATCATGTAAAAATTTAGCTTTAGAGTGTCCCTTATATTTGGGATGCAATACACCTATAGCTAAATAATTCACAAAATCAGCAAACCAAGGGAATTGGGAGTCTACCTTGAGTAATTGGTCATCAGGTAAGGATTCATTTATGGGATTTTCATCAATGGGGCTATATCTAAGTCTACTTAGGTGGTCAACTATGACATTTTCAGATCCCTTTTTGTCTAGGATTTCTAGATCAAATTCCTGCAATAACAAAATCCATCTTATGAGTCTAGGCTTGGCATCTTTCTTGGTCATGAGGTAGCGAATGGCTGCATGATCAGTGTAAATAACAACCTTTGAACCAACAAGATATGAGTGAAATTTATCAAATGCATAGACAATTGCTAGCATTTCTTTTTCAGTGATGGTGTAATTTCACTGAGGCTCATCTAAGGTCTTGGATGCATAATAAATGACATGGTGTTTCTTGTCAATTCTTTGTCCTAAAATGGCACCGACACCAAAATAACTAGCATCGCACATGATTTCAAAGGGTAAGGCCCAGTCAGGAGCACGAATGATAGGAGTGGTGGTGACAACATCCTTCAAGCATAGAAAGTTGTGCATGCAAGCTTTGTCGAAATTGAAAGGAACCTCCTTTTGAAGGAGGTTGTTGAGAGGTTTGGTGATTTTAGAGAAGTCACGAATGAAACGCCGATAGAAACCAGCGTGTCCTAAGAAGGCCCAGATGTCTTTGACTGAGGTAGGAGGGAGAAGCTTGGTGATGACTTCAATCTTTGCTTTGTCCACTTCGATGCCTTGGTTGCTTACCTAATGGCCCAGGACAATACCTTCCTTAACCATGAAGTGACACTTCTCCCAATTAAGGACTAAGTGTGACTCGATGCACCTATCAAGAACAAGGGAGAGGTTTCCAAGGCAAGAATCGAAACCATCCCCATAGACGGAGAAATCATCCATGAAAACTTTCATGACAGTTTCAGTTAACCCTGAAAAAAATGGCAGACATACATCTTTGAAAAGTGGCTGGTGCATTGCATAGGCCAAAGGGCATTCGTCTAAAGGTGTATGTACCGAAAGGGCATATGAAAGTGGTTTTTTCTTGATCATCAGGATGAATGGGAATCTGATAAAAACCTGAGTAGCCATCTAGATAAAAAAAGTATTGTTGATGAGCTAAACATTCAAGAACTTGATCAAGGAAGGGAAGTGGGAAGTGGTCTTTCCTAGTTTCTTTGTTGAGTTTCATGTAGTCAATGCACATCATCCACCCTGTGACGGTACAGGTGGGGATGAGCTCATTCTTCTCATTCCTAATGACTGTGGTCCTGCCTTTTTTGGGGACGACTTGGACAGGGCTGACCCAAGGAGAGTTAGAGATGGGGTAGATGATGCTTGCAGTCAAAAGTTTAATCACTTCAAGATAGACAACTTCCTTCATGTTTGGGTTGAGTTTCCTTTGTGGGTCTCGGGAAGGTTTGCTATTTTCAACCATTGGGATTTTGTGGATGCAAATTGATTGATCTATCCCAACTAAATCTGTCATTTTATACCCTAAAGATGTTTTTCTTTTCCTAAGTACTCCCATGGGCATGTTTTCCTATTCAATGGTAAGGTCAGAATTGATAATAACATGGCATAATTGTTGTCATCACGAAACATATATTTCATGCCTATGGGGAGAGTCTTCATTTCTGGGGCTTTTGGTGGTTCAACCTTTTCTTCTATGATGGAGATCATCTTAAGGTCTTCAATTTTTGTATTGGGGATCTCCTCAAAGTTATCCAAATGAATCTTGAGTTGTTTTAATGGTTCATTATCAAAATCACATTCGGCAGGGATAGTGAGGGAAATGTGTAGGGGGTCATCAACTAACTCCCATTCCTGCTTTAGTTGGGATAATTCATCAATGCAATCAAGGAGGTAGACTTCTTCCTCAAGGCTAGGTCCCCTCATGTTTTCAAACACCCTAAACTCAAGGTTTTGCTTCCCAAGCCTTAACAAAATGGTGCCAGCCTCGACATCAATTAAGGCACGAGCAGTGGCTAAGAAGGGATGTCCAAAAATGAGAGGATAGCGTAAATCTTCCTTGATGTCCATGGTCACAAAATCACAAGGGACATATGCATCATTTCCAACTTTTACCGGAATGTCTTCTATGATTCCCATGGGTTTGGTTGTGGATGAGTCTGCTAGTTGGATGGTCATGGCTGTGGGTAACATGTCATTGAATCCTAGTCTTTTACAAAGGCTATAAGGCATGATGGATATACTGGCTTCTAAATCTGCTAGCCCTTTTCTACAAGCATTGTCACCCAAGTAGCATCCTATTCCAAAAGAACCTGGATCCTTCTATTTTTTAGGCATCTTACTTAGGATAATTTCTAAAGTGGTCCTAGCAAGTTTAACAGTCTCGTATTCTTTAGTAACATACTGCCTAGTCAAGAGAGATTTCATGTACTTGGACCATGCAGGCATGTCAACCAACGCATCAAGGAAGGGAATGTCGACATGTATTTGTTTCATAACATCCCTAAATTTCATGAAATGGGAATCAAGTCTTGTTTGTTTGAGGTGGGCTTGGTAGGGAGGTCAGGGTTTGTAGATCGGTTCTTCGTCTTCTGCTTGAGGGGTTTCGGGGTTGGGGGTGGATGTAGCTTCAGGCTCGACAATGACCATGTCCTCATCCTCAAATTCTAGAGCTGGGTCTGGAGATTTTTCAGGAGATGGAGGAGTTTGCACTTTTCCCGAATGAGTAGAGACAACCTTGAGTTGTTCGAGATGTTTGGGGTTGTTTTCAGGCTGCCCTGCAAAAGTCCCAACAGGGGGTTTCTATTGGGAAACAGATGAGCTAGTTGGGCGTCTGTCGTCTTTTGATGAGCTTGTTGAGCAACGATGATTTGATCCAAGGCAGCTATCCTTTTGTCCGATGAAGGGGTGGTGGTAGGGACATTTGGTTGAGGGGGTGGTTGATTGTGGTTTTAAGGAGGAAGGTTTAAATTTTAGAAATTGTTGTCGTTGATATGGTGGTTGGGTTAAGTAATTTCCTCAGTAATTTCCTTGGTTTCCAAAGTTCCTTTGATTGTTGTATGGGAATCCAGGTGGTGGTCAATTATTACCTTGAGGGTAGGGAGGCCTTTGTTGGGTTTGGAGTTGTCTAGAGTTGCTGGCACGAGAAGGGTTCCCATATTGGAAACCAGGGTGGTTTCTAGTTTGGTTGGGATTGTAGTAACCTTAGCCCAATACGGTATGGATTGAATTGAGGTCCTCTGGTTGTTGTCCTATTTCAGGTTGCATGGTCATGTTGTAGATGTATTGACAGTGGAGGGTGGTATGGTCGTATCCTTAACAAATACCACAAAGAGAATCCATGGCTTTTAGTTGTTGAGGTGACTCCCTAAGGGTGACCAAAGATGACTCTAACCAATCTTGTTTTAAGGCAATTAATTTGTGGCTTTCTACTATGCTTTGGGTATCATTATTAACTTCTGCCTTGGCTACCTTAAGGATTCCACCAATTCCCCTTCTAGCCCTTGTTTTGGAAGCCCGTTTGACTACTTCCCATGCACTAGTCAAACTTTGATGCATGAAATTTCCTCCAGATGAGGAATCGAGAAAGAATTTGGTATCATCATCAACACCACGGTAGAAGATCTCTATGAGTTGGACTTGATATCATGGGGGGGAACTTCCTAAGTAAGTCTTTGAACCTTTTCCAGGATTCTCCTAAAGACTCTCCTGGGGACATGGAAAAGTGAGTTATTTGACCCCTAAGTTCGTAGGTGAGAGACGGGGGGTAAATTTTTTCAAGAAACATGCTTTGTAGAACTTCCCAAGTTGTGACATGATCTTTGCTCTCCATAGTGTTGTACCAGCTACTAGCTTGTCTAGAGAGGGAATACTTGAACAACCTAAGGCGGATGGCATCTTCAGAGACACCAGGAAGTTTGTTTAGAGAGCAAAGGTCAATGAACCTTTAGAGATGATCTTGGCAACTTTCTCCATTGTTAACTGAGAAGGGGTTGGCTTGCATCATGGTGATCCATTGTGTTCGGATCTCAAATTGTGGAGCAATGATGTCAGGAGGTATGACTGGATGTTGTGCATAGGCAGTTTTTGGAACAGAAAAATCTTTTAATTGTGTTTGCCTTTTAGTTTCCCTCTTATCGGCTTCTATGGCTTCTTGTTCAACCATATAGGTTGCTCGTAAAGTGACTTCTCTTTATACTTGTTCAACTTGGATGAGCTTTCTTTGAGATATGAGAGCTTGGTCAATTCTACGGGTGACTTCTTCTTCATTCATTCTTACTAGATTTTGACGGTTTAAACGATGAAAAGTCCTTTCTATTTTCGGATCAAACGGTTGAGAATCAACATTTGGGCGTCGCATGTACAAATGAAGCAGTTAATCGTGTGCAGAAAAAATGGACTGCCGGAATGGAAACTCGACAGAAGGAGGAGTAGCACTTCCGAAATGTTACTCGGAAGGCATAAAAAAGGAAAACAAGTTTTTCAAAAATTTTTGGGGTTCGAAGAAACAAATTCGTTGTCCCCGACAATGGCGCCAAATTGTTAATGTGTCGTTTAGCACTTACAATCACTAAGATAATTATCCTAGAGTTTATTCCTTTTTCAACTTTCCGATTAAGGCTAGTATAGAAAGGGTCGATCCCACATGACAACTTTTTAAGATTGTTTCTTTTTATCCCAATTGTTTTGAATGCAAAACGAGCAGTTGAAGAACTGAGACGATCGGTTTGTGATAGTGAAACGATCGGTTGGTGATGTCAGACTATCAGTTTAGCTCCTGAAACTGCAATACAATGCACACGATTGTCATATTCTTGGTAAAATGAGAAAATATTAATTTGTGCAATTTCAAGAGATGAATTGAGTATTTCTATGTGACAAGCTTAATAATTTGTAGAAAAAGAAGTGCTGAAATAGCACTCATCAATATTACGACAATTCCATCTCAAATGAAATGTCGTACAATGAGGACATGTGAAACATGCATTATACTGACTAAAGCAAAGTGTTGCTAACTCACTAGATTAGCACTAGCACAACAGAAACATGTAGGACCTGTTTAGAGATCACTAAGAATATGATTCAAAGGTGATTGGCTCTAAGTGCAAGTGGGAGTCTGTCGGTATGTATGCTAGAGAGCCTATCATATGATGACTGGATTGGCATATGTTCTGATTGATTTGATAAATATCAAAGGAAAGCTTCCAATTTATTCTAGCTCAATCAATTATGAGATATATGATGGAGCAGAATGAATGTCTAAAGAAAACCAATACTCAATGATGTATGTCTTCAAGTATGTGACTTGAACAATGAGATCATATGGATGCTAAGATTATGTACATTCTTGTTATGTCCCTAGTCGGATGTTATTATGGAAGGTTGATAGACAACAATGACACATCAAGACTAGAGTGTGTTGGTTGATGATAATGTATCATTAGTTCATGATATATGATATCAAACCAAGCACACAGATACATGTTGGAGAACAATGTATCAGATAGACCCACCATGAGAGTGGCACATGGAACCATGACATGGTAGTCAAAATTATCTCTCATAATGATGGTGGCGTTTGTGATTCTTAGACCTAAAATAACTACACTTGTCAAGTGTGATTGGGTACACTTTGACATCATCAAATGCAATCCTAAAACATGGGTTGTTATAATGGTGATGATTGGGTGGCTTTAACGCATGAGATAGACTGTGAGTGATAGATATGGGATTTGTCCCTCCTAAGGGAGTTTGATGTCCATGACACTTGATAAGCGAGACTGAGAAAGGCATGCGCTTACCCATGTGAATCAATATATGATATTGATGTCACACATATCTCAGACAATCTTTTCTAGTTCAAGAAACATGAATGAACATTCAAAGGATGACAACTCCATGCCTTGAGTTCATTCAGGATATCAAAGACAAAGGAATTATACATTTACTAGAACACCAATCACAGATTGTAGGATTGAAAGTTGTTCTCCAACTTTCCTTTTCACTTGGGTAGCACTGATGTGTGACTAGGAACCTCTCTTTGCTTGTGATGTCAGAAGCTAGTTATGGACATTCACTACCAACGTGAAATGGGACCTATAGGGTCAAACACATAGGATTAACTTGGAAGAGGAATTTATCCATGAATGATGTTTGGATTGATTACTAAAGTGTTTAGGTACTCAATCAAACATTCAATCAATAGAATTGATTCAAAATCACCAAGTTCAAGTGTTGAACCAACTAATTAGAGTGTCAGATTGATTGAGAACTGAATTGACTGTGTTCTACACAATCTGGACCACCAACCAAGCAGTTCACTGGGCAAACCGATTGACTCATGGTCTGTGAGATGGCTGGTTCACTTTGGTGAACTGATCGATTCAACTGGACCAAACACGAAGAGTTGAGTGGCCCTCGTTTTTTAGGAAAGTTTTTCATTTCACTTGTTCTTGATTGTGACAAGAATTCATATTTGCATTAATTAGAAACAAATAAGGAAAGTCAATTTCAGGCAGGTCTGGGAAGTGAAATTGTGACATCCCTGACCTAGCTTATGGCCTAACCCTAGCTGTTTTGTTTTAGTAAGTTACTTACAAACTTGTTCTAATATTTTGAAAAGTAATTAAGACGCTTTGTGAAGTTTATTTTCAAGTTTGAGCTAATTTGCAAACTATTTGTGCATTATATGATAGTTTGAGTGTGAAGTGCAATTTTTCCAAGATGAGGGCTTATATTACAAAATTTCACATGTTGAATGTACCCTACGTTTTCTAACATCATGAGAGAGAGAATGATGCTAAGTGGTGGCTTGTGGAAAGCCTAGATTCTAGTGAGAACTTGTTTGAATAATACAAAGTGCTTTGTGCATCAATTATGGTACAAATTGTAAATTATCTAAAATGGAGGGTTGATGTGTAAATTACCTCTTCTAAAATGTCTCTACTCCTTCCTAGTGTTATCTAGAGAAGAGAAAAAGAAGTAGACACCATGTTGGATTCATCTTTGAGGGATAATATTCTTGGTGAAGAAAAGACTAAGGAAATAATGTAGCTAAAGCTTTATATGACTTATTTCAAGTTGTAGACTTGAAATGGGAGTCCCTATCGGCCAATCGAGCCATAATGGGAGTCTCCTATCAATTGTTTGACCCTTGGCTTTTCCTGTGATGGGATAAGTACCTCAAGGAAGTCATATGTATCGACTTGTACCTTTTTGTTTGGAAAAGATGATGTTGAATATAATAGTAATGTAAGTGGAAGTGACTTTCCCTAGAAGATAACCAAAAAGGGATGACCCGTATCCTTTGCATTATCCTTAATCTTTTATTTTTGCATGGAAAGATAAAGATGGGATGCATGCAAATACATGTGCCAATCCATGCATGGCTATGTGGCACTTAGTAGTTTAAGATAATGACACCTCTTACACTATTTTTCAAAAAACACAACTATAAATACCCTTCTCTTCACCTATTAGTAGAATTTCAAATCTTGTTACCATATTTCCCTTAAATATTGTGCATATAACTCTAGTATCGTGTATGTGTGAAGGATTATCAATTTTTAGAGTCTGGTATCAGCCAAAGAGGAAAGATATCGACCAAGCAAGGTGATATCAAACTAGTAAGGTGATATCGGCCACAAGGAGTGAAGATATCTTGCAAGTGCCAAGGATATCCAAGTCTTGGATATTGGAGAATCTCATCTTAAACATTGGGAATGTCAAGAGTTGGAGTTTGAGTCTTGGAATTTTCTTTAGAGGTGAGTTATATAACTTAAACCCAACTATGTTATTATGCACTTTCAATATTGTTGAACTTGTTGATTACTTTTAATTTCAAATTTCCTTTGATCAATTGATGTTCCTTTGAGTTCCAATACATAGTTAAGACTATTGTCCATGAACTAGAATAGCAATAAAAAGGTCTTGAGGTTGATGATGATGACATCATCATAGTACAACCTGATATGGGGTTGAAGTATCTTTAAACTCGATATGGAACCCATGATGAAGGGTAACCCGATATGGATATGGGCGATACCTTATACATGATATGAGTCATGTCTTATGAGCGATGTGGGAGGTACCTACTTACAACTTAAACATGATACAAGGTTAAGATCATGCCTCATGCATGGTATAATGTTAGTTGAACACTCCAAACAATATGGAGTTGAAACCCTAACCGATATAGAGGTGAAACTCTAGGTGATGGCATGAAACCCGATAAATTTTATCTTTTATGTAAAGGATTGATGTGAAAGAATCCAATCGGATATTTAGCTTGTCATGCATTTATATGATACAACTGATCCTTGCAAGTATAAAAGGATATGAGCATAATATTCTACCCAACATGCTAACCCGATATGCTACCCAATATGCCAACCCGATATACCAACCCAATATGGGAAACCGATATGGTAGTGGGTATACACTTCAAAAGCGATACCATGATGAGACATATATTACATACACGATATTGTGCACACGTGTGCACGATATATGAACCAAATATATCCATATGCCCGATATGAGGTCAAGAATCTAACCCATACACGATATGAGGTTGATTTGAGATAATAAGAACTAAGTGATAACTAACTCGAGATGGATACACGATATGGTGTTAAGGGATACACCCTAAACATGATATGAGGAGGTGGTTACACCACATGCCTGATATAGATACATGACATGATGTAAAGTTTGTAACTTAAACACAATATGATAGCATATATATACACCATGATGCTCGATATGGTAGGTATGCTTCAATTCAATAGATTTGACTAAGTGATATGTGTGGTATGTTAAATGCAACATTAAGATGTAATGAGTTTAATCCAATTTGATAATGGTGAGCTAATGAACCTTAAGAGGAGAAGTAAGCAATCAACTTCCTAGTGAGGATTAGAGAGAGACTAAGATTGGAATATTAATTATGTAATAAGTACATGACATACTCCTATTATGAATGGAGTATGAATTAGGGTTTAATACTTTTGGATGAAATTTTGAAACCCTAATTGGTTAATAAAGGTAAATCATAACTCTATGAATGGGTGATGAAATGATTTGAAACCCTAATTGGTTGTTAAAGGGAAACCCTATTCCCAAATTAATGGGAAGAATATGTTTCTTATGCATTGCATGGTTATGACATGTATGTGATATTGTTGTTAGCATGATATATTAACCATGCAGGTATCATAAGGTGATGTGCATAGCTAAGTAAGAGCTATGATGTTTATGTGATACAAATTCAATGAGCTTTGTGAACTATGTGAATTAATACCTTGGTCTGATGACCTAGAGGTAATGGTTACCTGCTAAGTGGTGATAGTACTCAATGATGAATTAAGGGTTTGAATACCCCAACATGATGATGATTAGAGATTGAGATCCTAAGTGTTATATGTGTTATAAAGATTTTGAAAGTACTTGATAAACATATTATATCTTTCTTTGTAGCATCTAATAAAATTCTTGTTTGTAACTTGATTGATGCTAAAAGATACTATAATGCAATTAATTAAGCAAGTTAAATGTTATCATGTAGTTGCCCAGACCGTAGATACATTCAGTGTCAGGATTTATTGAATGGTGACATGAGTTTCAAATCGGTATACATATTTTTGAATATGTAATGTTTATACTGGGGTGCTCAGTGGACTCCCCAAAGTAAACATGGGTGCTCAGTGGACTCCCCAACTATACTAGGTTTCTTAGTGGACTTCCTGATGAAACTAAACCATGATTGCTTAGTGGTCTTCATGATGACAAACAATTAGGGAAAGCTCAGTCGTCTTCTTCTGAAGAGAGTACATGCTATGACTATAACTCTATAGCAAAGATGCCGCTATAACTCAGAATAGCTAATTGTAGTTGACACAAGATGTCCTTCCAGTTATCTTGTACTGACTGAGACAGGTGAGGTCTTGACATTTGGATTTGCCACTGACCTTGTATGGTACCGACACTTAACGTAGTCATGGTCAGTTGGAGCATGAGCGGTATACCTCATCTCCTCTGGGTATAAATGTGAATGTAAACATGTAATCAGTCATGTAGCATATTTGCTTAAGGATCGAATATGGAAAACATTGGTTGATGCCTTATTACTTTTATATGTCTTAGTAGATAGATGTTATACATGTTATTCATATTCCTTATAAAGCAAATAGATGACTCATAACTCTATTATCAATGTCATTGTTTGTATTTAAAATAAACCTATTAATTGCATAAAGATATCCTCTGTTCAGTTATACTATTTTGTATGATAATAATATTGTTGGAAAAGCGTTATATCTCTCACTGGGACAATAGTCTCACCCCATGGGATCCAAAATTTTTAGGTGGATATGGATGAGGGAATAGAAATCAAACTCCAGAGGAAGGACCACATCAGTAGGGACAACAGTAGTAGCTCAGGTGGAGTACATTGTCTATCGTGTCTTGTAGATAGAAATCATATGTGTCATCTTTGTACTCTCAGGTCGTTGGGTAGATAGTTCTTAGTGGTTTTCCAAATGACTTGAGATTTTGGTTTGATTACCTTGAGGTTTTATGTTGTTGTTATATATGTTTGAGTAAAACAACTAGTACTTGTTATCCTCGAGATGAGGCGGTATGATGTATGTACAATATGAACCACATGTATATAAAGTTTTGGTTTTTTCTGTAAGAGTTTCCTGGAATAGGATCTATGTGCAAAATGGTTTTAATTCTTAGTGATTTTTGTTAATTCCGCTGCTTATGGTTATTCTGCGATTATTACTGGTGATGGCTTGATTTGAAATCAGGTCATCACAAAGTTTTGGTATCAGAGCCTAAAGTTCACTAAGTCTACAAAGACATAGGATTAAGTTTGTTGAGTCTGTTCTAGTGTCCTCCAGTATATCTTATAGTGACTTCTCCTCATACAGGAGAATAAGTAAAGTTGAAAGATGACTGGAGCACATGAAGAACATGCTACTGAGAGCAGTGTTGCTGCACCTGGTGGCGATGCAAGGGATCATGCTAACTAGTGCCTGAGAATCCCCATCTTGGCCAAGCTATGTTAGAAAACACAACCTTTCATGCTCTTTTTGGGCAGATTATGAATATGATGATGCATATGGCTGATCAGATACCAGCACCAGCCCCTAGGGTACTAGTTTCCAGTGAGGGACATGGATCTAGTAAGACCTTTGAACAGTTGCGTCGGGTAGGAGCCATTGAATATGCTGGCACAGCTGACCCAACATATGCAGATTCATGGCTTATTGAGATCGAGAAAGCCTTTAGGATCCTTGATATTATAGATGCTGATATGGTTAAGCATGTTCTGTACCTTGTGAAAGGAAGCGCTGGCCATTAGTGGGCCATCGAAGAAGAGAAAAGACCTGGTGTTGAGGTATGATGGTAGAAATTCTGACAAGAGTTTGTCAGTTAATACTTTCCTAAAACCTATCTAGATGAGAAGATTTCACAGTTTGAGCGGAATAGACAGGGACTGATGAAGGTTAGCGATTATGAAGCTAAGTTTATGGAGCTTCTGTGGTTTTGTCTGCACATGGCTACTATAGATGAGGAGAGGATTCAGCGCTTCAAGAAGGGTCTGAATGCTAAATTAACCACACCTGTATCTGCTCTAGAGAATAGAGAGAGGTTTGCCACCTTTGTGAAGTCATTTAGGTAGATAGAGAGGTCTATGATTGAGAAATGTGAGGTGAACAATAGGAAAGTACATGCACAATTTCAGGGTCAGAGGTTTGGTAGTTTTAAGAAACCAAGGTTTACTGCACCAGTTGAATCATAGAGGTTTAGTGCTTAGACACAGTGGACGTCCAACAAAGGTAGAGGCAATAGTTTTCAGCCAAGTGGAGCCCATAGCTCAACATCGATGTTAGTAACAGGACCTCCTAGGTCACAGTGGGAAGACAAAGTCTGCTACAGGTATAGGAAGACAAGACATACGATAAATGATTGTCCAATTAGGGATGTGGAAGTAACCTAATCACCGAGGTAGAGTCAACAAAGCTCTTAGAGACAATAGTTCAGTAGTAGCACTCAAGGACATGGACAAGCATCCCAGGTAGGATAATCTACACCAACCAATAGGGCACAAGGTTGGCAATAGGCAAAGGTGAGATTCTATGCTATGAATCAGCTGGAGGCAGTGGTTAATCCATGAGTCGCGACATGTTAGATGGAATTATTTCATTCTGATATGTCTTCATCCTGTTTCATATCTATTTTGATTGATCCGGGTGCTACACATTCCTTTATCACTCGAGAAGTGATTCATGATTGCAATATGACTATCAATCATAGAATGGATAATCTGTTATTAGAAACTCCGTTAGTCAGATCTTTAGTGTTGCAGGAGGTATGCTCTCCCTGTTTTCTTTCTTTCTCAGAATATAGCATTCAGGTGCATCTTATACCACTTGAGATGCACATGTTTGATGTAATTCTCGGGATGGATACCCTAGAGAAGTATAAGGTTTTATTGTATTGTGGTTCCAAGCAATCTATGTTTATACACAGTGATAAGACATGGGCCTTTCAGGTGGATAGAAAGATCCTTCCAACCTGTCTAGTGTCAACAATGGTAGCTAAGAGACTGATGCGACAAGGATGTGAAACATTCGTGGCACATGTGGTACACACCAGAGCAAAGAGTCCTTGTCTTTCTGAAGTTCATATTATCAAGGAATTTGAGGATGAGTTTCTTGAGGAATTTTATGATATTCCTCCACCCCGAGAGATTGATTTCAAGATTAATCTTATTCCAGGTATGCAACCTATAGACCAAACACATTATAGGATGGCGCCAGCTGAGATGGCAGAACTCAAGAAACAGTTACAGGAATTGCCTGAGAAAGGTTTCATTCGACCCAGTACTTCTCCATGGGATGCTCTAGTTCTTTTTGTTAAAAAGAAAGCTCGATCTATGAGACTATGCATAGACTATAAACAACTTAACAAGGTGACTATTAAGAACAAATATCATTTGCCAAGGATAGATGATCTGTTTGACCAGTTATGTGGTGCAACAATGTTCTCTAAGATAGATCTAAGATTAGGATATCATCAGTTATATATCAAGGAGAGTGAGATACCTAAGTCAACCTTTAGGATGAGGTATGCTCATTATGAGTTTGTAGTTATGTCGTTTGGACAAACTAATGCACCAACTGCATTCATGGAGTTGATAAATAGAATCTTCCAGCCATTCCTTGATCAGTTTGTTGTGGTTTTCATAGACGACATCTTGATATACAGTAGAGACGGTCAACAACATGAACAATGCCTTCGTCAAGCTTTGACTTTGTTGAGACATCACAAATTATATGCTAAGTTTAGTAAGTGTGAATTCTGGTTGTCAGAAGTGTCTTGTCTTGGGTAGGTTATATCTACTTCAGGTATTCATGTTGATCCAAAAAAGTAGAGTCTGTTGTGGATTGGGAACAACCCAAGACACCAACTAAGATTTGTAGTTTTCTAGGTTTGGCAGGTTACTACAAAAGGTTCATCAGATACTTCAGTTCTGTAGCATTACCCTTAACCAGGTTGACCAGGAAGGAAGTTCCTTTTGTCTGGAATGACAAGTGTCAATATTGTTTCCAGTTTTTGAAAGTAAGGTTGACTAGTGCACCTATGTTGATTCTACCTGAGCAGGGAAAGGGATACATTGTTTTCTATGACGCTTCTAAGAATGGTCTAGGTTGTGTGTTGATGCAGAGTGATCATGTAGTTTCTTTTGCTTCTTGATAACTTAAGAAACATGAGGAGAATTATCTGACACGTGATCTAGAATTAGCTTTAGTGGTTCACACGTTGAAGATTTGGAGACATTATCTCTATGGAGAAATGTGTCAAATTTTCATAGATCCTAACAACTTAAAATATATTTTCTCACAACATGAGTTGAATATGAGACAACGTCGCTGGATGGAGTTAATCAAGGACTACGATTGTACAATTGATTATCATCCAGGGAAATCCAATGTAGTGGCAGATGCACTCAGTAGGAAGTCTTTGTCTCCGCCTACAGATACAACACAATTGAATTTCATAGAGTGCTATAGATGAGATATGCTTTTATCTTTGAGACAAATGAATGTGCAGTTAGAAGTATCTTTGTTAGCAGGATTGTTAGCTAAGATGCATGTGAAACCTACTGTGAAAGAACAAATCAAAGAGGCACAACACACTGATACTGTGATTTAGCAGATTAGGTCAGAGTTGGGTAGTGAGAAACAAGACAGTTTCCATGAGTCAGAGGACAGGATAGTGTGTTACCATGGTAGGATGGTAGTTCTTAATGTTAGTAACTTAAGAAAGTTAGTTATGGAAGAAGCTCACTCATCCATGTATGCAATGCATCCAGGGAACACTAAAATGTATCATAACTTAAAAGATATATACTAGTGGCCCAGTTTGAAGAAAGATGGAGATGAATTGTTATGCAGTGTCTGCTCTGTTAGCAAGTTAAAGTAGAACACCAGAAGCCTATAGGAATATTATAACCCCTACCTATACCTCAGTGGAAATGGGATCACGTAACGATGGACTTTGTGGTTGGTCTACCAAGAATAGCCAAAAGTCATGATTCTATTTGGGTGATAGTTGATAGGTTGACTAAGACAACACATTTTCTTCCTGTCAAAACAACCTATACTGTTGAAAAGTTGGCACATATATATAGATGAGATAGTGCAATTGCATGGAGTTCAAGCTACGATTGTGTCTGAATGAGGTCCTCAATTTATGAGTCATTTTAGGGAATGACTACATAAAGCTTTGGGTAAGCATTTGAAGTTTAGTACAACTTTTCACCCTCAAACGGATGGGCAGTCTGAAAGGACTATACAGACTTTGGAAGACTTGCATAGAGACTGTGTTCTTCAGTTTGTAGGAAGTTGGGACTTGCATTTGAGCTTTATAGAGTTTACCTATAAAAATAGTTATCAGACTAGTATTGATATGGCACCATATGAAGACTTATACAGTAGACATTATAGATCTATGTTATGTTGGTTTGAGATAGGATAATACCAACTTCTGGGTCCTGAGTTAGTGCAGCAAACAACTAAAGAGATTAAAGTGATACAACAACAGTTTAAGGTTGCACAGGATAGACAGAAGTCTTATGCTGATAAATGACGTAGACCTTTAGAGTTCCAAGTTGGAGACATAGTGTATCTCAAGGTCTCTCCTTGGAAAGGTGTTCTCAGATTTGGGAAGAAGGGTAAGTTAGCTCCAATATTTATGGGACCTTACCCAGTGACAACACGGATCAGAAAGGTAGCTTATAGGTTGGAGTTGCCACCTGAGCTACGTAGACTACATCCAGTGTTTCATGTATCTATGCTGAGAAAGTGTCATCTTGATACAGAGATGGTGTTGCAACCTATAGAGGTTGAATTGAATGAAGATATATCCTATGTGGAAGGTCCAATAATGATTCTTGATAGAAGAGTCAAGAAGTTGAAGAAGAAAGACATAGTTTTTGTGAAAGTTCTCTGGCATCACTATGGCGTTGATGAAGCCACTTGGGAACTAGAGGAAGAAATGAGGAGGAAGTACCCTTCTCTTTTCTCTTGAGATTTTAGGGACAAAATCCTTTTTAGGGGTTGATAATTATAACATCCATGACCTGGGTTATGGCCTAAACCTAGAGGTTTTGTTTAATTAAGTTACTTGTAAACTTATTCTAATATTTTGAAAAGTAATTAATACTCTTTGTGAAGTTTATTTTTAAGTTTGAGCTCATTTGCAAACTATTTGTGCATTATATGATAGTCTTAGTGTAAAGTGCAATTTACCCAAGATGAGAGGTTATATTACAAAATGTCACATGTTTAATGTACTCTAAGTGTTCTAATATCATGAGAGAGAGAATTATGCTAAGTCGTGGCTTGTGGAAAGCCTAGATTCTAAGTGAGAACTTGTTTAAATAATGCTAAATGCTTTGTGTATCAATTATGGTACAAATTGTAAATTATCTAAAATGGAGGGTTGATGTGTAAATTACCTCTTCTAAAGTGTCTCTACTCCTTCCTAGTGTTATCTAGATGAGAGAGAAAGAAGTAGACACCATGTTGGATTCATCTTTGTGGGATAATATTATTGGTGAAGAAAAGACTAAGGAAATAATGTAGTTAAAGCTTTATATGACTTATTTCAAGTTGTAGACTTGAAATGGGAGTCCCTATTAGCCAATCAATCCATATAGAGAGTCTCCTATCAATTTGTTGACCCTTGGCTTTTCCAATGACGGGATAAGTACCTCAAGGAAGTCATATGTAATGACTTGTATCTTTTTCTTTGGAAAAGATGGTATTGAATATAATAATAATGTAAGTGGAAGTGACTTGCCCTAGAAGATAACCAAAAGGGATGACCTGTATCCTTTGCATTATACTTAAGCTTTTATTTTTGCACGGAAAGATAAAGATGGGATGCATCCAAATATATGTTCCAATCCATGCATGGCTATGTGGCACTTAGTAGCTTAAGATCATGACACCTCTTAAACTCTTTTTCAAAAAACACAAGTATAAATACCCTTCTCTTCACCTATTAGTAGAATTTTTGGATCTTGTTACCATCTTTCCCTTAGATATCTTGCATATCACTCTAGTATCATGTATGTGTGAATGAGTATTGAGTTTTAGAGTCTGGTATCGGCCAAAGAGGAAAGATATCGGCCAAGTAAGGCGATATCAACCTAGTAAGGTGATATCGGCCACAAGGAGTGAAGATATCATGCAAGTGCCAAGGATCGCAAATCTTGGATCTTGGAGAAGCTCATCTTCAACCTTGGGAATGTGAAGAGTTGGAGTTTGAAGCTTGTAAGTTGCTTTAGAGGTGGGTTATATAACTTAAACCCAACTATGTTATTATGCACTTTTAATATTATTGAACTTGTTGATTAGTTTTAATTTCAAATTTCCTTTGATCAATTGATGTTCCTTTGAGTTCCAATATGTAGTTAAGACTATTTTCCATGAACTAGAATATCAAGACAAAGGGGATGATGATATCATCATAGTACTACCCGATATGGGGTTGAGGTATCTTTAAACCCGATTTGGAACCCAAGATGAAGGGTAACACGATATGGATATGGGTGATACCTCATACACGATATGAGTCATGTCTTATGAATGATATGGGAGGTTCCTACTTACACCTTATACACAATACAAGGTTACGATCATGCCTCATGCATGATATAGTGTTAGTTGAACACTCCAAATGATATGGAGTTGAAACCCTAACTGATATAGATATGAAACTCTAGGTGATGGCATGAAACCCGATACATATTGTCTTTTGTGTAAAGGATTGTTGTGAAAGAAAGAAGCCTGGTATTTATCTTGTCGTGCATTTATATAATACAATTGATCCTTGCAAGTATAAAAGGATATGATCCTAATATTCTACCCAACATGCTAACCCGATATGCTACCCAATATGTCGACCCGATATACCAACCCAATATGGGAAACTGATATGGTAGTGGGTATACACTATACAAACAATACCATGATGAGACATATATTACATACACGATATGGTGCACCCTTTTGCATGATATAGGAACCAAATATATCCATATGCCCGATATGAGGTCAAGAATCTAACCCATACACGATATGAAGTTGATTTGAGATAATAAGAACTAAGTGATAACTAATTTGAGATGGATACATGATATGGTGTTAAGGGATACACCCTAAACATGATATGAGGATGTGGTGACACCAAATTCCCGATATAGATACACGAAATGATGTAAAGTTTGTATCTTAAACACAATATGATAGCATATATATATACACCATGATGCTCGATATGGTAGGCATGATTCAATTCAATAGATTTGACTAAGTGATATATGTTGTATGTTAAATGCAACATTATGATGTAATGAGTTTAATCCAATTTGATAATGGGGAGCTAATGGACCTTTAGAGGAGAAGTAAGCAATCAACATCCTAGTGAGCATAAGAGAGAGACAAAGATTGGAATATTAATTATGTAATAAGTACATGTTCATACTTATATTATGAATGGAGTATAAATTAGGGTTTAATCCTTTAGGATGACATTTTGAAACCCTAATTGGTTAATATAGGTGAATCGTAACCCTATGAATGGGTTATGAAATGATTTGAAACCCTAATTGGTTGTTAAAGGGAAACCCTAATCCCAAATTAATGGGAAGAATATGTTTCTTTTGCATTGCATGGTTATGACATGTATGTGATATTGTTGTTATCATGATATATTAACCATGTAGGTATCATAAGGTGATGTGCATAGCTAAGTAAGAGCTATGATGTTTAGGTGATACAGATTCAATGAGCTTTGTGAACTATGTGAATTAATACCTTTATCTGATGACCTAGAGGTAATGGTTACCTGCTAAGTGGTGATAGTACTCAATGATGAATTAAGGGTTTGAATACCCAAGTGTGATGATGATAACAGATTGAGATCCTAAGTGTTATATGTGTTCTAAAGATTTTGAAAGCACTTGATAAACATATTATATCTTTCTTTGTAGCATCCGATAAATTTCTTGTTTGTAACTTAATTGATGCTAAAAGATACTGTAATGCACTTAATTAAGCAAGTAAAATGTTATCATGCAGTTGCCCAAACCAGAGTTCCATTCAATGTCAGGATTTGCTGAATGGTGAAATGCGTTTTAACTCGGTATACATATTTCTGAATATGTAATTTTTATACTGGGGTGCTCAGTGGACTCCCCAAACTAATCAAGGGTGCTCAGTGGACTCCCCAACTACACCAGATTGCTTAGTGGAATTCCTGATGAAACTAAACCAAGATCACTCAGTGGTCTTCCTGATGACAAATAATCTGGGAAAGCTCAGTGGTCGTCTCCCAAAGAGAGTACATGCTACGGTTATAACTCTATAGTGAAGATGCCTCTATAATCCGGCATAGCTAATTACAGTTGACACAAGATGTCCTACTAGTTATCTCATACTAACCGAGACAGGTGAGGTCTTGACAGTCGGCTCTACCACTGACCTTGTATGGTACCGACACTTAATGTAGTCATGGTTGGTTGGAGCATGAGCAGTATACCTCATCTCCTCTGGGAATAAATGTGAATGTAAACATGTAATCAGCCGTGTAGCATATTTGCTTAAGGATGGAATGCGGAAAACATTGGTTGATGCCTTATTACTTTTATACATCTTAGTAGATAGATGTTATACATGTTCTTCATATTCCTTATAAATAAAATAGATGACTTATAACTCTGTTATCAATGTCATTTTTTATATTAAAAATAAACATGTTAATTGCATAAAGATATCCTCTATTCAATTTTTATACTATTTCCTGTGATAATAATATTGTTGGAAAAGAGTTATATCTCTCGCTGGGACAATAGTCTCACCCCATGCGATCCATAATTTTTAGGTAGATGTGGACGAGGGAATAGAAATCAGACTATAGAGGAAGGACCACATCAATAGGGACAACAATAGTAGCTCAGGTGGAGTACACTGTCTGTTGTGTCTTGTAGATAGAAGTCCTATGTGTCGTCTCTGTACTCTCAGGTCCTTGGGGAGATAGTTCTTAGTGGTTTTATGAATGACTTGAGATTTTGGTTTGATTACCTCAAGGTTTTATGTTGTTGTTGTATATGCTTGAGTAAAACAACTAGTACTTGTTATTCTCGAGATGAGGCGGTACGATGTATGTACAATATGAACCACATGTATATAAAGTTTTGGTTCTTTCTGTAAGAGTTTCCTGGAAGAGGATCTATGTGCAAAATGGTTTCAATTCTTAGTGAGTTTTTGTGAATTCCACTGCTTATGGTTATTCTGCGATTATTACTAATGATGGCTTGATTTGAAATCGGGTTGTCATAGAAATGACTGGTTCACTGGGTGAACCTATCAGCTCACACTCCCAACTGACTGGTTCACTAGTGAATCGATCGACTCACCTTGCTAAATGACCATTTCAGTTATGAAACGGCCGATTTTCCTATCGTGGTCTAAGTTGTTCATAGAAATTCCAAACCCTTCTACTCCCACAGACTAGGAATTCTGACCCTACCCTCTATTATAAATAGAGGGGTACATGGGGCTTCTATAGAGACACAACTCAAAACATCAGTTTTTCTACAATGTTGATTTCCTCTCTGGTTGTGGTAACTGAGAGAGACCAAGTATGTTCTACCCATCCAAGAAGGAACATCGAGGGAAAGACAACTACAAAAAAGAAACTGGTGGTGGGAGAGTGTGTTGGTGTCTAGTACACCGACAGAAGGGGACAAATCCTTCTAGTTCATTATTCAGGATGACTAGAGTTCCCAATAGTTCGTGTGGACTATCTATTGAGGTGGGAGACTTCTGTCACTTAGGAAGATGACAGTCAACCACACTCCGGGTCAAGACCAGGAGCTGGACAGATGCCGTATTAGACAAGTGGTTGAAAACCGCACTTGTTGCAAGGTATAGTCACTGAGAAAGCCTCAGGACCATGTATATCTTGGTAAAACCATCCTTCCCATTACAAAGATATTGATGCGATCTACAGGTTATGGGTTTATGGCCAAGTAATTTTTTTTGTTTTCACTTCCTACTCTGACCACGTAAAATCCAACAGTATCTGCCCTTCTATACTAGCCTTAAATAGAAAGAAAAAAAGGGATTAAACTCTAGGATAATTAATCTAGTGAATTGGTGTGCAAGTGACACATATCAAAACCCAAATCATGTAGGTGCCATATGTGATAGATCCATCTTCAGTGTTAGTACTTGCTGGATGGTGAAATGAGTTCTCCCTTGGTGGAAGCTCAGAGTCGTATACTTTTGAGTATATGCATTTCATAGGATTGGATGCAGTGATACCGTGGCAGGAGAATGGTCAAGACCATATCTCAATGATGTGGTACAATGAATATGTATATATGATATCTTTTGAGGATTGTGTTCATACATCGGTAGGAGTGCGGCTATAGTCATAACTCAGTTCACCAGCATTGTGACCAATATACCAAGGTAGGCTAGGTTGTTTTGTAGTTGGACTTGATATGTCACTGCGGCAGACTCTAACTGAACAAGGGTGTGGAGAGATCATAGGAGTCTTACTCCTCCTAGATCTTGTATGGTATTGATTTTGACTTAGCAATGGTTAGTTGGAGCACAAGTGGTATAACTCATCTCCTCAGGGCATAATAAAAGATGTAATACAACTATGTAGTATATTTTGCTTAGGGTCAAATGCAGAAAACATTGGTTGAGCCCTTTTCCTTATCTTTTTATTGATTTCTTGAATTATAATTGGGTAAGAAAAGTCAATTGTTATACATGTTTTTCATATTTATTCTTAAAATGTTAATTGATCTACTACTCAATGTAACTGCCTAGTTTGTTAATATGCATTATCTATTGGATACACATCGTTTAGATGAATCCGATCAACCTGTTAAGTATGTTATCTATCTGTGCTTTTAGTAGACGTCGGCATAGAATTATATCTCTCACTAGGACTTTTGGTATACCCCATAGGTTTCCACATACTTTAGGTGTTAGAGCATGAGTAAGTAGAGATCATGTTGTTGAGGCTGAGCAACAAGAGGAGCAGTAGCTGAGTTAATGTTGGACAAGCTACTTGTAGTAGAGTCCTATGTGTCTTCCCTGTACTCTCAAGTCCTTGGGGGAGTTTTGTAGATGTTATATATCAAGAGGATGTTTTGTCTTTATGCCTTTTATGTAGAGATATGGCATATATGTATATGAATTGGTTATCATATGTACAGGTTGTGGCTAGTGAGCCAGTGAACAAGGCTATGTAATAATATTTTGGCAGGTGTTATATATACATGTGAATTCTATGGACTCTGATGTGACATGATTCTAGTTGAGGTGGATCTGTGAAATGGTTTTAATTTCCTAGTCTTTTTGGTAACTTGGTTTGCTTGGTGTTGATTTTGCATTTTGTTTTGAGTTATTTTGTTCTGTGGCACGTCGCGGCATTGTACCTCTCAAATAATTTATCTGGTTACCTGTTGTATCTCCATGCACTAAGCCAGTTTCTCATCAACCTAATTAAATTTTTTGAAGGTAAAGAACTAGCTCCTCTAGAAGAGACAAAAGCCAAATTTTACCAACAATAGAGAAGAGATCTTATGGAGAAGTAGTTATATTAGTTAGTTTGTCTCTTATCCTTCATCTAGATTCTTATAAAAGGAGAAAGTGAGATGAGAGAATCTTGTAATATGTGATACCTGATGTTATATGAATAACTCTTGCATATATATAAAAGTCAAACTTTGTTATAACTTTGGATATTTTGCATAAATAAGATGTTATCTTTCTAGATATTATGAAGTTTTAATAGTGTTATTAATTCCTTCTAGTTAGTTTGGAGCCTGTCTTTTCTTTTGCCGCTTCTTAGTTTGGAATTTTTTTTGGGGGGGTCCTATAAACCCTCTTTGTTATTTCAGATGTCTTCATCCCTGGTTGTAAAGGGGCGCAATATATGTACCCAAAGTTTTTGGAATTATATAGTAACACGCTTTTTGACCGACCAAAAAAAATAGTGTTATTAATTTAAGATAAAATTAATGGCTGATTTGTAGTAAACATGATTAAAAGTGGACGGTTAGTCTAATCTCTCCTTGGTAGGCCTGAATGCCAGATTTTGTAGGTTTAGTTCACATCAACTTCAATAGTATAAAAGTAGGGCTTGAACTTAGGAATTTATCCTATGTTTGGGATAGAGGAGATAGAAAACTAATAGATTAGGATGGTTTCCTTTTTAAGCTATAATTTTCTATCAGATGTGTTATGTTATGGATTATACATATGACAGGAAGATGATGTGGTTTTGGTGAGGTACAAACTAAGAGCCATTATGTCCCTTACCCTCATGTAATGGCTCAAGGAGGAGAAGATAGAGATGTAGTGACAAGAATGTACCATATCTTCCTAGAGATAGTGAAGAGGATTGTTGGGACTGATTTTTTTTGGAACTACAGACCCAACTATGGTAGACCTATGGCTTTGGAAATCGGAGAAGGTTTTTCATTTAATGGAGTTAACAGAAGACAAACATTTCAATTATGCAATCTATCTACTTAAAGGGTATGTTGAGTTTTAGTGGCGTGGAGTATAAGATAAGAGGAGAAATACACTAATGACATGGAAATATTTTGTGGATGAGTTCTACTTAAATTATTTTCCACCTACCTTTTCGAGTGATAAGATTAGGTAGTTGTAGAATATTAGGCACGGTGGAGTGACAATTAGAGAATATAAGGCATACTTTACATGAATGGATAATTTGTGTCCATAACTGATATCAGATGACATAGAAAGTACATGAGATTTCTACAAAGATTAATACCAAAAATTAGGCACAACATATTAGCAGTTGAGAAAAGGGATAGAGAAAACTTTATAGAGTTTGTGGAGGCAACAAGACATATGAAAGAGTTAGTTAATGCTGATAAGAAATTTGAAGGTAGTAAAATATCTAGATGTTCTACTAGAGGAGGACAGAGAAGTGGTGAATCCATAGGAAATGGTGCTTTCTTTTCTAGGATAGGATGAGGTCTTGGTTATTTTAAATAATAAGCATCTAGTTCTTCACACAGTGGAGTAAGGTCCAATTATAGTAGATGAAGTACACCACCAAGGTGGTAATCTTTACTAAGGCCTTCACGGTCATCAACATTAGTGATAGGTCCACAAAGACAAGATATATGTATGTGTGACAACTGTGGTAGGATACGTTATGGTCAGTATTGGAGAATTAACACTCAAGCATGTCATTACTATGGACAGATGGGAAATATTAAGAGGGACTGCTCAAAGCTTCAGTTTATATCTAAAGAAGTCCACAATCATAGTTTAAGACTCCTCAAAGACATGCTCTGATTAGAAGGGAAACTCTTCAACATCCTCAGGCTCTAGAAGGGGAGCCTCTAGTACTAGTAGTAGACAACGAGGACCACATGGAAGAGGGAGAGATACATGATGTATATTTTCTATGACTCAATTCTTAAGGAGTAGTCTTGCCCAGAGTTGTTACATGTGGAATGATTCACTTTAATAACATATCAATTACATTGTTCATAAATCCATGTTTGACAGATTCTTTTATTCAAAGATCTATAGTAAATTGATTGAACTGTATACTGAGGTTTTATTTTATGAATTGTTTTTAGGAGCACCGTTAGGTGAACCAACAATTTTTGACTGAAGTATATCTCAGATGTCTTTTGAGTTTCAGTGGGTATACCATAGCAGTTAATCTCATACCCCTAGAAATTAATTCTTTTCAAATAATTTTGGATCTGGATTTCCTTGAGAGATACCGTGTCCATTTAGATTGTTGTAAGGAATAGGCTATCTTTCATGAAGTTGGATTTTCTTATGACTTCACTGGAGATAGAAAAGTGTTACCCACATGCATAGTATCAACTACTATAGCTGATATGATTATGAGAAAAGGGTGTGAGGTCTAGCACATTTGGTAGATGTAAAGACAATGAAAAGAACATTTAGTATAGATGATGTTTCTATAGTGTGTGAGTTCTCAAAAACTTTGCCTGACGAGTTACCAATTTAACCTCTAGAGAGAGAGATGTTGAGTATGGGGCACAAATTTTACTGGGTAGTCACCCAATAGCATTAGTAGAGACACCACTACCTTTAACTACACACTTTTTGCTCACTTACATGCTAGCTAGGATAAACTTCTCGAATAGTCACCCATCCTAATACTACTCTGTGCTTAGCACACTTAACTACAAATTTCTTTAGTGATGGGATCTCTAAAAAGGAGGTGTACCTTGGTGATATGGGCAGTCCAATCATTCCTTTTAAGGCCATTATATATGAGGCCTCAAATTTGGGACGTTACAATCCCCCCACTTAGACTTTGTATGTCATTGCCAAGGCTCAAATATATAAGATCATAATATTTCCCCATTTTAGTGCAGTCCCAGAATGGCCTATGGTGTTATGACCCTGCCCCTACTTAGTAGGTGACGAGGGTTATAAGACCATAAGCTCAATTTTTATATGTTTAATGTGTGTTAAATATCAAACCATGATGTGCATGACCCTTATTCAGATACATAGTGAGAAATATAAATGATTTTATTGGAAATCTTAATGTGTAATACTTCTAACTCTTAAAGCTCAATGCACTGATTCTGATTGCATGTTGATCAAAAGTGTGACCAGAAAATCACTGATAAGTATAGCAACAAGATGTAAGATTTTTAGTATCTTATTGGTAGTTCATATAATTATTAAAATTGGAGGTATTCTAGATAACTTCCATCTAAAGAACTATTAAAATTTTTAGAATTTTAGTTTAGTGATAGACATGTTTATCAACTTAGTTTTATCAGTAAAATTCTATCAAAGATACTGACATTTTGAATCCTTATCAATATAATATTTGATTTTTATTATTTTATTAGTAAGTTCGAATTTTCTGAAATTTGGTTGTAGGTTTGAAGATATATTTTATACATCATACTAAATTTTCGAAAATTTTGTATATCACTTATAAGCTGAAATAATTAATGTATCAGATAACTTTTTTGACAAAAAATGTTGCTGAAATAAATAATGTAATATTAAGGGGTTAGTTGCAAATGACCCAAGCACCTCAATTGATCTATATCAATAACCTAAAACCCTAGTAACTCTCATATGTTTTGATCCATCCCAGAGAAACGAAATCCTAGAGAGAGGGAGAGTTAGGGTTTTGAAAAGGAAATGAGTGAAGATGCTCATCTTGGGTTCTATATTCCTAGAAGTGATGAAATCAAGCTATTTAATGTTCTTTAGATAGGTTTTATGGTGAATCTTCCTCCTAGGTATAAATTTCGTCCATCCTCTATTTTGAATCAAAAGGATATCAAATCACCAGATTTTCTCTTTCTTTCTCTCCAATCTCCATTTCTAGGATTCTTGAGTTGAAAACAAGAAGAAAATGACTAATTTCTTAAAGTTTGATTTGGATTCGAGGGGACCAATTATTGGGATATGTTTTTGAGGTGTTTAACACCTGAGGTGAGTGGGTAAAAGAATCTTTTAGTAAAATTTAGTTAATTATATGATTCTAGTTGAAGTTCATAATTACTCCATATATGAAAATAAAAAAAAAAAATTATTGTTCTTGAATTTCATTATATATAAAATTTTATTTCATGTTCTAAAAATGATCTGAAAATGTTCATATGATAGAATGGATATAGAAATTCATGTATGTTGAATATTAGAGGAATTCAAAATTGAGAATTCTTAGAAATCTAAAATTATGGATTATTCAGGTGTCTGAACAACAATCTAGTTGAAATTCAAATTCATACTTATATATTCTTGCTTATGTGATTACTATATTTAATTAGATATGTTTGATCCATTTAATTTTATATGTGGACAAGTAGAGTTTTTGATTTCCCCTATAACATATGGAACCCTGGACATTTTGTCTTTTGTCCCTCTTTCTAAGCTTTTCCTTTCTTTTCTATCATTTTTGGCCTCTATGTTGAATTTGTGGAAATAATAGTGGTTTGGTGAACATTTGTTCACTATTATTGCCCACATATGGGTTTATGCACAAGAACCTTAGTAAATATTTATAATAAGGGTCTAATATGCAAATATACCACTCATGTGACATATTAGTAAAATATATTTATTCTAAATCATTCTTTGGCCTTATGGAGCAAGGAAGAGAAAAAGGAATGAATAATGTTGCTTTAAATATGTTAATGTCATAATGATTTAATTAATATGGGAAATATTGGTAATAATGGATAATGGGCTAAAATTCATAAAAGAAAGACTAATTGGTTAAAAATAACTTGATATTCATTTTCCTTGGGTTTGAGTTTGCTTGTATGACAAGTTTCACAATTTTGGAAAATTAATAATTATCTTTGCATTAATTGGAATGGGAAAATATGAGTTTTTCTCCAAATTATTAAATAAATTATTAAAAAAATTCAAAAGTGGAAACCAACCATAAATTCGTAATCTGCATGTCAAAATTAGTCTATGTGTGATTCTTTATATAATTTGGACAATCTTAAATGTTTTATTTTATCCAGGAGAGAGAAAATCATTTCAAGATCAAAAATATTAATTAATATGATAGAAAAATTAATTAATGTCAAAATCATGTTCCTCACATTTAGTATTGCTTATAAGACAAGTTTAATATTTTTAGAAAGTTTCTAGATGCCTCTAATTAATTAAAAGGATGAAACAAGTTATAAAATTTAAACGTGTTATATAAAATAAAAAGGTCTTTAAAAAATAAAAATAATGGCAAATTTGTGTTCTACATATTAAAATATGCCTTTGGTTCAATTTTCACTCAATTTGGAAAATATTTGATGAGAAGACAAATTTAGGAGAGAGAGTGTGCAAAACCTTAAAATCATTAATTAAAATAATAAACAATACCAAGAAATGGAAACAATGGCATTACTTAATATGACTTATGGGTGAAGTTTCATTACTTTTGGAGAATCCTAGAGTCATTAATGTATGAGGAAAAAGAAAATAAGTATTGATTTATTTAACACATTAAAAGTTCTCAAAAGAGAAATCTAATTGCATATTCGGATTCCTCATATCTAAAATAGGCAATGTGTCAAAGTTTACTTAGTTTGGGATTCATTTGCACCCTCAAATAAGGAAAGAGAAAAAGTTAAATGATTAAATAAGAAATTTAGTCCGAGTTGGATTTGGCAACTCATTAAATACCATGATGCACGCTCCAACGACCCCTGAATCACGATCAGACGGTGTCTGCATCGTCTTCTAGCTCCAACCCGATCCGGAAACAACAAAAAAATGTACGATTTTCAAATGTGAATATCTCATTCATTTCTAAACCAAATCGCACGGTTTCTTCACCTATAGTTTCCTTTTTGAATATCACATCAATTGGTATATTACTCATGTCATTTTGTAGAGTATTTAGGAAACACCGAAATTCGGCTGAAAGCTCTTCTCACAGACACCATGTTTGTGCCATATATCCATACCCTATATATATCCAACCATACCCACAACTTCTTCTTACCAAGTGGAATAATTTTTTGGTTCTAATTTCACTGCAAGGCAGGTGATCACCCGCCGCCATAGGGTCCTTCACCTTGATCCTTCGAACACCATTTTGCCTTGATCATGTGACCATTACACAATAGCTTTGGAGGTAAGATTCTAGACCTCATTGCGATCATTTTGGTCCAGTTTCTTTCACAAAAACAAGGAAGGGTGAGTTTTGCTTAATCTCAGTCGAGACCTGCTTATGTCCAACTACTCTCATGGAGTGGACAGGTGTAGGATATGATTTCCTTAGGAAAATCTCAGCCCTACCCTCCTCTTTCTTCTTTTCTTTATTTTTCCCGCTAAGGGTAGTATGGTAATTGTGCATCCACTTTTGTTTACCTTGGATGGGTCAAAATAGAGCATTGACCTGCTGACATGACGGGCACTGATTGGGCCAAGTCAGTAGGGCCCGACCCCGCTCTCCCCCTCTCTCATAGATATTATTTCTTATTTGCAATTTCCTTATATTATGATTGGCCGATATTGTAAAAATCACATCTTTTGACTCACTTGTCCAAAAACTAAAGTAAAATATGTTTTGGAATAAAAAAAATGTGTTATTTGCAATAAAAATACTTTTAAGGTTTGGTTTTGATTTTTTTTGAAGGTGATTTTCAATAAAATAATTTAATTACTTAAAAATCACCAAAAATGCACTTTTAACCTCATAACTCCAAAATAGACAAAATTATTTGTTTTCTTAATTAGGACAACCTAAATAGATCAATGGTGATGTTTTTTGAGTCTAAATAGGAGTTTTGTTCAAAAAGTCCAAATTATGGGGTTTTTCCCTAAATGAGGGCTTCATTTATTGATCTCGTACCCTAGGATAGGAAGAAAGTAAGGATATTGTCACTTGGACATTACAATTCAGCCAGGCTCGCTGTAGAGAGGTAGAAAATGCATGTCTAGATTGTACTACATTTTTGCTTTGCCATATGTGATGAAATTATTGTTTCTAGGGATATAGTAGAGCATGCCACTATTGTTTTCTCTGAGATCCCGATATCTCCTGAGAAGGAGCTTGAATCTGCCATTACCCTCAGCTCGTCTTGTTAAACATACCACTGCTTGCTTGGAGTCAGATAGAATGATGTAGTCAGGTATGTCCTTCGCCACGCACATAAGCACAACTTGGATGATTGCAAGGATCTCGGCTTCCAAACTGGGGCAGGTTGTAGTAGGAAGGCCTACAAAGATGGTGTTATTCCTTGTGTTGTCACAGATGACAATGCATAGGTCTGCATGACCCGTGTGTGTTTGATAAGTGGCGTCCACCACAGCAAGGTGTCTGTGCATAGGAATAGTAGAACTCTGTGACTGTCGTGGCGGGTGTGAGATGGTCCATGCTTTGTGGATTGATTGGGACCCTTCCTAGATGAACTTAACATGGAAAGCAAGAGGAACTACAAGCTTCTCATGCACAAACTTGTTTATCAGGTTCTAGTTGTGCCAACATGTGACCACACAAATGCTTGCATCAGAAGCATCCTTTGTGGAGGAAGAAAGGCAAAAAGTGATCCAGTCACCCTCAGTCAGATCGAAATGTGAATTGTCTGTGATGAGCTCCTTCCAGACCATCTTACATTCCAGGCAGTCTCAGAGAGCATGGAGAAGAGTTTCATTAGCATTATTACAAATGGAGCAAAGGAGGTCCACATCCATATGATGGTGGGCTCGCTCAACATTTGTGAGTAGGGCCTTGTGTTTTAACAGCCAGAGGAAGACTCGAATACGCTCCAGGATCCTAACTTTCCATATATGATTCGAGCTACTGGGTGTGTTGCATTCAGAAGCTTTTCGTATCCATCGATAAGAAGAATGGCTACTCAATACACCCGAATTTTTGAGTGGCCAGAACCATTGATCCACACCACTAGCAGGGCATGGTGGTGGGATGGTCACAATCACTTGCCAAGTTGGACTTGGAAGCAAGGCTTTGATGAAGGCCCAGTCCCTTTCGCCATTGTCTAGGACAATAGAGCTTGATTGAAGCGTGTCAAGAGATGAGGGAAAGTTCTAATTGGGGATGATGTCCATAATCAAACGATTATTCAACCACCTGTCATGCCACACATTAGTAGATAGACCATTGCTTATAATTTTACCGTATAATGATTGGATATCTCCTATTCTACTCTTGATGAAGGTCCAGGTAGGTGAATAAGGTTTTTTCAGGAATCTATCATTGACAGTATGCTTTTCCTTGAGGATCTTGACCCACAGCTTCTCGGGTTCGTTTAGGAAGGACCATACATTTTTCAGCATTAACGAGATGTTATGGTCTCGGGCATCCTTGATGCCCAGTCCGCCTCAGTCTTTGGCTATCATGAGCTTTCTCCACGTGACCAAAGAGAATTTGCTACTGCCTGTGCCTGACCATATGAATGTACGGACATGTCTATTAATTTCATCACATTGAGACGAAGAGATTTTCACTGTTTGCATATTGTATGTAGGTAGTGCCTGAAGGGTGCTTTTAGCTAGCGTGATACACCCAACCATGGAGAGGTGGCACATCACCCATCCATTGAGACAGTCGTTTACCAATGTTGTGATATGGCCGTGCATCTAGTTATTAATTCTGTGGTGAAGGATAGGAGTCCCAAGGTACTTCCCAAGGTCAGATGTCCAAGGGAAGCCCAACTTGTCACTCACCAGCCTATGCTTAGAGTTAGTGACACTAGAAGAGAAGTAGCATTTAGATTTCTCCTTAGAGACAATTTGGCCTGAAACATTTGAAAGGTACTGAAGGATCTAGTTGATGCTTTGAGCATGATAGACAGAGGCCTCTGCAAAGAGAAGTATATCATCAGCAAAATAGACGTGCGACACATGCGTGCCACCTCGAGTGAGCATAATCGGTTTCCAAGAACCATTCCTCACTGCATTTGTGATGGATTGAGTCAGGCACTCCATACAACGGATGAAAAGATAGGGACTTATAGGGTCACCTTGATGGACCCCTTGCGTTGCTTTGAAAGGTTGCAACGGCTAGCCACCCCATAGGATGGATGTTTCCCCAACATTGATAATTTGCATAATAATGGTTGTGAGCTTGTGAGGGAGACCTATCCTCCTCAGAGTATCCCAAACAAATCCCTAATGCATTCTGTCAAAAGCTTTGGAAAGATATAGCTTGATGCATACCCACTTCTTCTTGATTGTTTTTGCTTTCATTGAGTGTATAATCTCTTGCACGAGAAGGACATTATCGCTGATCTTCTGGCCAGGAATGAAGCTAGACTAGTGAGGTGAGACCCAAGCATTCATATATGGCTTGATACGTTGCACAATGATCTTTGATAGAAGTTTGAAGCAACCATTATTCAATGAATTGGGCCTCAAATCACCTCAAGTAATAGGTGTCTTGATCTTAGGAATAAGCACTAAGTGTGAGTTCATAGTAGCAACATCGACTACACCTGAGGCAAAGGTGTCCATGACCGTCTTGGTTAGAAATGGACCAATTATGGCCCAATTAAACTGTATGAATTCATTGTACACTCCGTCGGGACCGGGCGCCTTAGACGGTGCCATTATGAACATAAAATCATGGATTTCTAGTGAGCTGGGTATCATTTGTGTGCGAGCTCCTCCTCCATGAGTTGGTTGAAAACTCTGGGATATCAGGCTACATCCACATGATTGGGATGAAAGGAGCATGACATGAGTCCAACGAAGAAGTCCCTGACATGCTTACTGACGGTGTCTCATTTGGTAATCCACGCTCTTGAATCAGATTTGAGTTGCATGATTCTATTTTGGTGGATGCGTGCCTTAACAAAGGATTGGTAGATCTTGGTATTTCCGTCATCGTGACAAAGCCAATCTATATGTGCTCTCTGCTTCCAATCAATCTCCTCACTAAGGAGGAGTTGATTGTAGCTTTCCTGCAACTCGATTTCATTCAGATTAATAGGACTAAAAGGATTCGACTCAGCTTGTACCTGAATATGGTTGATGCAAGCAAGTAGGCTATCCTTTTCTTTGCATTGATTTCTTATGCAATTATGGTCCCACTTTGAGGTAGGCTTTTGAAATGCACGTAGAGCATCCTGGAAGGGTAGAGTGGAGTCCTAGTGAGCCATGACAGTAGAACGGAAATCCAGATTAAGTGACTAGCTAGCCTTTGTCTTGAAGTAAGCATAACATGGTTTCTTTGGATAGTTGACGCGCAGAAGAAGTGGGTTGTAGTCTGAGAGCAACCTAGGGAGGGCAGTCACCATGTCCTTACTGAAGTTATTGAGCCAATCATCATTAGCAATAGCATGGTCTAGTTTCTCAAGCATGTTACCTCATCTGAACGTGAAGAGGCTGCCTTGGGTTCTTAGATCAGAGAGTCCAGTGTTCAAGAGAACATTATTAAAGTGAGCATAGGAGATTTTATTGAAGTATTTGCCTCCCTTCTTTTCAGAGGTATGTAGCATGGTGTTGATATCGCCCATGACTACCCATCTGAAATTGATGATAGTAGAAATATATTCAAGTTGATCCCATAGATGCTTCCAGATAGTGGGATTGGGGTTGCCATAAACAATAGTTAGAAACCAACTGTTGTTAATGTTCAAGTGAATGAATTGCCTGTGATTGAGGAGGACCTCAACGTCACATTTACATTGATCCCAAAGGATCTAAATGCCACCTGAAAAGCCTTTCGCTTCAACCCTAGGTGAGGAAGAGAAGCCCAATTGGAAAATGATGTTTGAGGTAGTGTCACCACTGCAACGGGGTTCAATTATAGCTAGAAACTGTAATTTATGGGAGATCTTCATTTCCTTGATGTGATGAATTTTCTTGTCTTGGCAAGTGCCTTGAATGTTCCAGCAACAATACATTAAAGAAGTTGGATAGGAGAAAGGTGCTGCTTTAGATAGCAGCCAACAATCCTTCAGATTGCCCATCATGATCTACATGCATTTGGATATCAGTGTCGCCAGTGGTTTGTTCATCACCAAACTCAAGGGATTTTTTAACTTGATGTTCTCACGAGTTAGCATCAGCTACCTCATCTGGCTATTCGGCCTCAGTGTCGTCAGTCCTGCCTTTCTTCCGAACACGATCTGGGCTGACCACTAATTAGTAGACCACCTTGCGATTTCTCAGTATGACGAAATCGCTATCAGTTTCCTTCCCTTACTTACTAAAGGGTTTGTGGGGGTTCTGCCCTTGGGCAGAAGATGATTGGAATTGGAAGGTATGTTGAAGGGTTTGCGGGGGTTCTTTCCTTGGGCAGAAGATGATGATTGGAATTGGAAGGTCTGTCCCACATCGACCTGATGGGGACGACCAGTGCTAGTTTCATTTCCAACCAAGGTAATGATTGATTCATCAACCGCCTTGGGGATGGACTTGGGAGTGGCTTGGTCAAATGAAGCACTGCTCACTTTCCTATTTTTCTACTTTTGTTTCCTGCTTACCACCTTAGTGAAACCCTCTTCATCAACCTCAACTTTAGTATCTGAGACCTAAATAGGCTTCATAGTTTCCGTTGTAGAAGTCTTCTTAGCGACAGTTTCCTTTTGTGCTTGTTTCCTTGGCTCAAGTCACTTGGAACGGATTGCCATGGTGTAGGTGACACCAGGTAATGGGATCAATGTGGATGAAGTTGCCTCACTAGTCTCAGCATGTATTGCTTGCTTGCAGTCAGTGTCTGCATGACCAACACGCCTGCACTTCATACGTACAACTGGAAGGTTCTCGTATTCAAGATGAAAATGCTCCCCGTTGATAAAGATAGGTGACAAGAGGTGTTTAGAAGTTTCCACTTCAACAACGATCCGTGCAAAGTTACCCCGATGCCTCTGGAGGGTGTGTTCATCTACCTTGATCATCTTCCCAACCGAGTTACCAATGGAGGTTAACAACTAGTTTCGGAAGAGGAAAATAGGTAATTCAAGGATTCTCATCCAGACGACTAACTTCCTTGGGATCGGATCTGATGGCTGGAAGGCAGGCGACCATGACTGAATGGAGAGGTAGTTGCTGAAAATTGTCCATGGTCCGCCTGTCATGGTAGTAAAATAGTCATCATGTCCTAATAATTGAATGATGTAATAGTTGTTCTCAAGATAGATAACTCTAAATTCTTGTTTTGGTTCCCATATAACATAGATCTTGTTAATCAGGGCTTTGAACCCGACATTGATTCCAATGGCTTTGACTATGATGGAGAACTTCCATGCCTCCAATAGGGGTTGCATCGCATCGTAACGAACCAAGAAGGACGGGAGGACCCCACTAAGATCCACGCTGATGTCGGATTCCAGTAGCACATTAGGAAAGATCAGGTTCTTGTAGGTTAGCATACTGATCGGACATCCATTGACCGTGTCAACATATGAAGGTTTCACACCTTTATCAGTAGACGAGTTCGTGTTTGTCTCCATCACGGTACCATTAGCATGAGGGGGTTGGACAAATTCATTGACGACCCTAGTTGTTCCTTGAGCGGAAGGAACTCTATCATGGTTGCCCCCACTATGATCGGTGTGACCACAGCCCCGACCACCGCCGAGGTTACCCCCATAGCCACTGCCTTGGGAGAACCCTAGGTGAGAAGACATCTCAACTTTCTTTACATTAATGCATATAACATACCCTAATACATGGTTATACATTGAAAATAGGAAAAGTGGATCTTGGATCATCTAAAAGTGGTGAAAGTTTATTATTGAAATCAATATGAAAGGTATGTGCATATTTACACCCTAAGTTGGGAAATTTGTAATCTAAACCCTAAATTCCTTATGAGGCATTGATTGAACCCTAATTCTCCTACTATTGTTTCCTTTGCTATATTTGCCTCAAAATCAGTTTTGTTATTTATTTCTTGGGTCTTGGAACCCCACTGCCGTGTTGCAAATATATGATATTTTATGTTGCCACTTTATTTATTGAGCATGATGGTTTATTTGACTATTTAGCTATAGTACTGGTACTTATGTACAACCACCCATAGTTTAGGGCATGTGTTATTTTTCCCTGGGGAATGTGTTTACTCTCCCCCTAGGGAATGTGTTATTTCTCCCTAATATAAATATTTATAGGTAACTGGGAATGTGATTACTCTCCCCTCATCTATAAGTTGAGGTTCGGTAGGTGCCTCAACCCTACTTAGTTAATGTAGTCCAATTAATATCATGCATGCTACTTCTTATTGTTTATTTGTTATGGCAAGAATCTTTTATTTATGCCTCATTCTCTTGGACCTCTCATCTTATAATGAATCTATAACCTTAAGTTACATTATTGTTTTTATTTTGTTTCTTATTCATTATCTCTAACACATACCTTGTTTTCTTTCCCTTTTGTTGGGTGCATTCCCAACCACCTAGGGTTAGATCAAGGAGTTGAATAATATCAAGGAGGACTTAGCTTTTGGCAAGGACCTAGCTCTTAGATATTTTTCTTGGAGACAAAGTTGGTGTAGTTTAGACTTCCCTCTATCCAGATCCTTTTATTATTTTAAACCCTATATGGGAGAATGATGATGCACACTTTTATAAAATTGAATATAGTCATGAAATTATATTCTTCTGCATTACTTGTTGGTCTTTTGTATACCATATAAATAAAGATTTGAAAAATGTACACCCGTTTCAACATACCTTTTGAGTATGTTGGGAATGGAGGTTTGATTTTCAATTTTTTAGTAAAGGGGTGATTTCACTCTTCCACATCCCCAATATTTATCTTATGAATAGCATGTAAATAGTGATGGAAATCTAATCTAATATGCTTCTAAAGGCATACATGTTTATATTAGTAGTAACTAACTAATTGAAATGATTCATGTGATATTTTGAGTTGGTAGCTCAATATTATTTAATATGCATACCAATCTTGATGTCAGAAATGCAAAATATCTAGTTCAAATCTTGTAATGAAATGCATAAGTTGTTTTGCTATTGTATGTAGATAGAAATGACTTTTCCCCAGATTGGAATGTGTTAATGCCATGTATAAATGTGAGAAAATGTTGAATGAGAATGGTTATTGTTTGAAAGTATGAGAAATGTTATATATGCATGAGCAATGAGAAATCCTGATTGAAGGGTGGTTAGTATGTTAATCATTTCATCAACGAGAAACCTTCAAAGAAGGGTAGTCAATATGTTATGTATTAAGCTAAGTAACATCTATGAAATCAGTTCACTTGTCCAAGTACTTAGTAAATATAGACTTTAGAGAGATAAGTCTAAGAGAAAGATATAATCAGAGTTCCAAGAGTAGTAGGTGCCCTAAATACCATAGAACGCTTCCTAAGAGGTCTATACCAGGAAAAGGGAAACATGTGATTGACTGGTGCCTTAGACAATAAAAATATCACCTGAAGTGCGACCCAGTCATGGGGAACAAGTAGCTCAATGTTTCTTGAATATTAGCAGAGTGCCCAACGATAAACAAAGATCCTGGTGGTACTATTTCAGTAGTAGGGGTTTCCAAAAATAGTTGGAGATCCACTGGTACCCACCAGCTGGAGTATACAACCCTTTTGGACCTAATCATTCAGGCATTTAGTTTGTTTTGTGTGTCATCCCTACTAGAAATGGATTACGTAGAGTTGAGGTTTTTTAGCCTAGAGGCACCCTCCTGAATACCCATGACAATAGGCCATAATTTACAGATGTTGTTTAGTGGCCTTTAGGCCAAACCTGCCAACCTCATTGTAGATGGAGGTAGTTTGTAGTGATATTAAGGTCACAAATTTACCTTAAGACTTGTACGATAAGTCACGTAGTAGTGGCTTTTGATTGAATGGTACAATCCAAGTGAGTTCAGGGACAAAGTAAAAAGAAAAGTTGATTGAGTTTATTTGAGTTCAAATAAAGAGATCACTAGTCAGATCAGTCAGTTGTGTTTAGTTGGACAACATAGTAGTAGTCAGTTTAGTGTTCAAGTCAAGTCAAAGAATGAAAGATCAAAAAGAAAATAGTGATGAATATGCTTTGATACTTGCTTATTTCTAGTGATGCATGCTTCAATGTTATTTGTAAATTTATGAATAGCTAGTAGATTTTCTGAATTACTGTCTTCCTATTATTTTCAATTATTTAGGAAAGGTAAATGACTAATTCAATGTTTTAGACTGTATTATTGTTTTACACATTCACTAAGCGAGTAGGCTCACCCCTGTATTCACAATATTTAGGGAAACCATGTGGATTGAAGATGCCATTGCATCAAAGTAGATATACCACAAGATTTAGGTATGCGGTTAGTCAAGTTCAGTCGATCCCTATCACTCTAGGTCCTTGTAAAGAAATAAGAGAGCTGTAAATGATGGTGTAACATTATTTCTCTTTTAACAATGCATGTATCTAATTATCAAGTCTGATATGCATCGAAGTGTGAGAAACATAATGAAAGCATAGATATGTATCATTATTGTTGAAATCAGATTAGATCCAATGTTTAAGTTCCTTTTTAAAGTTAGTTTATGTGATTAAATGTGAGAAAACAACGAGTATACAAAAGAAAAAAGGTTAACGATGATGTCTATATTACGTTTAATGCTTAAATTATGACCTAATTTCATGATTAGTGGTTATTGTGAGATGTGGGTGTAACTACTTGGTATCACAACTTACGTTGAGTTGTCAGGAATCATTAAGTTAGTAAGTTAGAGTCATAAGTGTGGCAGATAGGAGATGATATAATAATATCTTTGTGAATTTGAGCATTTGGATACCTTGACCCAGTATCTGAGTACTTGGATCAACCATAATCAAGCTACTCTATATATTCTTCACTATATGCTCTAGCTAGGTATGTAGTGGGAGGGCAGGCTAGAGAAAAACCCTAGAAATATTAGGGTCAGAAGACTGAAAAGTAATAAAAGAATAAGAGCATAACATTAGAATGTGATATAACTTTTGTTCTATACTAATGTTTTATTTTGAGATGAATAGAAATGCTTTAATTTATATGAGTCCAAATATTCATTTTTTTAAAATATATATGGTTCCTTAAGATTGACGTATACTATGAGGTTACATATGATATTGTTTGCATTAAGAAGACGGGAAATTATTATTTTATTGTCTACCTAAGTGGATATTCTTTTCACATATTTGAGATAAATAGGAATTGGTTAATCCTAAGTAGCTCTTGGCTTCATGACTACAGGTGCAGCCTGGTCCGGCTGACATGATGCATTACTGGGATCTAATGACTCCTATAGTATTTGAATAAGAATAAGATACGATGATGCAATACAAGCATATACAAGGATATGAAAATACTAAGATTCTGAAATTTAAAGAAATGTTGGAATAACTAAGAAAAGTCATTTGCAGCTAGTAGTCAAGTCATGAATTGAAATAGTGATAGATCAAAATAAGTCCAATCATAAAGAAGAGAATAAAAAGGTAATTTAAGATATGGATGTGCATAGATAATATCATATAACAATTCATGCCTAAAATAGGTTATAGGAGCTCATAATGGTGTCTGAACTAATTCTGAAATGTTATAGTAGAGTAATGATATGAAATGCAAAAAAATGTCTTAGAAGTCTTTGAATTAATTAATAAGTGGATCCTTAATTCAACAAGTCAAATGACTAGTGAAGGAAGTGTTTGACTCGCTTTAATACATGAAAAATAGTTGATATAGACTATATAAAGAGAGAAGTAGTGGCAAAAAAAAGGTGTTTGAAATTTGTTTTAGGAGATCAAATTGTCAATCTATGACAAGAACTCTAAATATGAGTTAATGAACAAGACAAAAGAAGCATAACGAGAAGTAATTAAAGAAAGAAAATGTATTTAGAAGAATTATATCCATATTTGAGCTTGATAGTTATGTATTCCTTAGTTGAGGAAATATATATGATAAAGGAAATGGAACAAATTGAAAAAGTCCTCTAAAGACGAATAGTTTTAAGAAGGATAGAAGTAAAGAGAAGCTTACCAAAAGGATTAATTTAGTAAGATGTGAGAGTAAGATTATAAAATTTATATCAAATAACAAAAAAACAAAAATCAATCATCACAGTGTATAGATAAAGGGATGTATGTTAAGATGATTATAGGAAAACATACATCCCAAGATAAAGTAATGAATTCATCCTTGTTTCCGTTTTTTATATATGTTTTTATCGATTAATTGGTTGGAATTACATTGGCATTCTTAAATAGATTTTTGTGGCTGGATAAGTTTAAGAAGGATGGAGATGATGTCCAAAAAGTGAATGAGTCACTTAGACATGAATTCATAATAACATTAAGTTGAATATGTTAATATTACATGATTCATATGAAACAAGGGGAAGAGAAAGTCACGTGATAAGTTTAATAAGGTAAAGTTAACTCATAAAAATGTTGACTCAGAAGTTTAATCCATGGTAATAGTGAGAACAATACAGATCATAGAAATATGAATTTGCATAAATATATCGATCAGATTTGACTATTAATAAATAAGTGAAGGCTAGTAATAGATGAAAGGAATAGTGCACATAAAGGAAATTATGGTGAATAAAACAATGATAATATAAATATGATAAATTCACATTTAAACCATAATAAGAAAAATATATGAGCAGAAAGAGATTTTCATGTAGTGATCTTTCTTTGATAAGACATTATTAGACCTAGGCAAGAAAATAATACATAGCTACTAAGAAAGAAGTATTCAGTGAATATTTGAAGAACAAAAATTGAAATACTTGAACACTCCTCATCTTCCATATTTTCTTATGTGAAACTAAAATGAGGAGAAATGCCTATTGGAAAC
Source organism: Alisma plantago-aquatica (assembly GCA_963693085.1). Classification (NCBI taxonomy): domain Eukaryota; kingdom Viridiplantae; phylum Streptophyta; class Magnoliopsida; order Alismatales; family Alismataceae; genus Alisma; species Alisma plantago-aquatica. The sequence continues at coordinate 1,897,655,045 of OY856409.1, read as the reverse complement.
AAAAATGCATACAAGAAAGTGGGATATTTATAAATCTATTTTGAGTATGGGGAAAATATAAGAATGGATCAAAGTAATATATGAACTCATAATATGCAATGTGCATATACTTATTTACGGTTCCATCACTAGTGCAAGAAAATGATTATGTAGATGAAAAGAAAGTAGCATCATCTGAAAATTGAGATTCCATCAAAGGATTAATGGTCAGGAAATTGTATGTCATAGATCTTTGAGATTCTTGTATTGTTTTCGATATGAATGTTTACTTGTATCTTGAGTCTTAGCAAATAATTGGATAAATTTGATCATAACAATGAGTAATATAAGTTCCTTAACATGAATGATTGATGAATTGATTATTTTGAAGCTTAAACATCATGAGAGATAACTCATGTAAGAGTTGTGATGATGCACCACAAGATATAATATTTTAGTTGAATAATTAAAGAAAGTCCAATACAAGGAAAATAAGATGAAAGTATGCAAAAAAAATTAGACACGTGTGACTCTTAATAAAGGAATGAATTTTCAACAAAATTAATAAAATAAACTAAAGAGGATAAGTTACAGATTAAGGATACATCTTAGGATGTTTGGACGTGGTAACTCACAGGTCTATAGAAACTTGACCTTCGATGGCAATAAGGTTGAATGAAGAAACCTTGAAATAAATACAAAGAAGATGAAGTAATTGTAAATAAGAAATTTAAAGTATGAGAGATGCAATTCAGAAATGATAGTGAAAAGTATGAGGATGACTACGATAAGAGGATGACATATGAATTTTAAAAATAAGACCTGCAAGTTAGATATAAGACCTGCAAGTTACTAACAAAAAAAAGTTAGATAAAAGTCAAGAATGAAAAAAGGTCCATGCTAAGTTTTGAGTATTTGAGTATTCATAGTTCATAATGTAGAGAAAGAGAAGGATAAATAAGAAGAGACAAGTAATGATAGACAAGAAACAAATCAATGAAATAAGTTATTTTACTTTACTGATGCTCAATGTTTTTTGAAAATATAGTTTTTGAAAGGTGATCCCAGATAAGTAGATTTTTGTTTGTATGGTTTTAGTTGCGTATGAATGTATGCTAATTAAGTGAAAGGGTTCTTGTTACTTAAGCATTGGATTTCATATCAATAGTAAAATTGTGTTTATACTAATCTTGTGCCTTACGGGGGCTTTAAGATTGAGATGCCAAAATATCAAAGCATCTACTAATTGTTTTCAATTGTGATATAGAACTATATTATAGAAATAATCGTATAGTTGATATAGTATAGAAAGATATTCATACAAAGAATAAAACTCAAAAGCATATACTATACTGAAAGTAAGTGCATTATTAGAAGTTTATCATGAAATATGTATTTTAATGTTAATACTGAGATGATTTGTTATAAGTTAATTGGAACTTGAATGAAGAAGACACATGAGAGTAAAAGAATTACTAAAATTTAGAATGTTGAATCATATAGTGAATAAACTTATCAATTTATATTTGTAAGTTTTGAGGATGAAACTTTTGAAGGGGGGGAGATTGTAATGATCTCGCCCCTACTTAGTTGGTAATTTAGGCTTATAAGACCATACACTCAATTTTTAGATGTTTAATTTGTGTTCAATATTAAACCATGATGTGCTTGATCCTTATTCAGATACATAGTGGGAAATTTAAATGATTTTATTGGAAATCTTAATGTGCAATACTTCTAACTATTGAAGTGCAATGCACTAATTTTGATAGCATGTTGATCAGAAATGTAATCAGAAAATTAGTGATAAGTATAGCAACATGATGTAAGATTTTTAGTATTTTGTAGGTTGTTCAGATAATTTTGAAAATTGGACGTATTCTAAATAGATTTAATGTAAACTCTTATAACTTTTACATTTTATATTTGAGTGATAGACATGTTTATGAACTTAGTTTTATCAGTAAAATTCTATCATACATATTGAAATACTGAATCTGTATTGTTATAGTATTTAATTTTTATTATTTTATTTGTAAGTAAGAATTTTCTGCAATTTGGAGTGTGGGTCAGAATGTGTATTTAAGACATCATCTTAAATTCTCAGAATTTTTGGACATCATTTAAAAGGTGAAATAATTAATGTATTAGTTAATTTTTCTAACAATTTTTTTTCTATGTCAAAATAAAATGTAATGTAGGGTTAGTTACAAACAATTCAAGAACCTTAATTGATATATATCAATAACCTAAAACCCTTGTTTCTCTCATAATTCATGAGCCATCCCAGAGAAATGAAATCCTAGAGAGAGAGACAGAGAGAGAGATAGGGAGAGCTAGGGCTTATAGGAGGAAATGAGTGGAAATGTTGATCTTAAGTTCTATTTTCCTTGAGGTGCTGAAATAAAATTAGTTAATGTTATTTAGATAGATTTTTATGGTGAATATTATTTCCTATGTATAAATTCCTTCTGCCCTATAATTTGAATCTAAATAATATATAATCACCATCTTTTGTCTTTGTTTCTCTCCAGTCTTCATTTCTAGGATTCTTGAGTTTAAAGGAGGAAGAAAAAGACTGTTTTCTCAAAGTTTGATTTGGATTCAAGGGGACAAATTCTTGAGCTACGTTTTTGAGGTGTATAACACCTATGGTGAGTCGGTAAAATAATCTTTTAGTTAATTGTACTTAATTAGATGTTTCGAGTTGAAATTCTCAATTACTTCATAGATGACAACAAATAAAAAATTATTGTTCTTGAATTTTAGTTCATAGAAAATTTATTTCATGTTCTAAAAATGATTTGAAAAATGTTCATATGATGGAATGCATATAAAAATTAACTTATATCAAATATTAGAGGAATTCCAAATTTATTTGAATATTCCTTGAAATATGAAACTATGGATTATTCTGGTGTTTAAACAACAGTCTAGTTGAAATTCAGATTAATACTTAAATGTTGTTGTTTATGTGATTAGTATATTTAATTAGACATATTTGACCAATTTAATTTTATATGAGGACAAGTAGAGTTTTTGATTTCCCCAATACATATCTTTTCAATAGCAAGTAATAGGTGTTGGAAATCCAATCTAGTATGCTTATAAATGCATACATGTTTAAATTAGTAGTAAATAGTTAATTGAAATGATTCATGTGATACTTTGGGTTGGTAGTTGAACATTATTTAATATGCATACCAATTTTGATTTGAGAAATGAAAATTATCTGTTCAAATCTTTGTCATTGTTATGCTATTGTAGGTAAATAGAAATGGCTTTTCCCTAGATTGGAATGTGTTAATGCCATGTATAAATATGAGAAAATGTTGAATGAGAATGTTTATCAGTAGACATCACACTTAGTTGATAGAATGACAAATGTTATATATGCATGAGCAATGAGAAACCTTGATTGAATGGTGATTTGTATGTTAATCATTTCAGCAACGAGAAGTCCTAAGAGAAGGTTAATCAACATGTTATTTATTCAAGTAAGTAACATCAGTGGAATCAGTTCAGTTGTCCAAGTAGTCTGAATATACATAGTTAAAAAAGATCAATCTAAGAGAAAGATATAATGAGAGTTACAATAGTAGTAGGTGCCCTGAATATTGTAGAACTCTTCCTAGGAGGTCTGTACCAGGAAGAATGTAATAGGTGATTGAATAATGACTTAGACTAGAAAAGTATCACCTGAGGTGCAAACCAGTACCCAGTTGTGGGGAATAAGTAGCTCCATGTTTCCTGAATAATAGTAGAGTACCCAACAATAACCAAAGATCCTGGAGGTACAATTTGAGTAGTAGGGGTATCCACAAATACCTGGAGATCCAGTGGTATCCACCAGTTGGAGTATACAAATCTTGTGGACCTACTCCATCTACTAGTTACTACATTTTGTGTGTCAAACCTAGTACAACCACATTGTGTAGAGTTGAGGCTTTTTAGCCTATAGGAACCCATCCTGAGTACCCAGGACAAGGGGCCACCATTTATTGATGTTGTTTAGTCACCATTAGGCCAGATGCATAAACCTCAATACATACTGAGGTAGTTAGTAGTAGTCTTAAGGTCTCATGTTTACCTTAAACTTGTACTGTAAGTCACATAGTAGTGGATTTTGCTTGGATGGTATAATCCAAGTGAGTTCAGGGGCAAAGTAAAAAGAAAATTTAATTGCATTCAGTTGAGTTCAAATAAAGAGATCAGAAGTCAGATCAGTCAGTTCTGTTCAGTTGGCCAACATAGTAGTAGTCAGTTTAGTAGTCAAGTCAAGTCAACGCTAATGAAATATTAGGAAGAAAATAGTAATGAATATGCTTTGATACTTGCTTATTTCTAGTCATGCATGCTTCAATATTATTTGTAAATTTCTGAATAGCTAGTATTTTGATCTAAATTATTGTCTTTCTATTATTTTCAATTTTTCAAGAAAGGTAAATGACTAATTCAATGTTTTAGACTATATTATTATTATTATATTCATTCACTGAGCACATAGGCTCACCCCTATACTCACAATTTTTAGGTAAACCATGTGGATTGGAGATGTCATTGCATCAAAGTTGATCTGCCACAAGATTTATGTATCATACTAGTCAAGTTCAGTCACTCCTTCTCACTCTAGGTCACTCTAGGTCTTTGTAAATGATGGTGTAACGTTGTTTCTCTTTTAACCATGCATGCATCTAATTATCATGTCTTATGAACATGGAAGTGTGACAAACATAATGAATGTTTAGATATGTATCTTTATTGTTGAAATCAGATTAGAGCCAATGTTTAAGTTCCTTTGTAAAGTTAGTTTATGTCATTAAATGTGAGAGAACCAAGGGTACGCAAAAGAAAAATTAAGTTAACGATGATATTTATATTACATTTAATCCTCAAATTATGCCCTAATCTCATTATTAGTGGTTATTGTGAGATGTGGGTGTAACACATGGACACCCAACTCCTGATCATGGAATACCAGTGTAAGGGTGGCTAAATCTGTAGGGAATTATGGCATCAAATACAATAGAGGAAACAAAAAAATTACTCTCCATATCCCCCATTACCAATGGATCTGTCAATAGCTATGGATTAGGAAGGAGGGTAGGCAAGAAATATACCTGGTCCTTGAGAAAGTCCATCGACAACTCTTGCAGTGGTGTGCTTCTTTCATAAGTTACACACATGCAACTATTGGGGTGAAACTGCCATGAATAACTTGTGGTTTGATCAACATGTATATATATCTTTTAGGTTTGATAGTTTTGTATTCTTAGCAAAAGGTGTTGTGGATTCTTAGCAAAGGATCCAAAAGTTTATGCCTAATAATGTTATGACCCCTAGGTCTATGGATGTAATATTTTGGATGATCGGTTTTCTCATCCAAAAGGGGATGACAATACAACTTGTTTCCCGTCTATCTTCTAATTCATTACAGATGTTCTATATAGTTCACTAATTTAAACTTCTAGTCCAAAGAAAAGCTCTTATAATGAATCATCTTTTCTGACTTCCATTCTATTTATTCACAAACCCCCAAGTTTTCACTTGACTAGGGTTTTACCCTCTTTGTTGAGATATCAAGCAAACAATTATTATTCTAATTAGATCCCTAAATGATATTTGGTGAATATTTACTAAAAATTCAAATAAAATAATTAAATAATTCACAATAAGATTCGAATCGACCATGTTCTACTTAGATGTATACTACAAATTTAGATATTACTGGTAGGCCTAGGTTTTGATATATTCTTAAAACTTCTACAATAACTTTAAGGATTCTTTATGAAGATTTGTATCCATTTCTAATACAATTTGATAATCTGAATTTCGTCACAATAGGAAATAATCTGTTTCTAAATCATCTTGTAAAAAGTAGAATTGAAATGCAAATTTAGGGTTTATTGTCACATATACAAAGAGCTACATATTTTTAATAGATTAAATCCATTTTAGTGAAATGATATTTTAAATAGAATAATAAAAAGATATAATAATAAGAAATTTCAAAGAAATGCCTTCATAGAGGCACGATCTACAAATTGGGCTGCCAATCCTTTTTGGATGGAGAACACCAAAGATCGAAAGACAAAATATGAAGATGTTGATGATTGCACATTATATTTCTATTTATGATATTTTGGATGCACTGCAAGAGAGAAATTAAATCATTAGATAGAACAAAAATATATGAAATGAAAATGGAAAAAATGGTAGTTGTTTGCTTCACATGAAATGCCATGCTTGTGAATTTTATGTGAAGCCGCATCAGAAGCTGCTTGTCCTACTTTAAATCTAGTAGGAATATTGCTAGTCAATGGAGAAACCTTATTAATATCAACACAAGTGTGCTTTCCATTAGTCCAATCATATTGAGATGTATGCATGTCCCTTAGCATGGAATCCATCATGTTGTGAACTAGGAAAGGGATCAAATCTTCTTTTAAATCTTTTATCCCAGCATTAGAAAGAATGTCAAAAAGTTTGTCTCGAACAACATCATGGTGGAACATGAATCTAGGACGGTTTTGACAACGTACAACATGGTCATCAAAGGAATCAAGCTCTATAAAATGACAAAATGGAAACACTCATCGCCAAGATATGGTGGGATGAAAATACAGTAACGTAGAATAGATTATATTCAACTAGTGTCATGGATAATTCCCTGACCATCAATAGGAATAGTGAGAAGAAAATCTTGTGCATGGTCAACCTGTAGAGAACCAAGAACAACATGTTTTTATGGAATCAACTCAAATTCCTTGAAGTGTTGAAGACCATTTTGTAGTAGGCGTTTACCAATAGGGACTATGCATTTGGGTTGCAGAAGGCAAACTGGACATCTTGGACCAAAGAAAAAGGATGTTAGGAGATTGCAGACAGAATTCATAAGTAGTTTCAAACGTACTGCCAATAGGAATGGGACCAACGTCACAGAGAATATGAACCTGAAGCTCCATTGTGTGAACTCAAGAAGAAACAAAAGGCATAACTACCAACATTTTGGGAAGTTGTAATGCCCAACCCTCCAAACTTCATGGGTAGAGTGTAGAGCTTGATAGGAAACCAAACATGGCCATTAGACCAAACCAAACTTGACCATACTGCTTGGTTAAGTTTGATTAGGATGGGAATTGTGGCCAAATTTGGTTTGAAAAGTGCTCAAACTATTGTAAACTGGTTTGGTCATAGTCTCATCAACTAGTTAACCAATTGGACCAAACTTGACCAACTCTATATATGTGTATGTCTATGTGTGTCTACATATATATACTAAATTAAATTATTCTGGTCATGATTTAGTTGATGTATAAACAATATTGAAAATTATCTCAATCCAATATATATTATTAGTGCTGCAAATAATTTCTATATTAATGTTGAAGCCAATATATACATGTATATCTTTTAAAATAATTTTTACATTTAATCATTGCATGTAATATACACCACATTTCATTTAATTTTTAGGCAATAATATCTATTCCAAATTATAAAAGTATGGTTTTTATTGAAGATAACCAATAACTTGACATCGAAATTGAATCAAATTATTAGTGATCTTCACTTAAATGTGTGGGTAGTAAATACTAGGTAGTGTGGGTTCAGGACCAAACTTAACCAAACTTGACAACATTTTACCAGTTAAATTCAGTTTGGTCTAGATCTTTTAGTAGTCAAGTTTGGTCAGAAAAATTTTTAGACCACTATACATGGTTTCGTCTATGGTTTTAGGGTCAAACCAGACTTGACCTGACCATGACCACCCCTAGCAGAGTGGCAATCTGCCATTGTAAATCACCAAAACCTTGTCCTTTGAAAACCAGAATGTGAGATAGGAAATAATGGAGTCGATGATCAAAGTCTTCTAAGACTAAAGAAATATGATTAGGTGGCATTGATCGAATGGAGAACATCAACTTGGGCATACCAACACATGACCTTAGGAGAAGAAGTTCGATCTATTGATCATTGAGAGAGGTAAGGAGATCCATCATATGTAATGATTTGAGCACACACTTCCTCATCAAATCAACTGCAAAGCATGGGGTCAAGGGAAACCAAACCACCAAGAATTTTAACACCTACACAACCTTGGGCTCTTCTAGGGTCATCAAAAGGACAAAGGATTTCTATCTTGGTAATGTTGAGAGGAAGGCTAAAATATGGTACCAAAGATTGTAGAATAGATAAGGGCTTAGACACTTCAGTAGTGTCACCAATGAGAGCCCCATCATCCAAGTAGAAATATAATAAATCTAAATGACATTAATCCCATAAGTACAAATTAAGGGAGTCAAGGGCCAACAAAAAAAGAAGTGGGCCAAGTGGGTCACCTTATTGGACCTTGTAGACGACATAATAGGCTCATCCTGATCTAAGTAAAGATCAGATGGTGAACATTAGCAAAATTCAACCCAATGACAGATTGTAGGGCACCAAAAATGAAGTTTTCAGAAGACGGTGGACCTATCAACCATATTGAAGGCATTAGAGAAGTCCATAAGAGAAACAATATGTATATGAACATGTTTCTTATCATGAAAAAGGCATGTCACAACATGAAAAAGAGCCTCAACACCTCCAGGAATGTCAACACCAAACTGGTGATCTCAAAGATAAGAGATAATATCTAGAAAAACTCCTTTTGTTGCGATCTTAGAAACAAGATGACCCAAGATGGTACCAACTGCAACACAACAAATGTCATTGTCATGCTTAAGATGAGGAGTCATAGGGGCACTAGCAACATAAGGCACCAAAGAAATAGGACAACAACCAGCCAACTGGATATTAACAACAACAAATATAACATCCAAAAGCAAGTCTTTTACAATACTAGTCACACCCCACATAGCGTCAAGAAGGTGTTACACATGAAGGCTATCACATGCACAAGTTGTACCTTTATGGAAAGATAACATCTTTTACCATACTACACAAAGCAATGAAAGGAGACAAAGATATCTCTGAAGATGATGGAACAATAGGAGGTGGAAGTTGTGGATGCTTGGACTGAAGATCTGATCGAATTGTAGAATCATAAGGTGCAACACTGCTAGAAGAGAGAATCAAAATATATGCAACAAAATGGCCATCCTTGAACTTGGACTTGTTACATTATATATTGGTGTCTGATTTTTGCACACATTAGACATGTTGTTGATGTTGTAAAATTCTTACAAAAAATTTTTAGATCCCATGAGGGCTCCAAATCCTTGAAAATCCCGAGTTGTTGGAAGGAATCTATTATTAAATCGAAATATCCAATCAATGAAGGTGTTAAACACCTTTAAAACATACCCAAGAACTGATCTCATTGAAATCATATCAGACTTTGAGAAATCAATCCCTTTGTTCCTCCTTGTGACTCAAGAACCCTAAAAATGGAGATTGGGAAGAAAGAAAGAGAAAAGATAGTTATTTTATATTCTCTTTATTCAAATCAAAGAAGGGAAAATAAACATGAAAGAGAAAATTCACCAAGAAAAGATATCTAAAGATGACCAACTTACTTGATTTCATCGACCCTACAAAGATAAATCCCTAGATTACCATCTTTGCCTCTTTCTCCAGTCAAACACTAACTGTTTCTCTCTCTCTATGATTTCATTTCTATGGAATGAATTATGAAATATGGGAGGTACTAGTGTTCTAGGTTACTCATGTTGACCAACTAATGTGCATGGTACAATTGCAGATTAAGCCTATCTTACATTTTCTTTTGTTTCAATATAATATTCCATCATAAAACCTTCAAATAAAATGTTATCTAAACAAATAAAAACTACTACAAAAATTATGAAAACGTTTTATGTATTCTTAAGTAAAGTTCCTCCAATAAAGAGTTTAGCTCATTTCGAGTGATCAATAAACAACTAAAAATCAAATGCTACACCTCTGTACTGTAGTATGCAGCATGATCGATTGAATTGTAATTAGACCGACCTACAGATTTTAAGAACATCCAAACATTCTGGAATTTTTTACAAACATGCATAATTGAGTGATCCAAATCATATCCAAATTTTAAATAAATCCAAGTTACCTATATATTACTAAATATTTATCAAAGAATGTATTCATATACTATCAAAACCGTAATTTTGACCGACTAGGATTTACACTCCTAAAACCCTAATTATTCAAAATAAAAGCATATTTAAAGTTTCTCATTAGGTTTAAGAACATCATAACTAGACTCTCATTACTAGTCAATCTTAAACAATGATCACTCTAGTTAAGCATGTAATCATCCAAGTGAACCCTAATTAGATGGCTAAGATGAAATTGGGACATAACAATCTCCCATCCTTAAAAATGTTCTATCCTCAAAGCACAAACTTAAGGAAAGTGCATTCAAGATTTTAATTAAATTCTAAAATATTTTATTTGACTTACTATTAATTTCTTATACGAATACTAAATTCAAGATCAAGTCTTTTGTTTGTCATCTAATCATAATAGACTTGAAACAAATCTTTTCAATTACAGAAAAAAAATTCTATGTCACATGCAACTACTAGAAATCAGAAACAATGAACCGTCTTCAATCTTGTCATGCTCTCTTGAGGTGTTAGCTTAATACCAGTAATCCAACCTACATAAATTTATACAATTCAAGATGTACTCTTGTTCTATATCACATCTGAGTTACAAACAAAGTTCACTTTGTTGTTTTGGGGTTAACTATTGTGTACTCCAATATTGGAGCACTCATAAGATTCACAACTAGGATTAGTGAAATTTGTACAATATTGTGTGGAATACTAGTATGAATTACTTGAATCATAACAAACTAGCTTTTGAATTAAATATCTTTCTTACACATGTCCAAAAAAATTATAAGTAAAAATTTACATCCTTTTGTATGTCTTCAACAATTTCTACTCCTATAAACAAATTCATGTATTAATGAAAATCACTTATTTTCTTTTACTTCTATCTTATGCATTATTACTTACTTCTTCTTATTTAGACTTATCCTTTTATCATGTAGAATAAATGTCTCTAATATTAAAAATATTTGAGGTCACAATATAAATCCATCATTCTTTCTATCACTATAAGAATTCATTTTTTCACACTTTGCTCATATTACATTTCTCTTTTTGTTCAAATCACACTTCTTACATTTTTTATTTATTTCTTATTCTTTGTTCATAGTCATTTCCATGTCGACTATCCAACTTTGTCAATTTCTACATTTACACCCTAGATTATTCCCATTACTAGTTTACTTCTCATATTACAAACTAAGAGAATTTGTTTTATAAATTGTCAGTATTCATAGTCAAATTACTTGGACATCCTTTGAACTTCTAGAACCCTAACCATTCTGGGATTTCATCAGTATCAATACCATGATGTTGTCATGATATGATTTTACTCCCTTAATTCAAATTTTTTTATTTTATCTCTTGAAGTTTACTAAAGTGTTTCTTATCTTTATCATTTGAATTTCTTTTCTCTTAGTTGTATTTTCTAATAGGTTACTTCCTTTATTTATCCTATTGGGGTTTCATTTTCCTATATAGTGTCATTGTTATATTCAATAGACATGTCTCTTGTGTTCTTTATCTATCGCTTATAATTCCCTTTTTGATCACTTATTCCTAGATTTCTCTTGTTAAGGAAGATACATAAGATAATATGATATTGAGATTTACAATTCTAATCTTCAAGTATTCACTTAACACATTTCTCATACCTAGGTATAGTTACTTATCTTCAAGGAAACTTGATTATTTTGCATTATATTACATCTTAGATTCTTTTTTCAATAATACATATTAATTCCTCATGCTTCATTCCCCTTTTGTATCATTCTCTCCCTATATGTTTCTCTTCCATATGTTATCATTAAGTTTTGTGCTTTGATGATCATGTTTCTCTTACATGTGTATATTTGTTATTCCATGTCATATAATATTAATAGCATTTTACTATTACCAAGTTTAATCTCTCGATAATTATCTCCCTACTAGTTTCTTTTTATGCTAAAGATGTAATATGTTCTTTATTGTAATTAATACAATTAATGTAGGGGACAAACATATGCAAATGATATTTATATGACTCATTGATTTGTTTTGAATCGTCCTTTGTTTTTTATTTTCTAAATTCATTTCATTTCATCACATGAAACTTATTGAGTACATCTGATTGAAACTAAGTAATTACTCTATAGATAATATGAATTCAAATAGTAGTAACAATGAATGCATTGACGTTCAATATAATGATACACACTTAATGTTCCCTATTACATCATGTAACCCTATTTCCTTAATCAAGGTCATCATTACCATCCTTCCATCTTGTTTCATCTGAGTTCTTTTCATGAACTTATATTTTACATGTTCCTCTAGTCCTCTTTACTTTAATTCTTCTTATCTCCACTTATATTTACTTGTTGTATATTTTAACTCTTTACTTCTATATTTTTATTTGTTTTGAATTACATATATAAATTTTACTCGATTATATGATCCATACTTCATAACTAACTCTTTATATATTGGACTTATTTTTTAATTTGTCTCTTATCTTTCCCATATTTCATATATAGAGACTTCATGTAATGTTGGTTATTAAGACTTATTCCAAACCTTATGTCATTTCCTTTTGATTTCTTTTTATTCTATTTCATTATTTAGCATACTTTTCTCTCATGAGGCTATTCATAATTGATCTATCTCTTGTGTATCTTTCAATATTTTTAGCTCCTTTTTTCTTTACTTTCCTTAGTTTGAAATTGAATAAAGAGCATCAATTAGTTATATGATTTTGTTTCATTATTTCTTCTTCATTTTGTGTTCTATATACTAACTTTCCCTTGTATTTTAATATTTTATAGTATGTTCATTCTTTCTATATTCTAGGTCTAACTGATCTAGAGTTTACTCTTATTATATTGGTAATAGGATTCGTTAGATTCCCAGTACCACATCCTTCCAGCTAGACTAGGCCAAACTTGTAATCTAAGAGACAAGAGCTACTTAGGATTAACTGACTCCTATTCATCTCAGAAGTCTGAAAACAATATCCACTTAGGGAAAACCCTTTCAGGATAATTTCAGGTCTAGTTGATGCAAAGAATATAAACCATAACTGAAGTAATTTCATAGTGTACAAAATTTAAGGAACTGGATATATTTCTAAAAATTAAATAATCTAAATTCATATATAATAGCATTTCTATTCATCTCAAATCAAAACAATACTATAAAACAAAAGTTTTATAATATCATATCTTTATGCTCTTTTTATTTTCTTACTTTCTGGTCTTGTAACCCTAATAATTCTAGGGTTTCTCTATAGTCCATCCTCCCTCTACATACTAGTCAACCTAAGTTATAGACAAAGTATCTCATACTAGTCAATGTAAGTATTTAGATATTAGGCTAGAATAACCAAATACTCAGACTTCCTAGATCCATAGCCACATCACATCCTAACTACCAAAATAATGACTCTGACTTACTATCCTAATGGACCTTGATGACTTAGGATAAGCTATGATACCGAACAATCACACCAGATTAAACAATCATTGATAGATAATCAAATTAGGGTATAACTTGAGTTTTAAGAAAACTTAAACAATGCTCTATTTTTTTTCTTTTTCTTTCTTTTCTAAAAATTGAATCATATATGAAACATAGCCACATGAATCAAATTGTATAAGAAGTAAAACCATCATTCATGAATTTTATTGAAAACATAAAGAATAATAAAAGATTATTTGTACTATATTTCAACATCAAATGGTCGTTGGCTTGACTATTGAATACAAAAACTGTCATTCAAAAATATTATTACTCCATGATTCATATACAACTCCTTGTACTTCTAAACAAGGACCTAGTGTGAGAGGGACCAACTACCTGAACCTCTCTTGATTCAGACTTATGGAAGTACTTCTAATATACACTTAGATTTCCCTTTTCTCATAGTATACCAAAGTATTTTGTGGGTAGAGTGATGAGCTACTCGCTCACTAAATGAGTACATCTAAGAATGTGAAGCCCCTCCAAGCACACAAACACACACACACACACATATATATATATATATATATATATATATACACACACACAGATATATATATATATATATATATATATATATATATATATATATATATATGTATATATATATGTATATATATATATATATATATATATGAGTGGAACCAAAATGTATGCTTTCCATAACATGGGTCACTTGGCTTGGAGGAATGTTACAAAACATGATATTCTATAGCAATAAGATAAATGAAACACATTGCATTAACTCAAAATATAGATTCATACATTGTTCTTGAAAGGGAAAACATAAAATGTCTCATTTTGATCTCAAACCTAATATATGTAGTCTATGAAAATCTAAAGCATGAAAATAAAAACTAGACTAGATAATCTATGGAGTGGTACATGGCACCCCACCAAGATAAAGTCTCCTTGATGTCAGGTACACTTTAAGGGCTCGCTTTAATTCCTTCTTACTCCTTGATCTAGGCACATCTCGTCCCACAGCCATGCGAAACAAAGAAACAACGTAAGTAAGAAGAAATAACCCAGCCAACGTAGCTCATGTGGTAGGCACAGTGTCCCCCTCCAGGGGGAACCCATGTTCGAGCCCCGTGCTAAGCGCTATATTTACCACCCGCCAACTATCTGGGCTATGGCTGGGCAAAGGACGCGGGGGCAACCTATAAAGGTTGTCATTATCCTTTAAGTAAGTAGAAATATGCATGTTATAAGAACTAAAAATAAGCATATACTTGAGCTGAAATAAACTTGACATGGCTTAACATTAAGATTTATCATTACACTTTATCTTTCATTACATCAAAGAATTAAGAAACATTACTATATGCGTTCTCTCTATAACAACCCCACATGGGGCACATCATGCTTGGAAAGCCCATCATTGCTAGGAAGCCCATAACAACCATAAAGGTCCATCATTGTGAGAAACATATAATATGTTACTTAGTTTTGTTAACTTAAACATTAACATCATTCTTATTATCTTACTATCAATGTAATTTGTCCTCATCCAATAAATGCACCAAAGTTATCATCAGGCCGACTAAGGCTCATCTTAGTTGCACCAAAGTGCTCATCAATGCCATAAAGACAAACTAACATAAAGAGGAACAATTCACAATTAAGTACATTATCTTAATCATCATGGGATTTCTCTCGCTTTATCTTGACATTAACATTAAATGGTTTACATGATTCTTTCTTCAATGTCTTTATCATTACATGATTATAACATTAAATTAATGATCATCTATGATAACTATATACTTTATGATTATAGCAAACAACATGCAATAATATGATCTAAAGCATCATTCATTATCATATTTTCGTTCATGAACTTGGAATTTAAAGCATAATCCTATATCATATATAACATGAAATTCATCCAAAATACACATGCATAGTGGCATGATACACTTATTTGGACCAATGTAGATCCTAAATCAGTCTCCCTGATAGTGATTGAATCCCATGTTCTTGAAATTACATGATTTCTATTAATTATTGCCTTAAGTAACATATTAAACCCTAATTATACAAACCACTGAATCTTCGTAAAACTAAAGAAAAAATAGGTTTGTCTTGTAAAACTAGGGTTTTGAAAACACCAAAAATAGGTTCCTCTTCGAAACACCTTTCCAATGCCTATTTATTCACAATTTTTTGACGAAATATGTAACTATTGTGATTGTTTTAAGTAAGGACTTAATTGGAAATTTTTTCTAAAAAACTCACCTTTTTGTTTTATTGGATAGGCCTCACAGCAAGACCATCGTCTTGGGGCCCACAACCTACCATCCTACATAGGGCCATCACCCTTCTCACTCGAGACGTGACTAGGGAGCGTTACCGCTCCCCTATTTCCCCTTCTCTGAATAGAGAAGTGTGCTGTTAGGCATCCAGGCTGGTGCCTAGGGAGGCCGCCCCACTCAACATCCTTCCACCACATTGGGTGGTCAACATGTGACTCATTCGTGGCCGTTCTCACCAAGGTCATGTTGGTAGCTAGTTTTGGCGAAACATGATGAGGTTTGAGGTTTCAACGACCAAGCAAAGAAAGAAGAAGAGGCGATGGATTTATATTTCTGGATCATCCTAAAATGCCTTGAGGTGCTATACTTATATAGATATTAGTTGGGTGGTTGTTCTACTCTCGAAAAGAGAAAATTGAGCTCAGATAAAATCAATTAAATGTTGTTTTCAGCTCTTTGAAAAGGCTTCTGGACAAGCCATATCAATTGCAAAAACTCAAATTTTCTTCTCAAGGAATGTCCCCAGGCTTACAAGAACTAGAATCACAAAAATATGCTAGTTCCAAGAGACTATTGATATCGGTCATTACTTGGGGGTACCTATTATCCATTCGAAAGTCACAAGGAAGACCTATGCCAACATTCTCGAGAAGATTGATAGTCGATCTAACGGATGGGCTACGAGAACGCTATCCTTGGCTGGCAGGTGCTGCTTAGCCAAGTCGTCCCTAGAATCCATACCTTCCTTTGTCATGCAAACTACAACCCTGCCCGCGAGCCTATGTGATCAGATAGATAGTTGTATAAGGTGTTTCATCTGGGGGGTAACCACAAGAAGCATCCCTTATCACTTGTGGCGTGGAACAAAGTAACAAGCCCCAAAATGGAGGGTGGACTGGGAATAAAGTCGATGAGGGAATGGAATCTTTCCCTCATTGCTAAAAATGCATGGGATATAACATGCAATAGGCCTTCTATATGGTGTAGATATATAAAGAAGAAATATGATGCTTACAAAGATAGAAAGGGACAGAATATGTCACGGTTAGCAAGGGCCACTTGTAAATCAAAAGCGTTTATCAAGGAAAACTCCTTATACCTGGAGACGGTACTACTATACAATTCTGGCATGATGAATGAGTGAAATCGGGTTTTAAGCTAGGTGATCAGACGTTGCAAGCCATCCCGAAGCAGCTGTTGGATTTGTCTATGGCTAGCGTGAGAATGGACAATGGAACTTGGGACGAGGAGTTCTTTGGCTGTTGGCTACCTGTGAGTACTATCTGGAAAATCAGAACCATTGAACCCCCCCTCCGATAGAGGAGGAAGGGATATTCAGATATGGATGGCGACGGATGATGGAGCCTTCTCTAGGAGATCATCCTACACCATATTACGAAAAGAAAGGGATATCAAAGTAGATGGAGAATGGGAGAAGATTTGGACAGCAAAGGTATCTACGAAGGTCAGGATGTTTTCTTGGTTAGCAATGCACGGAGCGCTCTTGACAAACAGTAAAAGGGTGTAACGCAAGCTAAGCACTGACAGCAGATGTGGGAGATGCCAAGAGGAGGAAGAAACCTTGACAAACGCCTTGAGGGACTGCCCTTACTCGAAGGAAGTATGGAGGACTACACTGGAACTACCATACAGTCATGACTTCTTTCAAGAAGCTAGAGGAAACTGGTTCAGGGAACAAGTGAAGATGACCAAATCAAGAATACAACGGTTCCTCATCACATGCTGGATACTGTGGAAAGCAAGGAATGAGCAGGTTTTCGAGCATAACACCATCCCAAAATATATCCTGAGTCAATACATTGATAATGAGGTGAGACTGAACAACACCGCCTGGATTAACAATCAAGTTGCCCATGCGGAAGAATCACCAAAGGAGGCAAAATGGCTAAGGCCAAACGGGGAGTTCTTAAAGATCAATACAGATGCTGCTTGAACTAAAATGAAGGCAACCATCACTGTTGTTGTGTGAGATAAGGAAGGACTCTGGGTGGATGGGTACATGAGGGAGGTTATAGCCAGTTCAGCAGTTCATTCTGAAGCAATAGCTTGAGAAATAGCTATCGAGATGGCCACTGCAAACAAACTAGAGAAGGTAAATTTTGTGACAGATTGTAAGGGGTTGATTAATATGCTACAACGCCCACCTGAGGAGAACCCTAGGCTGGCGATCATCATAGACTATATTCAAAGAAGAAGGTAGTCCAACCTGGAGTGGAGTCTGAAGTTTGAGGGAAGCAAATGTAACATAGTTGCATACGCTATTGCCAAATTTCACCAGAAACACAAAACAGGCTGCTTTGATTATAGTAGGTCGCCTGAATTTGTCCGAGCATCCTTGGACATAGAGAAATGTAATAGTAGTAGTACTACCAAGTTTATATCCTGTTCTAATATGTATGCATGTACTCATTTTCCATATTAGCTTGCAAGAGGAGGGCAAGATGAATAAAATAGCCTCCCGGCTTCCCAAAAAAAATGTGGGAAATAAATGGAAAAGAGGTATAATTAAGTTATCCTTGGTGGAATTTCATATCCCAAGGATTCCTAAGGTTAAAAGGAGTCCCAATGAAGAAAAAGAAAGAGAAAATACCAATAATAGAAAAATGAGAAGATAATATGATGATTAATTAATGAATTATGAGGTATTGTTAAAAAGGAAATATTTTCTACTAAAAGAAAATAGAAATTCATGCCCATGGATTAAAAAGCAAACATAAAGAGAATAAGAGAAAAGAATTTCAAATTCCTTAATGACCAAGGATCAAGGGGAAATAAGGAATTAATTTAAAGAGAGAGAATTTATTCTCAATTATGAAAAGAAGGTTTTCTAATGAGGAGAAACCTTGTTTTCTTCATGGGCAAGCATGTTAGGATGTGGATGTCCTCCCTATATAAGGGGTCGAACCCTTGGCCATGTCCAGAGGGATCCCACATGACAATATCTCTTCCTTCTTCTTCTTCATCATGTTTCTTTACATCCAAACCCTAACCAAAGGGGATGGTGTGATCCCTGGAGCAGTGGGGATCGTACAAGGAAGTCGTGATGCTCTTACGTCTTCAAAAAGAAACTAGACGACCTTTGTTTTGGCTCCTTGCACCTGCACGGCAACCGCAGGTTGACTGTAGGTCGGCCATGGCGACAGATCTGTTGGCCTCATATCCAGCCGTCAGACGGAGTACCTAAATCATCCTCACCTGTGCGAGGGCACGACGGCGCAAGGGGATGCCTCCCTGGTGGCCGTCGAGGACAAGGGTGGAGAAGGGAAGCCACAACTTGCTGTAGATCGACGCCAAGGCTAGGTCACGCGAGGTTGAAGACAACCTATCGTCGTTGGATGAAAATACCCCTCTAGGGTGTGAAGAAACCATGACTTACACAAGGGTAAAAGGGTCTTTGCATTATGTTTTGCAAACCGGGTCACTTTGCATGGAAATTGATGATGTGGCGCTCTCTGATTGGCCGAAAGGTATATTTTCTTGCATGAATCATAACTAAAGATTGGTAGCTCCGATGGAAATATACAAAATATGAAAATTGATTAAGAGAACGCGTAGAATTCAATAAAAATAATTTTAGAATCTGATTTTGTGCCTAATTGAAAAAGTATGCTAAATTAATGAAAAGTGCTTTGAAATCATGTTAGGAACCCTAATTCAAGTTAATGGTTAAATTCATGATACTTAATTGATGAAATTAAGTAATAGCAACATGTTGAAACGTTAATGATGAACCTGAACTTGATGTAGTTGAATTATTGCATGGTTTAGGGTAAAAGAGGAGAAGATCATATTTAATTTGAATAGTGTGAAAATATGTTGTTAAATGATGGCTCTAAGCTCTTTCAAGTATAAAAGCTCCTAACTATGGATGAAAACCCTTAATTTGGTAATTAGGGTTTTCTAGTGGATTAATGTGAAAATAATGACAAATAGAGTTCATATGTGACTTAGACCATGATGAACTATGAATTGATGATAAATGAGCATAATGATCTTGTCATGGATTAAAAGGATAAAAATGGTAGCTTTAATGTAAAAGAGGATTAATGGACTTAATTGATGGTTAATTATGCTTTTTCCAAAATTAGGGTTATATGTTGTTAAAAGATAACGTTAATATTGAAGAATAGATGAGATAATCAGGGTTTATGAGTAAAGGTATAAAATTAGGGTTTAAAATAGTAAAAGATGAAAGGAAACCCTAATTACAATGGAAACCTTAAAAGTGAACTAGAAACCCTAGGAAGCAAGCTGGGTTTAATAGATCTTGATGACATGAGTAATAAATGAAATTGTATGATTATTTCAGGATCTTGTTATGTGTGCTTGCTTGGATTTCTTACTTGCATGGATTATTCTGTCTCAAATCAGCCTGACCGGTATGTGGTTACGCTTATGAATAATCGCTTCAGTTTCATGGCGATTCCCGAACATTTTTATCAGTTGCTTGAAAATAATTGTTGGATGCCTATTTATTTCATGCAACTATAAAGTGACTATGATTATCACTATAAATGTATATATAATTGGCTTAGATCTGGGTCCTCCTCTATGGCATTGAAAAGGCTAAAAAGAGTAACCTAGAGAAAGGTCTAGGCTATCATGAGTTAGAAATTGGGCTACCTACGGGTAGTGCCATGTGACTCAACCCTAGAAACGGATTCACCTGTTAGGTGGGATCATGAGGGGTTTAATGGGGATCTACCATAAGGAAGGTAGCATCTAGGTCCACTACAGGGACAACGCAGAGGATAGGGTATGAATGGATTGTGCAGTTATATTTAAAACATAAAGTTGTTTGTTAAATTGTAATTGACTACAATACGTTGTTATGGATAATTACATGATTAATGTTTCCTCCACATACCAGCTTTATGCTGACCGACGTTTTGTTTGTCGCCATTTTAGGTACAAAGCCAAAAGGACAAATAGTAAATCGTCATATTGTGAAATATTTGAATTAAACTACAAGGAGGATTAGTTAGAGTAGAATTCATAAGTGGATATAAGTTTAGAGATCCAAGATTTCAAAAGGTATGCAAAATTTTTATTTTATCACAGCTTTTCAATATAGTCTGGAAGAATTTGATAATAATTATTGATTATTTGTCGAACCTTTGATCTGGAAATTGGGATAACGGCTCTGACCTTCTGGTCTCCCTTAATTGGGGGTTACCGAGAGGCGGGGTCATTACATTTGTTATTAGAGCATAGGTTCCTCATTTAATCTTTAATAATTATTAAATTTTACAAACTCCGTAGAACCCAAGGGAGTTATTAGAGGATTCTCAGAAAGATAGAGGTGTCTAGAAAAGGAGCACGCCCGGGGGCTGGTAAGATTTTCCTCTACACTGCTAGTCGGAATATGAGGACTCCCGAATCTGTGTGACTGCCTGGCCAAAGTCTCAGGGTTTGACTCAAAAGAAGATACCTTTAGGACTCTCTCATCTTGTTCATCCTTTCTCAACTCAAATGATGTTAAGGATTATAAGGATTAGGGTTTTCTCTCTTTTCCTCACCCTCTTAAGGTATGGGTAAGGTTGATAAGGTTTAAGGAATCCTCCACCAAATTAATGAAAAGCATGTAAATAAGATGTCATGGACATAAGATTAATAAGACTAAGTGAAAATTAAAGAATAGATACACGCTTAGGTCGTATGACATGAGTTGTCATTGCCCTCAGGAGAGACATGAGGATAGACTTTCTAATAAGGAGGATAAGTAAAGAGAGTTAGTCTTGGAGACCTGGCACATCCTCTGGATAATGCTAACCCTAACCCTAAGTGGTGAGATGACATGATGACTTAGATGTCATGGTTGACCGGGTGTTTGGATTGACATTCCTTTGGATGCCTTATGAGCCATGAGAGGTTGGATAACCTAGTACCTTTGACTACCTAACCCTAGAAAAGGGTCGTGCATGTTAGAGTGAGGGATAGCTCCTTCATGTATGAGGTTAGAAAAGAACCTATGGAAACCCTATGAGCTTATATGGGCTTTTCATAGTTTGCACCCAGAATACGTCTTTGTGCGGGTAGTAGATCAAAACCCTGACCAAGAGAGTAGGATGGATAGTTTATGGGATAAGCATAAAAGGCTATACATAACCTTGAGCAAACATAAGCTTGAACATAGGCTTCACCGTGTAGGAATATGCTTGTAAGCTTGACCCACCTTCATGGAGAGAGGACCTCAGGTAGTAAGGTTGTTTGTAGGGTTTGATCTAAAAAGAGAGAGTAGGACCCATGCAAGGAGGTTAGAAACCTAGACTCTGAGATATGAGGAAAAGTGGGGAGTTGAGGATGATGCAACCTAAGTGGATGATAGTGGTTGCCTCATGCATGATCCCTGGAGGTTGGTGGTATCTTGGTTGTCTTTAGAGGAACTGAACCCTAGAGAGAGGATGAGGCTTCTGGTACCTATGTGCCTATGGAATAGGTGTTTACCTTCTAAGATAGGTAGAAGAGTTCCTTAAACATAGAGAGGTTTTGTAACAGGTTGGGAGGCCTTGCACCTTATTGGAGGACTCAACTCTGAAGTGTTGTGCAAGAAGAAGGTTCATGGGAAGTGCATGACATACCTTGGACAAGCTTAGTTCGTGGTTAAGAAGGTGAGCATGCAATTGGTCATTAGAAAAGTGAACCTAGGGTTCCTAGGCCTAAGAGGGGAAGTGGTGTACCTAATGCTCATGATGAGATTTGAGTTTCCATAGATGTGAGCATGGTACTTCTCATGGTCAGAGGAAAGAGAAACCCCTTAAGTTTAAGGTAGGTTTGATGAATCCCTCACAACTAAGTTGATGACATGGGAAGGTATTATCTTGATCCAATGTTGAGGATGAGAACAAGTGTGACCTAGCATGGTTTAGTAGGTAGTCTGCTTGTTCCTTGGTAGCTCGCTAGGGTTAAGCATGCTTATGTGGATGTAAACCCTAGACATAAGGGTGTTTGTGACCTTTGTTATAAAGGTGTAGTTTCCTCCCATCCTGGGAGATGGACCCTTTTTGTAGGGTGTATACCAGTTTTTGTTGGTCTCGAAGAAACCTAAAGAGGTATCATAGGATCTTGAGAAACTAAGTGAAAAGTATATGGTATGAGAATGAACCTGTAGACCCATAGATAACCATCTCTAAGCACATGTGGATGTGTTACCATGTCGGTAATCGGTATGGGGCCTGGCCAAGGTAGGTAGGTCTCCATGACCCCTATGAAAGGATGAAAGTCATCCCATGTATACAGAGAGAGAAGATGAAAACTTGGGTAGGGTACTATGTTGGGCATATACTATAATGGAATCCTAAGTTTATCCTAGGGTCAGGTGGGGATGAGACCGATGAAAGTGGGAGTTGCCTAATTCCCAAGTTGCACATGACCATAGGGTCGGGAGGTAACAACTATCATTGTCTGAGGGCCATGGGTTAGGAGATTGATCACCTTCATAAACTCATGGGACCCAAAGGGCAGATGAGTAGGGTAGTCTCTGGATGCATAAGGGAAGAAGGATGACTCTAAAAGTGTCGGCACCCTATAGACCTAGAGGAGATGACCAAGGGATGTGTGTAAACCCTAGTAGGTTCGAGACCAGTTTTCCAAGGAAGTAACTTTGATGACGAAATGATTGTGATGTAGAGACATATGTGGCACGCTTCAACTTAGATTTAAAGGTGTACTGGGAAAGTGGGATGTACCATCTGTACTCTTGGAACAGGAAGAACTCTGTATTTGGACTGGAGCCAAATGCTTATTTCCTCTTGTTATGAGAGTGAGAGCTAGGACAATATGCATGCCATACACCAAGGATAAAGATGAAGTGAGTTGGAACGTTGCTATGAGGTATGAGGATAGAGATAATAATATACCCTAGTAGAGTAAACGATACATGGATGGTTTACAACCACTAAAGAGAAATAAGGTAGTCATCTTATAGGGATGCTTTTAGCATGAGCTATGTGGTTTTTGCCAGTTATACAAGGTTGAGATTGAAAACCAAGAGAATAAGCTCAGAGTTGTCTTGATGATGATAGAAATAGAGTTTGAAATGATAAGTGGAATACATGGAGGTGTATGTATTCAACATTACCTAATACCTAAGAATGTGAAGTGGTAATGGATGCTCTAGTGGAGATATAGCTGCCTAGTATGGCTAGAGGCTAGAAGAGGTTGTTAGGATAACCCTAAGTTTGTGAAAGAAGATATGTTTGGCTAACACTCAGATGTAACAATATCTATTGATCATGTTAGTAGTTGTTTGGTTAGCCGGCCTAGGCCTCGATGCGATGAAAGGATGGTTGTAGAACCTCAGATACACTTCTTTGGAAAGGAAGGTGATGAAACCCTGACTAGAGTGGTTAGGGTTTCTGAGGAATCGATCTTGAGGAATCATGACATATAGGAGATCATAAAAATAGTACTTTGGATGCCTAAGATGAAGTGGCATGTGGTGTGTTGCCGTGCAAGCCAGGTGGTGAAGGACAAACACCAGTAACCTAGTATATCCATATAGAGGCTGAAAGAGTGCCTGAGAGGGGATGGGAGTTCATCACTATGAATGATGTGGAAAGTCTCCCGTAGACCAAGGAAGGTTATGATGAAATATGGGTTATGGTAGATCGTCTTACCTAGATGATATGAGAAAGAAAGAGTTCTGTCAAGGGAGAGATCTGGTTAGACTACACATGAGAGAGATGTTTCAACTACACCCTGATGTGAGTTCAAAAGTTCTTGAGTATAACCTAAAGATTCACTTCCAGGAAGTAGAAGTGGATGCATGAAGAACTCGATGTCAGTATAGTTTATCACCCCTAATTAATGGTTAGTGTGATCCAGACTAGAGGGTCTGATGAGAGCATGTGTGCTCGTTCAGGGTGATACATAGAGACAATTCTTGTCCTCTGTAAGATGTGATGATGACCACCATAGCCAATATCGGGACATAAAGAAGCTCTGTAAGGGAGGTTGTTTCGGTCACCACTTCATTAATGTGATGTTGGTGAAGGGACCGCACAATGGTAAAAAAAGGGGGCCACAGTGCGCGTAGATGAAGTCACTTTGATCGTGCAATGGCTGAAAGCAGCCTAGAGACAACATGAGTCGTGAGCTGATGCAAAGTAGACTGACATGCAGTTCAGTGTGGGAGAATATGTGACATGAAAATTCGACCCTCTAAACTTTAGCTAATAAAGCTGAGTCCCCGATACATGGGTCCATTTGGGATGGATTGGTAGAGGAGGTTAAGTTTGACCTTACCCCTCAGGATAAAGTAATGTGTGATGAGATCCATGTGTCCAATTTAAGTACTATGTGAGGTACCCAGGCCATGTGCTGAGCAATGAACCTAGTGAGCCCCAAGGGAGGCTGAAATGACCTGAGTCACCTGTGAGGTTTATAGATGCCAAAGTGAATGAAACTCAGAGAAAAGAATATGTGATGGTAAAGGTTCTTTGGAAGCGCCATGGATAAGGTAAAGCCACATAGGGGCCAATGATGGACATGTAAAAGTCTTATCCTACATTGTTTGTTTGCTTGATGGAATTTTGAGGACAAAATTCCTATAAGAGGGGAAATATGTTACCACCCCAATTTTTGGGTTCATTTGGTGAGAAATGTAATTTCTCATATTAAAGATATTTGATCAAATAATGATATAATTTGTTTTGAATAAATGAATTTCGTTTACAATAGCCTTGATGATTGTTTTGTGGGCTTTATTGGATATTGGGCCCAATAACAAGGAAAATACAAAAGAAACTCCATTATTAATAAGAAATGGGGAAAAGAAAGATGTAGAAACCTCTAGAAGGCAAAAGAATATAATCCAAAGGTGGATTTCGTGCCTCTTGGATTCCTTGGGTCCCAAGGAGTCCGAAGTTGCAAAGAAAATGCAATAAGAAAAGAAAAGATCAATGAAGTATTTCTTTATTAAGAAAGAAATTGAAAATAATGAATAATGTGGGAAATAAATGGAAAAGAGGTATAATTGAGTTATCCTTGGTGGAATTTCGTATCCCAAGGATTCCTAATGTTAAAAGGAGTCCCAATGAAGAAAAAGAAGCAAAAAATACAAATAATAGAAAAATGAGAAGATAATATGATGCTTAATTAATGAATTATGATGTATTGTTAAAAAGGAAATATTTTCTACTAAAAGAAAATAGAAATTCATGCCCATGGTTTAAAAAGCAAACATAAAGAGAACAAGAGAAAAGAATTTCGAATTTCTTAATGACCAAGGATCAAGGGGAAATAAGGAATTAATTTAAAGAGAGAAAATTTATTCTCAATTATGGAAAGAAGGTTTCCTAATGATGAGAAGCCTTGTTTTCTTCATGGGAAAGCATGTTAGGACGTGCATGTCCTCTCCATATAAGGGGTCGAACCCTTGGCCATGTCCATAGGGATCCCACATGACTATCTCTCTTCCTTCTTCTTCTTCTTCATGTTTCTTTACATCCAAACCCTAACTAGAGGGGATGGTGTGATCCCTGGAGCAGTGGGGATCGTACAAGGAAGTTGCGATGCTCTTACGTCTTCAGAAAGAAACTAAACGACCTTTGTTTTGGATCCTTGCACCTGTGCGACAACCACATGTTGACAGCAGGTCGACCATGGTGACAGATCTGCGGGCCTCATATCCGACCGTCAGGAGGCACACCTAAAGCATCCTCGCCTGTGTGAGGGCACGGCAGAGCAAGGGGATGCCTCCCTAGTGTCCGTCGAGGTCAAGTGTGGAGAAGGTAAGCCACAACTTGTTGTAGATCAACGCCAAGGCTAGGTCACGCAAGGTTGAAGACAACCCATCGTCGTTGGATGAAAATACCCCTCCAGGGTGTGAAGAAACCATGACTTACACAAGGGTAAAAGGGTCTGTGCATTATGTTTTGCAAACCGGGTCGCTTTGCATGGAAATTGATGACATGTCACTCTCTGATTGGCCAAAAGGTATATTTTCTTGCATGAATCATAACTAAGGATTGATAGATCCGATGGAAATATGCAAAATATGAAAATTGATCAGGAGAACGCGTAGAATTCAATAAAAATACTTTTAGAATCTGATTTTGTGCCTTATTGCACAAGTATGCTAAATTAATGAAAAGTGCTTTGAAATCATGTTAGGAACCCTAATTGAAGTTAATGGTTAAATTCGTGATACTTAATTGATGAAATTAAGTAATAGCAACCTATTGAAATGTTAATGATGAACTTGAACTTGATGTAGATGAATTATTGCATGGTTTAGGGTAAAAGAGGAGAAGATCATATTTAATTTGAATAGTGTGAAAACATGTTGTTAAATGATGGTTCTAAGCTCTTTCAAGTATAAAAGCTCCTAACTATGGATGAAAACCCTTAATTTGGTAATTAGGGTTTTCTAGTGGATTAATGTGAAAATAATGACAAATAGAGTTCATATGTGACTTAGAACATGATGAACTATGAATTGATGATAAATGAGCATAATGATCTTGTCATGGATTAAAAGGATAAAAATGGTAGCTTTAATGTAAAAGAGGCTTATTGGACTTAATTGATGGTTAATTATGCTTTTTCTAAAATTAGGGTTATAATTTGTTAAAAGATAACGTTAATATTGAAGAATAGATGAGATAATCAGGGTTTATGAGTAATGGTATAAAATTAGGGTTTAAAATAGTCAAAGATGAAGGGAAACCCTAATTTCAATGGAAACCTTAAAAGTGAACTAGAAACCCTAGGAAGCGAGCTAGGTTTAATAGATCTTGATGACATGAGTAGTAAAAGGAAATTGTATGATTATTTCAGGATCTTGTTATGTGTGCTTGCTTGGATTTCTTACTTGCATGGATTATTCTTTCTCAAATCAGCCTGACAGGTATGTGGTTATGCTTATGAATAATCGCTTTAGTTTCACGGCGATTCCCGAACATTTTATCGGTTGGTTGAAAATAACTGTTGGATGCCTATTTATTTCATGCAACTATAAAGTGACTATGATTATCACTATAAATGTATATATAACTGGCTTAGATCTGGGTCCTCCTCTATGGCTTTGAAAAGGCTAAAAAGGGTAACCTAGAGAAAGGTCTAGGCTATCATGAGTTAGAAATTGGGCTACCTACGGGTAGTGCCATGTGACTCAACCCTAGAAATGGATTCACCTGTTAGGTGGGATCATGAGGGGTTAATGGGGATCTACCATAAGGAAGGTAGCATCCAGGTCCACTACATGGACAACGCAGAAGATAGGGTATGAATGGGTTTTGCAGTTATATTTAAAACGTAAAGTTGTTTGTTAAACTGTAATTGACTGCAATTCATTGTTATGGATAATTGCATGATTAATGTTTCCCCCACATACCAACTTTATGCTGACCGACGTTTTGTTTGTCAGCATTTTAGGTACAAAGCCAAAAGGACAAATAGTAAATCTTCATATTGTGAAATACATGAATTAAACTACAAGGAGGATTGGTTAGAGTAGAATTCATAAGTGGATAGAAGTTTAGAGATCCAAGATTTCAAAAGGTATGCAAAGTTTTTATTTTATCACAGCTTTTCAATATAGTCTGGAAGAATTTGATAATTATTATTGATTATTTGTCGAACCTTTGATATGGAAATTGGGATAACAACTCTGACCTACTGGTCTCCCTTAATTGGGGGTTACCGGGAGGCGGGGTCATTACATTTGGTATTAGAGCATAGGTTCCTCATTTAATCTTTAATAATTATTAAATTTTACAAACTCTGTAGAACACAAGGGAGTTATTAGAGGATTCTCAGAAAGACAGAGGTGTCTAGAAAAGGATCACACCCAGGGGCTGGCAAGATTTTCCTCTGCACTGCTAGTCAGAATATGAGGACTCCTGGATCCGTGTGACTGCCTAGCCAAAATCTCAGGATTTGACTCGAAATAAGATACCTTTAGGACTCTCTCATCCTATTCATCCTTTCTCAACTCAATTGTTGTTAAGGATTATAAGGATTAGGGTTTTGTCTCTTTTCCTCACCCTCTTGAGGAATGGGTAAGGTTGATAAGGTTTAAGGAATCATCCACCAAATTAATGAAAAGCATATAAATAAGAAGTCATGGACATAAGCTTAATAAGACTAAGCGCAAATTAAAGAATAGATACACGCTTAGGTCGTATGACATGAGTTGTCATTGCCCTCAAGAGAGACCTGATGCTAGACTTTCTAATCAGGAGGATAAGTAAAGAGAGTTAGTCTTGGAGACCTGACACATCCTCTGGATAATGCTAACCCTAATCCTAAGTGGTGAGATGACATGATGACTTAGATGACATGGTTGACCGGGTGTTTGGATGGACATGGCTTTGGATGCCTTATGAGCCATGAGAGGTTGGATAACCTAGTACCTTTGATGACCTAACCCTGGAACATGGTTGTGCATGTTAGAGTGAGGGATAGCTCCTTCATGGATGAGGTTAGAAAAGAACCTATGGAAACCCTATGAGCTTATATGGGCTTTGCATAATTTGCACCCAGAATACGTCTGTAGTCTGGGTAGTAGATCAAAACCCTGCCAAGAGAGTAGGATGGATAGTTTATGGGATAAGAAAAAAAGGCTATGGATAACCTTGAGCAAACATAAGCTTGAACATAGGCTTCACCGTGTAGGAATATGCTTGTAAGCTTGACCCACCTTCATGGAGAGAGGACCTCAGGTAGTAAGGTTGTTTGTAGGGTTAGATCTAAAAAGAGAGAGTAGGACCCATGCAAGGAGGTTAGAAACCTAGACTCTGAGATATGAGGAAAAGTGGGGAGTTGAGGATGATGCGACCTAAGTGGATGATAGTGGTTGCCTCATGCATGATCCCTGGACGCTAATGGTATCTTGGTTGTCTTTAGAGGAACTGAACCCTAGGGAAAGGATGAGGCTTCTGGTACCTATGTGCCTATGGCATAGGTGTTTACCTTCTAAGATAGGTAGAAGAGTTCCTTAGACCTGGAGAGGTTTTGTAACAGGTTGGGAGGCCTTGCACCTTGTTGGAGGACTCAACTCTGAAGTGTTGTGCAAGAAGAAGGTTCATGGGAAGTGCATGACATACCTTGTACAAGCTTAGTTCATGGTTAATAAGATGAGCATGTAGTTGGTCATTAGAAAAGTGAACCTAGGGTTCCTAGGCCTAAGAGGGGAAGTGGTGTACCTAATGCTCATGATGAGATTTGAGTTTCAATAGATGTGAGCATGGTACTTCTCATGGTTAGAGGAAAGAGAAACCCCTTACGTTTAAGGTAGGTTTGATGAATTCCTCACAACTAAGTTGATGACATGGGAAGGTATTATCTTGATCCAATGTTGAGGATGAGAACAAGTGTGACCTAGCATGGTTTAGTAGGTGGTCTTCTTGTTCCTTGGTAGCTCGCTAGGGTTAAGCATGCTTATGTGGATGTAAACCCTAGACATAAGGGCATTTGTGACCTTTGTTATAAAGGTGTAGTTTCCTCCCATCCTGGGAGATGGACCCCTTTTGTATGGTGTATACCAGTTTTTGTTGGTCTCGAAGAAACCTAAAGAGGTATCATAGGATCTTGAGAAACTAAGTGAAAAGTACATGGTATGAGAATGAACTTGTAGACCCATAGATAACCATCTCTAAGTACAGGTGGATGTGTTACCATGTCGATAATCAGTATGGGGTCCGACCAAGGTAGGTAGGTCTCCATGACCCCTATGAAAGGATGAAAGTGATCCCATGTATACAGAGAGAGAAGATGAAAACTTGGGTAGGGTACTATGTTGGACATGTACTATAATGGAATCCTAAGTTTATCCTAGGGTCAGGTGGGGATGAGACCGATGAAAGTGGGAGTTGCCTAATTCCCTAGTTGCACATGACCATAGGGTCGGGAGGTAACAACTATCATTATTTGAGGGCCATGGGTTAGGAGATTGATCACCTTCATGAACTCATGGGACCCAAAGGGCAGATGAGTAGGGCACTCTCTGGATGCATAAGGGAAGAAGGATGACTCCAAAAGTGTCGGCACACTATACACCTAGAGGAGATGACCAAGGGATGTGTGTAAACCCTAGTAGGTTCGAGACCCGTTTTCCATGGAAGTAACTTTGATGTCGAAATGATTATGATGTAGAGACATATGTGGCACGCTTCAACTTAGATTTAAAGGTGTACTGGCAAGGTGCGATGTACCATTTGTACTCTTAGAACAGGAAGAACTCTGTATTTGGACTGCAGCCAAATGCTTATTTCCTCTTGTTATGAGAGTGAGAGATAGGACAATATGCATGCCATACACCAAGGATAAAGATGATGTGAGTTAGAACATTGCTATGAGGTTTGAGGACAGAGATAATAATATACCCTAGTAGAGTAAACGATACATGAATGGTTTACAAACACTAAAGAGAAATAAGGTAGTCATCTTATAAGGATGCTTTCAGCATGAGCTATGTGGTTTTTTCCAGTTATACAAGGTTGAGTTTGAAATCCAAGAGAATAAGTACAGAGTTGTCTTGTTGATGATAGACTTAGAGTTTGAGATGATAAGTGGAATACATGGAGGTGTATGTATTCAACATTACCTAATACCTAAGAATGTGAAGTTGTAATGGATGCTCTAGTGTAGATATAGCTGCGTAGTATGGCTAGACGCTAGAAGAGGTTGTTAGGATAACCCTAAGTTTGTGAAAGAAGATATGTTTGGCTAACACTCAGATGTAACAAGATCTATTGATCGTGATAGTAGTTGTTTGGTTAGCCAACCTAGGCCTCGATGTGATGAAAGGATGGTTGTATAACCTCAGATACACTTCTTTGAAAAGGAAGGTGATGAAACCCCGACTAGAGTGGTTAGGGTTTCTGAGGAATCATGACATATAGGAGATCATAAAAATAGTACTTTGGATGCATAAGATGAAGTGGGATGTGGTGTGTTGCCATGCAAACCAGGAGGTGAAGGACAAACACCAGTAACCTAGTATATCCATATAGAGGATGAAAGAGTCCCTGAGAGGGGATGGGATTTCATCACTATGAATGATGTGGAAAGTCTCCCCTAGACCAAGGAAGGTTATGATGCAATATGGGTTATAGTAGATTGCCTCACCTAGATGATATGAGAAAGAAAGAGTTATGTCAATGGAGAGATCTAGTTGAACTACACATGAAAGAGATGGTTCAACTACACCCTGATGCGAGTTCAAAAGTTCTTGAGTATAACCTAAAGATTCACTTCCAGGAAGTGGAAGTGGAAGTGGATGCATGAAGAACTCGATGTTAGTATAGTTTATCACCCCTAATTAATGGTTAGTGTGATCCAGACTAGAGGATCTGATGAGAGCATGTGTGCTCGTTTAGGGTGATACATAGAGACAATTCTTGTCCTCTGTAAGATGTGATGATAACCACCGTAGCCAGTATTGGGACATAAAGAAGCTCTGTAAGGGAGGTTGTGTCGGTCACCACTTCATTAAGGTGATGTTGGTGAAGGGACCTCACAATGGTAAAAAAAAAGGGGGCCACAGTGTGTGTAGATGAAGTTGCTTTGATCGTGCTATGGCTGAAAGTAGCTATAACATCCCAGGATTTGAGGCCTTGGATAAGATGATCTTAAAAGGAATGATTGGACTACCCATATCAGCAAGGTGCACCTACTTTTCCAGGAACCCATCACTAAAGAACTCCATAGTTAAGCATGCTCAGCTTGGAGTAGTACTGGGATGGGTGACCTGTTGGGAAGTTGATCCTGACATGTGCGTGAGTGAGGACAAAGCACGTAGTTAAGGCTAGTGGTGGTCTGTGGGGACAATCGTCATTGCTAAAACTGTACTAGAGCCTTGGGCAGTGGGCTCGGGTATTACAAATGGTATCAGAGCCAATTCCCCTCCAGTATGTGGGGCCCACATGGGCCTGTGGCATGCCCGTCTTTGAGCAGTGCGGTCCACGCATGTTGGAAAGGGCTATCCGAGTTGATGGAGCTGCCCATGCGATGGTAGTGTCCAGGCATGTTGGAAAGGGCTGTCTGAGTTGATGGAGCTGCCCTTGCATTGGTAGCCGTGATCAGGAGCTGGGTGTACATGGGACATTTGGATCTACACTAAAATGGGGAAAGATTATGAGGCCATATAATTGAACCTTAACGAGAACGTCAAGAGTCTAAGTGGGGGGGATTGTAACATCCCAGGATTTGAGGCATTGGATAAGATGATCTTAAAAGGAATGATTGGACTACCCATATCACCAAGGTGCACCTCCTTTTCCAGGAACCCATCACTAAAGAACTCCATAGTTAAGCGTGCTCAGCTTGGAGTAGTACTGGGATGGGTGACCTTTTGGAAAGTTGATCCTGACATGTGCGTGAGTGAGGACAAAGCACGCAGTTAAGGCTAGTGGTGGTCTGTGGGGACAGTCGTCATTCCTAAAACTGTACTAGAGCCTTGGGCAGTGGGCCCGGGCATTACAGGATCCTAGAGACGGCATGAGTCATGAGCTGATGCAAAGTAGACTGACATGCAGTTCACTGTGGGAGAATATGTGACATGAAAATTTGACCCTCTGAACTTTAGCTAATAAAGCTGAGTCCCTGATACATGGGTCCATTTGGGATGGATTGGTAGAGAAGGTTAAGTTTGACCTTACCCCTCAGGATAAAGTAATGTGTGATGAGTTCCATGTGTCCAATTTAAGTACTATGTGAGGTACCCAGGCCATGTGCTGAGCAATGAACCTAGTGAGCCCCAAGGGAGGCTGAAATGACCTGAGTCACCTTTGAGGTTTATAGATGCCAAGGTGAATGAAACTCAGAGAAAAGAATATGTGATGGTAAAGGTTCTTTGGAAGCACCATGGATAAGGTAAAGCCACATAGGGGCCAATGATGGACATGTAAAAGTCTTATCTTGAATTGTTTATTTGCTTGATGGAATTTTGAGGACAAAATTCCTATAAGAGGGGAAGGATGTTACCACCCCAATTTTTGGGTTCATTTGGTGAGAAATGTAATTTCTCATATTAAAGATATTTGAACAAATAATGATATAATTTGTTTTGAATAAATGAATTTCGTTTACAATAGCCTTGATGGTTGTTTTGTGGGCTTTATTGGCTATTGGGCCCAATAACAAGGAAAATACAAAAGAAACTCCATTATTAATAAGAAATGGGGAAAAGAAAGATGTAGAAACCTCTAGAAGGCAAAAGAATATAATCCAAAGGTGGATTTCGTGCCTCTTGGATTCCTTGGGTCCCAAGGAGTCCAAAG
The DNA here is from genome assembly GCA_963693085.1 of Alisma plantago-aquatica. NCBI lineage: Eukaryota > Viridiplantae > Streptophyta > Magnoliopsida > Alismatales > Alismataceae > Alisma > Alisma plantago-aquatica. The sequence continues at coordinate 1,897,621,001 of OY856409.1, read as the reverse complement.
TTGCAAAGAAAATGAAATAAGAAAAGAAAAGATCAATTAAGTATTTCTTTATTAAGAAAGAAATTGAAAATAAGGAATAATGCGGGAAATAAATGGAAAAGAGGTATAATTGAGTTATCCTTGGTGGAATTTCGTATCCCAAGGATTCCTAATGTTAAAAGGAGTCCCAATGAAGAAAAAGAAGGAGAAAATACCAATAATAGAAAAATGAGAATATAATATGATGCTTAATTAATGAATTATGAGGTATTGTTAAAAAGGAAATATTTTCTACTAAAAGAAAATAGAAATTCATGCCCATGGATTAAAAAGCAAACATATAGAGAATAAGAGAAAATAATTTCGAATTCCTTAATGACCAAGGATCAAGGGAAAACAAGGAATTAATTTAAAGAGAGAGAATTTATTCTCAATTATGGAAAGAAGGTTTCCTAATGAGGAGAAGCCTTATTTTCTTCATGGGCAAGCACGTTAGGACATGGATGTCCTACCTATATAAGGGGTCAAACCCTTGGCCAAGTCCAGAGGGATCCCACATGACTATCTCTCTTCCTTCTACTTCTTCTTCATGTTTCTTTGCATCCAAACCCTAACCAGAGGGGATGGTGTGAACCCTGGACTAGTGGGGATCGTACAAGGAAGTCGCGATGCTCTTACGTCTTTAGAAAGAAACTGGACGACCTTCGTTTTGGCTCCTTGCACCTGCGCAACAACCGCAGGTTGACTATAGGTCGGTCATGGCGGCAGATCTGCTGGCCTCGTATCTGGCCATCTGACGGCGCACCTGAAGCATCCTCACCTGCGCGACGACACGACGGAGCTAGGGGATGCCTCCATGGTGGTCGTCGAGGTCAGGGGTGGAGAAGGGAAGCCACAACTTGCTGCAGATCGGCGCCAAGGCTAGGTCACGCGAGGTTGAAGACAACCCATCGTCGTTGGACGAAAATACCCCTCTGGGGTGTGAAGAAACCACAACTTACGCAAGGGTAAAAGGGTCTTTGCATTATGTTTTGCAAACCGGGTCGCTTTGCATGGAAATTGATGACGTGGCATTCTTTGATTGGCCGAAAGGTATATTTTCTTGCATGAATCATAACTAAAGATTGGTAACTCCGATGGAAATATGCAAAATATGAAAATTGATCAAGAGAACGCGTAGAATGCAATAAAAATACTTTTACCATCTGACTTTGTTCCTAATTGCAAAAGTATTCTAAATTAATGAAAAGTGCTTTGAAATCATGTTAGGAACCCTAATTGAAGTTAATGGTTAAATTCATGATACTTAATTGATGAAATTAAGTAATAGCAACCCGTTGAAATGTTAATGATGAACTTGAACCGGATGTAGATGAATTATTTCAAGGTTTAGGGTAATAGAGGAGAAGATCATATTTAATTTGAATAGTGTGAAAATATGTTGTTAAATGATGGTTCTAATCTCTTTCAAGTATAAAAGCTCCTATAGATGAAAACCCTTAATTTGGTAATTAGGGTTTTCTAGTGGATTAATGTGAAAATAATGACAAATAGACTTCATATGTGACTTATACCATGATGAACTATGAATTGATGATAAATGAGGATAATGATCTTGTCATGGATTAAAAGGATAAAAATGGTAGCTTTAATGAAAAATAGGCTTAATGGACTTAATTGATGTTTAATTATGCTTTTTATGAAATTAGGGTTATATGTTGTTAAAAGATAACCTTAATATTGAAGATTAGATGAGATAATCAGGGTTTATGAGTAATGGTACAAAATTAGGGTTTAAAATAGTAAAAGATGAAGGGAAACCCTAATTGCAATGGAAACCTTAAAAGTGAACTAGAAACCCTAGGAAGCGAGCTAGGTTTAATAGATCTTGATGACATGAGTAATAAAAGTAAATTGTATGATTATTTTAGGATCTTGTTATGTGTGCTTGCTTGGATTTCTTACTTGCATGGATTATTCTGTCTCAAATCAGCCTGACAGGTATGTGGTTACGCTTATGAATAATCACTTTAGTTTCACGACAATTCCTGAATGTTTTATCAGTTGCTTGAAAATAACTGTTGCATGCCTATTTATTTCATGCAACTATAAAGTGACTATGATTATCACTATAAATGTATATATAATTGGCTTAGCTACGGGTCCCCCTCTGTGGCTTTGAAAAGGATAAAAAGGGTAACCTAGAGAAAGTTCTAGGCTATCATGAGTTAGAAATTGGGCTACCCACGTGTAGTGCCATGAGACTCTTTAGCACGCCATGAGTTAAGGACTGGGCTACCTACATGTAGTGCCATGTGACTCAACCCTAGAAACTTATTCACCTGTTAGGTGGGATCATGAGGGGTTTAATGGGGATCTACCATAAGAAAGGTAGCATCCAGGTCCACTGCAGGGACAACACAGAGGATAGGGTATGAATGGATCACGCAGATATATTTAAAATGTAAAGTTGTTTGTTAAACTGTAATTGACTGCGATACGTTTTTGTGGATAATTGCATGATTAATGTTTCCCCCACATACCAGCTTTATGCTGACAGACGTTTTGTTTGTTGACATTTTAGGTACAAAGCCAAAAGGACAAACAATAAATCATCATATTGTGAAATACATGAATTAAACTACAAGGAGGATTAGTTAGAGTAGAATTCATAAGTACATAGAAGTTTTGAGATCCAAGATTTCAAAAGGTATGCAAAGTTTTTATTTTATCAAATCTTTTCAATATAGTCGGGTAGAATTTGATAATTATTAATGATTATTTGTTAAACCTTTGATCCGGAAATTGGGATAACAACTCTGACCTTCTGGTCTCCCTTAATTGGGGGTTACCGGGAGGTGGGGTCGTTATATATGTGCAGTTCTCTATGATATGGGGTCCTTATAATTTGCATCCAGAATTTTTTCTCTCTTTTGCTTAGTTTTAGTTTGATGAGCCTTGGATGCTTAAGAAACCACCCTGCTATCTTACTGGTTGAGGAGAGATGGAGGCATTGGTATTTGTTTATCTTCTATGTTCTCATGAGCTGGACGACCAATTATGTGGAGACTGGTAGATCTTAGAATGTCATCAACCGATGACTTTATATACGCTATTTATCAATGGTATTGAGGGTGAATATTCATTGAGTTCTCATCGATTGGGTAACAATAGGTGCTTGTCTACCATCTTTGAATGGCAAAAATTGATGGGTGCCCTACCTTCACTGACTGATGACCATGTTGGTAGGTCATGACCAATGATGACCATGATCAATGTCCAGTGAGGAACCTTCTACGCCTTTAGTGTAAGGAGTGGGATCTAAGGGGGATCCACTCCTCACTAAAGCCAAATAAGAGTCATCATCCATAACAAACATGTAGAAAATGTTCACAATGGATGAATGACAAATATATAATCATTCAAAAATGGATATCATAAAGACTAAAGTATAGTAGTGTAAATAATTGTAATGATTATTTACAATTTACAAGATTGTGTAACAATCTCCCTCTAGGGGCTTACATGAAGGCAATAACTTCAGGCATCTAAGTAGATACATATCCAGACTACGTCAAGTCCATCTCCCAAGGTCAGCTCCACTAAGATAAGTCCAATTTATCATGTCAAATCCTTCAAGTCCTTCACCTAAGGGGTTGGAAGCATACCTCACAAGATAAAACAAAGTGGAAGTTGTAAGCACAAAAATATCGATATGAGCATATTAATAGGGATCGAGCAATACTAGAAAAAGGAAAAAATAGATTTATTAGGACTTGTATCAAAGAGGGAAATAGAACATCCAAATGGATATTAAAGAGAAAAATTCAAAGTATGTAAAAGATGCACTTGACATATATCAAATAACAACATGTGCCACATTTGCAACATCAAAAAAATTAGGGCACACAACCCACATCCAATAATAAATAATTTACATGCAAGTGGGATAAACATAGAACTTGTGAAATATAAATAAACAATGGGGGTTAGAGAACATAACCCAAATCCTGGTAGAGAATGGAATATAAACAAACTCCTTAATATATAAAAGTGGGAACAAAACTTGTGTATGGGGAACATAACCTCTATCCTAAAACATAACATGGGCACATACCCCAAAAACCAACACACTTATATCACTCTGGGTCTACTGAATCAGCAACCATGCAATATTATAGAGGCAAGTGAAAGTTTAGTCATAATATGGCTTCGATGAAACGTCCATCACAAAAATGGAATTTATCATACCTCCACCGCATAAGTGAACAAGTTATGGTTCCATATCACAATAAGTAATATGATGATGAAGGATGTAAAAAATGCACCTTTAGAGTCCAACAAGCATATCCATCAATTTAAGAAGATCAAAACATTAGCATATAGTCACTCATATGAGTCAGCATATCAAAAGAGAGAAAGGTGTATATGGTACTATGTCTAAATCACCAACAGAGAAAAACATGGGTATTTTGTTCAATATGATTAATAAGGGATGCAAAATACATCTAGGGAGAGAAAATTATGCCAGATTTTCAATATAGAGTCCATGAGATGCAACATACCTCAAAGATGCATGTCAACGGTTAGCTTCCAAAACCTAGATCACATCATGGTAGTGTCTTTACGTATAATCACATTGTTTTGGAAAGGAAAATACCTTCATTAAATTCCCCCCCCCTATAGAGGTTAGAAGAACATGAAGATTACAAAAATCATCCAAGGGTAAATGTGAATGTATCTCATTACAACATACTTATGATAGTAAAATTAAAATGTATTGTCTTAAACTATAATTTGTATGGCCAGATCTTTAGATTTCTTCATTAGCATCGCTGTGATTGGCATCGACTAATTTTTTTAGCTTGGATCCAGGTAAGATACGGGGACAACTTCATTAATCTTGAGCTGCTACGGACTTCTCTGCCCAACTTTCTAGTTATAGATGTTGTAAGTTGTTGGTATGAAATATGAGGGTAAAAAGGATGTTTCTTGATAATAAGGGAGTCATCCTTGTCATCATCAAAATCCATGGTAGTGATAGAATCATCTAAAGTATGAAAAATCACCTAGTTTCCTTCCGATTGCATTGTTGTATGTTTTCTGAGCATACGACTAGTGTCAACAACTATAGGTACTTCTGCCTTGATTTTTATAGATTGTAAACAAGTGACTTCAATACTATCTGATAAAGATGCATATAGTCATTGCTTCATATTTTGTGACCATACTTTATCAGGAATAGGATTCTTAGTAGTATGACTTCTTGCAAAGAGATTTTCAAAAGAAGTAGTAACATCCATTTTGTCAACACCATCATCTTGTACAAGCATAGAAAATATGTTATTTTTATTTTTCCTGGGAGTAGAACCATTATCAGATGAATGGTGGGAGGTCTTCACTAGTCTTCTTGTGTGTATATTTTAACCATAAAAAGTTTGCCAACAATCTTCATCTAGAAGCCAGTGCACACCGGCTCCAGTGAATCACTTGGAGAAGATGTAGCAGTAGGTTGTTGTTCTATATTCATTGGACAATTATCTAAATGACCTATAATCCCACATCCAAGGCCAGACATAGGTATGGTCTCATACTCAGTACAATAGGGGATGCCATCTATAAGTATTGTCAGATGGACTGGAGAGAGTTTACCTATTTTTAAAGTTATCTTGGAAAATCTAATTCTTGAACATTGGGTCATATGCTCCTCAATTCTCAAGAGTCTGCCCAAAGTGTCACCTATATTTGCAAAAATTACCTAGTTATACAAGTGTATATGTAGGTATAACACTTGTACCCATGAAATAATGTGAGGAGGAAGACCCAAAGAAGGCATAAAATCCCCTAACCAATTACACACCATAAGGAAACAACCAAAAATTGACCAAGGACCCCATGTTAAGGTTGTCAATTGATATTATTCACATGATAACTAGAAAACATAATGGTCCATACTTAATTTGAACATCCTATAACATGCCACAAGCTTCTATAGAAGTTTGATTCTATTTCGAAGAGTGAGGTGCCCATTTTCTCTATCAATGAACTTCACAATGCCCAAAAAACAACATGGCTGATGTGGGACGATCTAGCCTCCGATGCTATCAGAATAGAAGGTGATATTTGTCATTAATCAAAGAGATATAATCTGAGTGGACAAATTGTGGATCATCATCATTAATGAATGACCCAGGAAATTTTGAAGACCTCCCAACAGTTGCATCTCGTAAGGAATGGTTGTCGGGAGTAGTATCCATCGACATGGGTTTATCACCGAGGAATGAAGACACCGAGTCTAAGTATTGTTTGTCACCCCCTTCTAAAGACAATCGAGATGAGATGACATGTGCAATGGGAAGAGACTCTAAAGATGTGTCATGCATTCTACCATAAACAAGCTTCAGACCAACTTTGTCTACACATATAGAATGATTAGGATCTTCATCTGAGTCAAAATTGAGAAATTTAGTGATGGATCCTCTCCCCTCCTTCTGTAACCATCATGGCCATGAATAACCCTATAAGATATCCTTAGTTCTTTATTTCCTACTATCACTAAATCCTCTGAGTAGTTATGCTTCAAAATTTTAGAATCCATTGATCTACCTTGTTCTTCAGCTACGACTCCTGGTGTCAGCCCTCCACCTTGTTCTCTGGCCATAATGGTGGATTCTCATCATGATTTATCCATGTAACTGACATTTCTTCTGTGTGCAGATAGGAACCACTTCATCACTTGAGTCCCACGTATAATCACATTGAATATGTATATATAGTTGATTAATGTGTACAATATGAACCCTATATTATAAACCCTTATTATAATTTGATTAATGTGTATAATTTGAACCCCTTACTATAAACCCTTATTAAGGCATACAAGAAAAAGTAATCATCTTTCTCGCACACAAAACACAAAGAACACTCGATCCAAAAGCTTGAGGCTCTAAAATAGGGAATGAAACTCACTATTTGGAGTGTCCCAAGCGTTGGGGACAAAGACATAAGATTTTCTATTGTCTTATGGTCCCAGGGACCAATGACTCGACTTCTTGAGATAGTCAGATGTGTCAGGACACCAACCCACAATGGGGAGTAAGAGAAAGAAGGGAAGAAATCAGAAACCAATATAAATGCAAAAAGGAATCACCATTGCAAGGAACTCAAAACTCCATGGAAAAGTAAATCATGGTACAAATAACAATTGAATTAGACAAGCACATGAGTTCACCAAGGGATTTTGTAGGAACTCCAATGTTGAGCAAGAAAAGGGGAAATAAAGGCACTACCTCAAATGACCATATTGTCAATCTAGAAAGTATCGTGACACCCAATTAAAGGAATGTGGAGGGCTGGCCACGACTCTGAAGGCCTTTCACTTGTCCTAGGAGTTGAAGAGCCACTACGGATGATGAGAGTCGTGAATAGTAGATGTGAGACTAAGAGGGGTGTAACGGTCGATTGGAAATGAATTTGGGGGTTCACTGATGATGGAGGGATGGATTTATAGGAGACTGATGTCCCATGGGAGAGAGGAGACTAAAAAAGGAGAGAAATAGGTGGTAAATGGGAGAAGGAAGAGGTACCTGATGCTGGAAGAGTTGGTGAATTGAAACCCTTGAAAAGATAGGATGGAAATGTGTGGAATCAAATAAGGAACATCTAACCATAGAAATTGTGAAATTTCTTGGATGGGAAAGAAGAAAACCTATGCCACATACCAAATAGTATGACACACTATTCACGTGCGAGAAGTGTTGTACTCAAGGTAGGATATTATGCATTTTCCACTAGATCTTGATCGAACACTCTTAATGAGGCACTCCATTATTTAAGATGTAGAAACATTATGTGACTATGGACTATAGAAAAAATAGCCTAATCTAATATATAAACAATATAATTGGTATTAATAACTGATACTTTCTTTCCTATTATATTTGAGTGTGTATTAGTTGTCCAATTAAGTCCAAATTTGGTAGGTTAGCTAATTGAAACCCAAGGAACCTGATTTGAGATTAGATTTCACATTTTAAACTTACTTTTTTGAGCTCTAGTAGAATTAGAGTTTAGGATCATTATCTTTATATTGATTATTATATATCTAATTTTTCATCAATATTGATAAGTTAGAATCCTACTAGCTTAACATTTATATCAAAATAGTTACATCATATTCCCATATATGAATCATATTATTTTTCTCAATTACCCAATAAGTCTCTTAATTTCAACATTGACATATATAATGGCATATTATTCCCATCCATTCATATGAAAGATCCAATTATTATTCCATTTCATATATTAATCACATTATACCCCAAATTAGTAATTCATGTGTATTTATTCTCAACCGGTTACTAATTAATCACATCGTAATCATTATGTAGGTATTACTGAACAATGAAGTATGCTTGACATACTTATTGAGTATATGTATTACGTAGTAAATTTGATGAATAATATATGAGGTTAATCATGGGGCTCCAAATGTTACACCAAGAAAAATCCCAAAAGAATAACTTCTAGGTTTAACCAAAAGCAGTGCACTAATTCCCCACTCCACATGAGAAGAAGCTTTATTGTAGTATACTTTATGATAAAAACCAAAGGACATCCTTTTTAAGTATTTATATAGATTTTGATGTAATAAGAGTAATATTTATCACCGAGTAGTTGAAATATTGATTAAACTAAATTGTTTCCAAAAGCAAAAAAGAGTAAAGAAGTGAATAACAGATAATAAAGAGAACTAGGGAATGGGGTTTCGCTACCACCACCTGTGTAATCATCATAATGAGATCAAACTCTTCAATAGTAGTTACTAAATAGTATTTAGTTGTTGCACCCTCACGGGATATAGGTCGTCACTTGACCTAAACTCCCTTGAAACTGACCATCCTTGGAACCCAAGTTCCTAGTTCATTCCAACTAGACTCCCTCACTTACGACCAACCATCTTCACCACATAGTGGATCATAGCCCAATCACCTCACCGTCCCTTTTTGATACCTCAAGGGGATAATAAGATCATTCTAGTACTCTAATGACACTCACAACAACTTGTATATCCATGGTTATAACATATATGCAAAGCAAGTCATCAATTTGCAAGGTAAGGAAATAAGTAGAACAATACTTTATTTAGCAACTATACTATAGAATTCAGATACAAGCTAGAATAAAATATGGGTAGGTGGAGCTAGTCCCCATGCCCCAGAACAAATGTCTACTTGCTCATGGTGAGGGACAATAAGATAAGGATAGATGGAACAATGAAGTGGGCGATCACACCTGGTGCATGGAGACCAATCTCTCCATTATGACTAATGCCTCCTCACTCCCACTAGGGTTTGTGTTACGTACTGTGGCTTCTAATCCCTGACCAAAGACCCTTTATAAATGATGATAGGGGTTCCATTTTATAGATTCATTCTTCTCTTCCAAAACCCTAATGTTGAATGTTTATGGTCAAAGTCATCTAATTGCATGGCCCATACTCGGTCCAACGGGTGACTCATATGGGTTACTCAACTTGGACCTCACATTCGGTTCTCTGGAGGACCAACATGGAGTGAATGATTATGAACTGGATCTTGGGATCACGCGATAGTACAAAAGAATCTAGAAGACTCCGGGTAGAGAGCGGCTTGAGACGGGTGAATGACAGAGCCGATCACTTGACTAGGTGGTTAGAAGGTGATCAAGTGGAAAGTTTTTGGACCTTCTTCCCCCTAAGGTGTACAATCATGAGGCCTTGATTGTCCATCTGGGAATCCTCATACAATTTTGGTTGGTTATGCATAAATGTATATAAATGTGCATTAAAGTTTCGATAAGGAACGATATTGCAACTAAGTGAATGTGAACCTAAAACTAGGAAATAGAAACACACTAGCTCCTAAAAAGTGAGTAAAATAGAATGTAAAATGGGTATAAATACACTCATCAAAGTACCCTGGACTTAATCCTTTGTTGTTCCTGAGTAAAGCAAAATAAAAAGGAAATCAACAACTGATACTATGATTCAAGCCTTCCTCTCCCAATTAAGTAAACCTTGTGGTCCCCTTTCCACCAATTATGATAAAGCGACCCTAATTCCTAGGGGTCACATAGCCACACTTGGATATCTCCCAACTGGGGCTTGTTCCTATAATTACTAGATCCCAAAACTTGTGACAAACTGATTTCATGTCAACAATACTCCTTCTCTTTCTGTAAAAATGAAGTAAGCACAAGTCAGGGCTATTTGGCAATTTGGGGAAATTTTTGATAAGTCCTCTGGGTATGAAAAATTGGATGAACGGGGGAGAACTACAAGCACGAACCTGGTTTTTGGTCTCTCCTCTATTCGACTTCAGACCTTATTTGGGATTTACTTATTTTATTTGTCTCTCCTCTATTCCACTTGAGACCTTCTATTTGTTTGTGGTTACATTGACTGCATGTTTTCTTTTAGGATCATTGGCCTCTTTTATTCATACCATATCTATAGAAAAAAGTAAAAAAGGATGAATATTTATGAAAGGGGTGCCACCCCAGACTTAGGCTTTGACATATGGTTAAATTTAATTTTTGTCCTTTTTCTTATGGATAGAGAAGAGGCATGAGATGATGGAAGAGGAGTGAGAGAAAGAGGTTGACTAGTGCTTCTCTATTTTATTGTTGCATGGGAGTTAGATCATCATATAATATCAATTAATTCAATTAATATAGGATAAACAAGTGTTCACAAATATTGTGGAAGTCATGTTGGAGGCACATTCAGCTTGACTTTTTAGATTCCATCTTCTTATCATCACTTCCAAGGGTAAAGAATGCTTAGTTGTTGTCATCGGGCCCCAGAATTGTTCAAGACATGTTTATTCCATAAAACTTCCTTTTGTGTGGGTTAGCTTAATAAAAAATAAAAGGAAAAATTTCATTCATATATTTCCATTTTTATCATACATCAAAGTGACCGACTAGGTAAAGTCCGCAACTCACATAAAAAATTAAAAAGAAAATGGAAAGCAAGATAAATGCAAATCAAAGATTGATAAGAAATTACATGTAGGAGAAGATAATTGGGGGATTTGAATCTAACCACCCTCCCCTACACTACACTAACCTTTTCTTGTCTCGAGCAAGGCAAAGTCATGATGCAGGGAAGATGTCTTCATGTTTTGAAGATGTGGTCATGTAATAACTGTGATCGACATGCCATTTCTCATTTGCTTGCTATAGAAGATGAATTTGATTCATTTGATGAGCTTGGTGTTTGTAACTCAGCTTCAATATGATACTGTGTCGCACCCATGTTTGTGAGCATTAGTTGTAGAGTATGAAATAGACAATCTTCACGTGTCTTCTCTTTTGCACTTAGTGTTATGGATGTCCAAGTTGTGGCCCTTGGTACTAGAGCATGAACCCTGAACATTTGTTTTGGTGGTAGGTGGAGAAGGAGGTACCAGATCACTACTGTAAAAGTGCTTGATTTGATCGAACAGGTGTTGAAGTTCATAAGTAGTATTAGCTGCCACAAACTTTGCATTAGTAGGCAGTAGTAGTTCAGCTGGAGAATTGTGGAAAATGACTACATAAGTATCTGTATGGGGTCCTGGTTGTAGATTTTTTTTGATATAAGATAGGGGATATCAATCAGGTGTTGATTCTCTTTTTGTTTAAGGATTTCATGTTGGATATCAATGTAGCCCAAAATACGGGATATCACAATTACAATACCACCCTAATTAAGTTTCCCATTGGTGGCACAGGGAGAGTTTTAGCCCAAGTTTTTTGATGAATGTGTTCTTCCAATTAAAAGGGCACTGAAGAAGAACATGTCAGATAGCATAGAGATCATTATTGGTAATGACACCCTGAGTAGAATCCTTGTAAAAGATTGTACGTGAAAACATCCAATGGAGACTCAGATCATAGGGCTATGTATCATTGATGTTTTCATTCTTCTAGGCTTGGGTAAAGATATACTAGTGATTTTGGTCTAGAATTTTCCTACCTTGTAGTCGAGGAGAGGGTAGTGTTGTGAATTACAACTTGACAACCACTCATCATTTGCATCCTAGTATATAATGGCAATAAGTTGGAAAGAGTTGAGCTGGTGATTTTCATTGAATAATTGAAATGCATAGCCAAACCGCCCGTTGACAGTACTTTGCTTTTCAAAGGAGGATAAAAACTCCAGTGTAAGTGTTGGGAAAATCTTCCATGTGTGGTACACAAAGGAACGAATTCATCTTTGGTGAAGAATATCATCTATTGGGTCGTTGGTTCCTCTTTTGCATAGGGTATTGTTGCAGGTCCATTAAGGAATGGTTAACCCAATCCTCTACGTAACTTTATGGAATAAATGTCATTCTTCAGTAAGGAACTCATAGTAGGTAGAAGGAAGTGGAGTAGTTCTATTTTTGACTGGTTGCCATAGTGCTCTGGGGATGAAGGTACTGGTTTGGCCTGGTGGCAAAATCATAAATAGAATTTCAACATCATCTCGCCATGACTTATGACTGTGGTTGTCCACTATGCCCAGAGCAGCTTGTCGAGATGTGGATCGTAGGTTGCGGTGTTGCGGTTGCAGGTGTCGGAAAAAGGTGAGATTTTTGATGTGGTGGCCCAATTTTGGTTGCTCATCCATCGAAGTGGCGTCTGACTTATCACCAGACATGTTGTAGCTTGAGGTTTCACTTTGGTCGTCTGATGATGTAGGGTTGTGTCGGTAGAAACTTGTTGTTTGGTTGTTTTCAAATGGGTGATTGACGGTGAGTCGGTGACTCTATGGGACAAACAATTGTGTTATTTTAGGGTGAAAAGGACTACTGCACCCCTTCTCTCTCTCTCTCCCTTTTTTATTTAAGCAAGGAAAAAAATCGGGTTGCCTCCCAGAAGTGCCTTATTTTTAACGTCATTTGGCTCGACGTAGTGTTGTTTCTATTTGTGGGAGTGACTCCTTTTTATAAGAATAAAATCAATGGTGATTGGGTAGGACATAAAGACTTTGAGATTGATTATGTTATCTAATATTCCATTCCCATTCATCGGGCTTCCTTTGTGAGATAGGAAGTCATTTTATGTGAAGTACTGCTTGATTCATTGATCATTTACAACAAATTCACCTTTTGCTTCATCCCCCAACACATATTTTCCATGAGGATAGATATGTTTTACCACATATGGTCCATACCATCTTGTTTTTATCTTCTTGGAGAAAACCATAACCTTGTGTTATAGACAAGAACTAGGTCTCCCACATTGATGTCATTTCTTCTTATATGATGGTCATGCCAAATTTTAATTTGTTCTTTGTACATGTGTGAACTTTTGTAAGATGATGTTTTGAGTTCGTCTTATTCCTGGATTTGTAGCAATATATTTTCCTTGGCTGCAGATAAATTAAAATTAAGGGCTTGTATTTCACAGCTGGCCTTGTGCTCTATTTCCACTAGAAAGTGGCAAGATTCCAATACACTAGATGAAAAGGAGTTGTTCCTAGTAGTATTTTGAACGCGGTTAGGTAGGCCCATAGGCCGTCACTAAGATGTATGGCCCAATCTTTCTGTGTTTTGTTCATGGCCTTTTCCAGTATTAATTTGATCTGACTGTTGGAGACTTTAATCTGTCTGTTGGTCTAGGGATGGTATGGTGATGTTGTCTTGTGGTTTACTCCGTACCTTTTTAGCAATGATTCAAATTTTCTTTGAATAAAGCGAGAACCCCAATCTGAGATCACAATTTTAGGAACTTCAAATCATGGAAAAAATATGCCTTTAAACATTTTAATGAAGGGCTTTGAGTTGCACAATATTATGGGAATGGCTTCAACCCATTTAGACATGTAATCCTCTACTACCAAAATCTGGAAGAACCTGTAGGATGAAGGAAATGGTCTAATGTAATCGATTCCCAAGGCAACGAAGATTTGTAATTCTCACCATTGTGTGAGGGGCATCTCATCGCGCCTACATATGTTGTGAGATCACAGACACTAGTCACATAGATGAGTATGAGCATATTTGAAGATGGTCAACCAGTTGAAATTGCATTGCAGAACTTTGGTGGCATTCTTCTGGGCTGACATATGCCTGCCCATAGGTCCAGAGTGACAGCATAGTAGGATGTTCTTGGATTCTTCATGGGTGACACATCATCAGTAGATATCATATGCACACAATCAAAAAAGAAATGTTTTGTCCTAGTAGTATTTCTAGACATCGTATAATAATTTCTTCTTACATTTCCCTATAGACAAGTAATTAACATAATAACCAAACCATGGCTAACTTACTTCGAGATGCAGTAGGTGATTATTTGGAAGGGATTCATCAATTATTGTTGCTTTATCATCTTTATGAGTGAGTCCGCTCAAATGATCAGCAACCACATTTTCACTTCCTTTCTTGTCCCTGATTTTGAGATCGAATTCTTACATAAGAAGAATCCATTGAATGAGCCATGGTTTGGCATCCTTCTTTGTCATTAAGTATTGGATGGTCGTGTGATTGGTGTAGACAATGAATTTGAATCCCTCTAAGTAGGATCAAAACTTATGAAAGGCATATACAATGGTCAACATTTCCCTCTCTATTATCGTGTAGTTCTATTGTGCCTCATCGAGGGTCTCAGAAGCATAATAGACAACCTGGTGTTTATTGTCAATGTGTTATCCTAGGATGGCCCCAACCGCATAGTTTCTTGTGTAACACATGATTTTGAAGGGTTGACTTCAATCGGGTGTGCATATAATGGGGGTAGTGGTGAGAGCATTCTTCAGCGTGGTGAATCTTTTCATACATTCTTCACTAAAGTTGAATTCAACTTCTTTCAATAAGAGGTTTGTGAGAGTTTTTGCAATCTTCATGAACTCTTGTATGAATCTTTGATGGAAACTAGTGTGACCAAGAAAATCGCATATCTCCTTCATAGTCTTAGGTAGTGGTAATTTTTCTATTACTTCCACCTTGGAAGAGTCGACTTCAATCCCCTTGCTAGAGATTTTATGACCCAAGACTATGCCCTCATGTAGCATAATGTGGCATTTTCCCAATTTTGGATGAGGTAAGCCCCTTTACACCTAGTGAAAATGATGTCCAGGTTTTTGAGACAATTATCAATGGAATCTCCATAAATAGAAAAGTCATCCGTGAAGACTTCCATGATAGATTCCATAATCCTAGAAAAGATAGATGACATGCAGTACTAGAAAGTAGTTGGAGCATTGCAGATACCAAAAAGGCATGTTTCAAAAGGGATATGTTCCAAAAGGACATGTGAAAGTCGTCTTTTTGTGGTCGTCAAGATGGATTGGAATTTGATAGAACCCTGAGTAGCCGTCCAAATAACAAAAGTATTCATAGTGGGCAAGTTTTTCCAAGACCAAATCAAAGAACTGAAGGGGGTAGTGGTCTTTCCTCGTTGCCTTATTCAACTTGTGGTAATTGATGCACATTATGCATCTCTTAGTTGTTTGCATCGATATGAGTTCCCCTTGGTCATTCTGAACAATTGTTGTTCGGCCTTTCTTATGTACCACATGAACAATACTTACCCATTGGGAATCAGATATTTGCTATATGATTCATGCACATAGGAGTTTTATCCCTTCCTTCCATATGACTTCCTCCCTATTTGGGTTGAATTTGAGTTAAGGGTCGCTTGAGGGTTTATGGTCTTATATCATTGGTATCTTATGCATACACATAGCAATGCTGACCCTGGTGAGATCACTCATGTTGTACCCCAGGGACTTCTTCCCTTTTCTTAATACTGTCATCAGCTTTCCTTCTTATTTCAGGTTGAGCTTGGAGTTGATTATGATTGGACATAGATTTCCCTCATCGAAGAATTGATATTTAAGTCCTTTAAATAGACTCTTCAACTCATGTGTCTCCTATTGTGAGACCTCTTGAGAGATTTTCTAGGCCATCCTAAAATCATTAAAGGTTTTCAAATGTCTTTCATCTACTTCCATGGTGTCCAAATGATTTAAATACATGACTACTCAACGGGTGTAATGAACCCGCCTCCCAGTAACCCCCAATTAAGGGAGACCAAGAGGTCAGAGCTATTATCCCAAATAATAGGATCAAAGGTTCGACAAATAATCAATAACAATTATCAAATTCCTCTAACTAAGCTGAAAGGCTGTAATAAAATAAAACTTTACATATCGTTTTTTTCAAACTGAGGGTAACTACTTCTATCCATAACTGGAGTCTATTCTAACTAATCCTCCTCTGTACTTTAATCCTCATTTAAATCAACATATGCCACTTTACTATTTGTTCTTTTCACTTGTACCTAAAATGCTGACAAACAAAACGTCAATTAGCATAAAGCTGGTATGTGGGGGAAACAATAATCGTGCAATTAACTTGTAACAACATATTGCAGTCAAATATGATTTAACAAATAACTTTATGTTTTCAACATAACTGCTCAATCCTTACATACCCTAACCTATGCGTTGTCCCTACAGTGGACCTATATGCTACCTCCCTTATGGCAGATCCCCATTTAACCCCTCATGATCCTACCTAACAGGTGACTCAATTTCTAGGGTTGAGACACATGGCACTACCCATAGGTAGCCCACTCCTTAACTCATGGTATGATACAGAGTTGCATGGCACTACATGTAGGTAGCCCAATCCCTAACTCTTGATAGCCTTGACCTTGCTCTAGGTTACCCCTTTTTAGCATTTGCAAAGCCTCAAAGGAGGACCAGGATCTGAGCCAGTCATGTATGCATATTTATGGTGATAGTCATAGTCACATTATAGTTGCATGAAATAAAAGTCATCCAAGCAATTATTTTTAGGCAACCGATAAAACAACCGGGAATCACCGTGAAACTAAAGTGATTATCCGTAAGCGTAACCACATACCTGTCAGGCTGATTTGAGATAGAATAATCCAATCAAGAAATCCAAATAGGCAAGCAAGCACATTATGAGATCCTAAAATATGCATACAATTTCCTATTATTAATCATGCCTTCAAGATCTACTAAACCTAGCTCGCTTCCTAGGGTTTCTAGTCCACTTTTAGGGTTTTTATTGCAATTAGGGTTTCCCTTCATCTCTTACTATTTTAAACCCTAATTATCTCATCTATTCTTCATGAAAGATACTAAGGTTATCTTTAAACAACATATAACCCCGATATCAGAAAAAGCATAATTAACCATAAATTAAGTCCATTAAGCCTCTTCTACATTAAAGCTTCCATTTTTATACTTTTAATTCATTAAAAGATCATTATGCTCATTTATCATCAATTCATAGTTCATTATGATCTAATTCACATATGCACTCTATTTGTCATTAATTCTACCTTTATCCATTAGAAAACCCTAATTACTACAATAAGGGTATTTATCCACAATTAGGAACTTTTATACTCAAAATAGCTTAGAATTATCGTATCTCAACTTTAATCATGAAATAGAACAATTAAAGCTGTTAAGAATCATATTTACTAATATTTGGGTTTCAAGGCCCATTAAAGCATATTTATGCACATGAAACTCTAAATTAACCAATTATGTGCAAAGTTTATCTCTTTTGTTCTTAATGTACCTTTTTACAATTAATAGGTTAATATCAACTTTAATCATCCATTAAACCCTACTAAATACATTAATCATCTCAAAATAGGGTTTCTTAATCTTTAATTCATTAAAGTTGATAACTTACACTACTTTTTGAATAGCAAGAGGAATTAGCCTCTAAAACCATTTTTAATGAATTCCTCTCATTTTGTCTAAGTAATTTTCATATTTTATGCGTACCCATCCGAGCTACTGATATTTAATACGATTTTTGCAAGATATTACTTACCAGAGCCAATCAGAGCGTGCCACATCACTCATTGCAAGCAACGTTGCTGGTTTTTGGAAACATAACTAAAAGTCATCTTTGTCGTTGGTTAAGTGGGTTGGCTCTTCAGCCCACGGAGGGAAAATCAGTCCAAAGGCACATGTGCTTCTTCTTCCTCACGCTAACCTAGCGCTGCCGCGATTGCAGTCAAATGGGGGGTCTTCTCCACCTCCCTACAGCTGGAGCTTGCCGCCAAATGTTGCCCTGACTCCGCAGCACCCCTGCGCATGCAGGGAGATTCAAGGCCACGACCAAGATTCCCGATCCTACGTGAGCCAAGCTCATGATTGCTGTAGGTTTGTAGGCCTTCGGTAGCAGCTGCCCGAAGATGGGAGTGTGGGAAAGATAGTCGTCCCTTCCTGGGTTGTCGTGGGAGCTTTGTGCCTCCCTTGAGACCCATCGTAGCTCTCTTTTTGTCCCCTCACAACATTACATCTTACAATTAGGGTTTAAATGAATAGGAAGATGGGAGAGAGAGAAGGGGCTTGGGATTCTCTAAAACTCGAGCCAAAGGCTCTACCCCTTATATAGGGGAGGGTATCAACGCCCGAAGATACTTTCCCACGAATAAACACTGTCCTTTTCCAACTTGGAACCCTATTACTTCATGAAGAAGAAATCGTCTCTCTCTAAAAAGAAAATCTTTGATATTCTTTACTCCTTAGATATTAGAATTTCGAAAATTACCTCTTTTATTCTCTTTGTACTTGTCTTTTAATCCATTGGCCATGAAATTATATTTTCTTTTAGTAGAAAATACTTCTTTTTTATCAATACCACAAAATTCATTAATAATGTATCACATTATCCTCTTATTTTGCATTATTGGTATTTTCTCTTTCTCTCTTCTCCATTAGGGCTCCTTGGACCCCAAGAAACTCTAAAATTTCAAAATTCCTTTTTAAGGATACTTACTATCCTTCTAGATGCATCTATATTCATTATTTCACATTATCTTATTTATTTCTTATTAAAATATCTCTTTTTGAGGATTTCTCTTTATATTTATTTTTATTTTCCTCATTGGCATTCCATTTAACATTAGGAATCCTTTGGATACGAAAATCCATCAAGGGTAACTCAATTATACCTCTTTTCACTTATTTCCCACATTTTATCATTGTTTTCAATTTCTTTCTTAATAAAGAAATATTTAATTGATCTTTTCATTTTATTTTTGCATTATCTTTGCAACTTTAGACTCCTCGGAACCTAAGGGGCATGAAATCCACCTATGTATTATATACTTTTGCTTTCTAGAGGTTTCTACATCTTTTTTTTTCTCCATTTCTTATTAATAATGAAGTTCCTTTTGTCTTTTCCTTGTTATTGGGCCTAATAGCCAATAAAGCCCACAAGACAACCAACAAGGCTATTGTAAACGAAACTCGTTTATTTGAGACAAATTATATCATTACTTGTTCCAATATCTTTAATATGAGAAATTGCATTTCTCCCCAAATGAACCCAAAAATTGGGGTTGTAACAGGGGGCTTCCTCATTGGCTTTATCACCATCAAGAGCTACTTGTAGGGGATCTTCATGAGATGTTTGCTAAGATGATTCATTTCTTTGACACAGTCTACTAAAATGACTTCTACAGTGAAGTTGGGGGCGTTCAAACTATCGAGGACTCGGTACTCAAGAGTTTCTCTTCCTAGCTGCAACAGAAGTGTTCCTGCTTCAACATCAATTAAAGACTGTGTTGTGGCCAAGAATGGTCTTCCAAAATTCAGCAGATGCAGATCATCTTCTTTGAAGTATGTGATCAAAAAATCACATGGGATATAGGTATTCTTCAATTTGAAGGGAACATCTTCTACTATCCCTATAGGCTTCGTTGTAGAGGCATCGAACAAGTGAATAGTCATAGCAGTTGGCAGGAGATCAATAAATCCTAGACGCCAGCATAGAGTATATGGCATTATGGATTATTTGCGCCTAGCCAGTCCCTTGCGAAAAGTGTCAACCCCTAGGAAACAGTCTTATCCCGAACAAACCTGGGTCTTTATACTTCTGAGGAATCTGGTTTTGAACTATTTCGGAGGCCATTTTTTCCATCTTTACTATTTCACATTCTTCATTCATATATTTCCTAGAGAGAAGGGTCTTAAGATATTTGGACCAAGTTGGCATTTCATCCAGTGCTTCAAGGAGTGTAATATATACATGGAGTTTTTTCATTGTGTCTTTAAATTTTATAAATCAATCGTTCAACTTAGTTTGTTTTAGACATCATGTGTATGGTATACATGGTTTCAATAAACGTGCGTCAGAGTTCGTTGGTGGCTCAGAGTTGACCATTGATGTTATATTGGTCATATTTTCATCGATTTTTGATTGGACCATTGTTGTAGGTGGATTTCCTATCGGGGCTTCCACTAGACAGACCATTGGGGAAATAATTTGGCTAACTCAGCACTTCAATTAAAGTATATTCATTTCTACTGGGAGGGGTAGGGGTGCAGAATACATGTTTCCCGACCTAGTCATAATTGTATTTAACTACTATGGTTGCTTGAGGTTTCTTTAGGGCTATCCTGTGTTTGTGTCCACTGGGGGCGGCTGACTGGTTTCCAAACAGGCAGTCTAGGATTCAAACACCTTTTGATTAGTTGTCACATTAGCAAGTTGGGTCTGATTTGAAACCATCATCTTTTGAAGTGTCTTTATTGGGTCTTGTTCCAGTATGGTCCATACTTGTAATGGCAGTGTCTGTTGTGACTTCTAATAGTCCTGAGTGGAAACATTATATTTAAAGACTTCCTAATTATGAGCACTCAAATGGAGGGAATGTGTTGTGTTATGATTCATTGCATGACAAAGTTCACAGGTTTGAGTGATAATTTGTACTTGGGGGAGTTAGTTCTTCCTTTGGTATGTGTTGAAGGATTTTTCAAGGTTGTATTGCTTGATTGAGACGTACTCAATGATTTAAAAATAGATTCAATTATGAATGATTTTTTGTTGAGACTTTTTCAAGAATGTTCTTACCTGAAGTTTTGTCCAGTGAGTCTAATTTTTGGTTGCAAGCTCAACTGTTCTTAACACACTGTCAAAGCTCTATTGCATGAAATTTCCATTATAGGAAGAGTCAATGAACTTCTTTGTCTCATTGTCTACCCCCTTATACATGGATTCAATGACCTGATTCTCGGGGATGTGGTGGTGTGGACATTTTCGTAGGAGATCATTAAATTATTCCCATTCTTCATACATGGATTCTTTAGGCTCCTAATTGAACCTTGTGATTTGTCCTCAAATCGATTATGTCATCGAAGGGGGGTAGAATTTCTCTCAAAACTTGTTTTATAAGACTTCCCACGTAGTGATTAGGTCCCCTCGAAGAGCATTGTACCATGTTCTAGCTTTGTCAGTCAGGGAATATCTAAAAAGTTGTGGTCGTATAGCACCGTTAGTAGCTTTGGACAGCTTCATCATCAAAAAAAGATTGATGAATTTAAGGAGATGATCCTGATAATAATCTCCAATCCTTTCTATAAAGGCAGAGTTTTGCAATAGGCTAACCCATTGGACTCTGATCTCGGTCGTTTTTCCTAGAGGTTGGACTGGATGACGAAAGCTGATACCATTAGAGAATGAGAAATCTTGTAATTCTTTTGGATGTTATGCATCTTGAGCGGTTTCTAGATTGGTTTTGAACTTAGCTTCCACCTATTCTCTAGCTTCTGCTGGGAGTAATTCTCATTGGGCCACAATAGATAAATTGATGCACGCTTGGATAACTTCTTCTGCATCTGCTACATCCGCCATGGTCTTCTCATTGCGAAGTTTTCTAAGGGTTTTCTCAATTTCAAGATCGAATAGCAATCTTGAATCTATACTTTTGGATCTTGGCATATGCTAAGAGTACTTTAAAAGAGGTAGGATGATCATAAGTGGTGTGTCTAATTTTAGAAGATTTTCACTATTATCAAGAAAAATGAATAAAAAGAAAAACCCTAATTACACATATACTTATGAAAATATTTAACTATAGTTTTCCCTGGCAACGATGCCAATTTTTGATGGGGCTCCAAATGTCTCACCAAGAAAAATCATCAAAGAGTAATTTCTAGGTTTAACCAAAAGCGTTGTTGTAATTCCCACTCCACGTGAACAGAAGGCCTATTGAAGTATACTTTAGGATTGAGCCCAAAGGACAACCTTTTTAAGTAGTTATATAAATTCATAAGTATTAAGAGTAATATTTATCACTGAGTAGTTGAAAGATTGATTAAACTAAACTATTTCCAAAAGTAACAGACACTAAAGAAGTTAATAACAAATAATAAAGAGAATTAGGGCATGGGGTTTCTCTATGAATGCTTGCATAATTATCCAAACGAGATCTAACTCTTGAATGGCAGTTATTAAATAGAGGTTTAGATGGTGCAATCTCACATGATACGGGTTATAACGTGGCCTAAACTCCCTTGGAACCGAGAATCCTTTGCACCCAAGTTCCTAGTTCATTCCAACTAAACTCCCTAACTTACGACTGACCATCATTGACATGTAGCAGATTGTAGCTGAATCACCTCACCATCCCTTGTTAACACCTCAGGGGGATAATGAGATTGTTATAGTGTTATGATCACACTCACAATAACTTGCATATCCAGGATTATAATATATATGTGAAGCAAGTCATCAATTTGCAAGTCAAGGAAATAAGAAGAAAAACACTTTATTTAGCAACTATATTATAGAGTTTAGATCCAAGCTAGAAAAAAATTAGGTAGATGGGGCTAGTCCCCACATCCCAACACAAGCATCTTCTCACTCATGCTGAGGGATAACCACATAAGGATATAAGGAATCATGAAGATGCCCTTGACGCTTGGTGTTTAAAAACCAATCTCTTCGATGTGGTCACCGCCTCCTCACTCCTGTTGGTGTGTTGTGCAATATGGCTTCTAATCACCGACTAGATACACTTTAAAATGGTTGATAGGGGTTCCATTTTATAGATGCATTCCTCAATGCCTAAACCCTAATGTTGAATGCTTGTGGTCAAAGGGATCTATTTGCATGGATTGTACTCGGTCCAACTACTAGTTCGCGTGGTTTACACAATTGGGACCTCACATCAAGTTCTCTGGCAGACCAACATGGAGTGAACTGGAGTGGATTGTATGTTGGGAGTGTGTGTCAATATAGAAGAATCCATAAGACTCTGGGTAGAGAGTGGATCGAGTTGGGATAATGTAAGATTCATTTGCTTGACTAGGCAGGTGGAAGGTGATCAAATGGAAAGTTTTCGTGCCTTCCTTTCCGTGAGTTGTAGCATCATGAGGGCTGTATTTTCCACATAGGTGTTGACATCAAATTTTGGCTGGTTCTGTGTAAAATGTATATAAAATGTATTAAAGTTCAAAAAAAGAAAGATAATTGCAATTGAGTGAATATGAAATTAAAACTAGAAAATAGAAACACAATAGTCCCTAAAAAGCGATTAAAATAGCATGTAAAAATGGTTATAAATAAACTCATCTGCTAACTTGACACTTGGTGTTACTAATGCACCATATGCGGTACCAATCATGCATAGGTAACAATTTAGGTCAAATTGATCACCACTATTTTTAGGTATAGGGTTAGGTTCTTTATATCCTTTTAATCATCATAGAGGGTTTATAGATTCATGGTATGGTTAGGGTTTACACTAGAGTTTCAATTTTAAATGTGCATTGACGTTCATTAGGGTTTATCTGAAACCTTGTCTAGGCAAAACTGTAGATCTAAAAATGCAAGCATCCTATCCAAGGGATTAGGGTTCCCAAAGTTAGAAGGTTAGGTTTCGTTATGTTACAACACTCCACCCCTTAAAGAGGATTTCATCCTCAAAATCAGCATATATACCAACTAACTAACTACTACATCGACACCATAAAAAGGTCAACCTAATAAGTCAAATGATACAACACCAAATGTATTAGGGTTTTAGACCACAAATAGGGGTATGTTTAGGGTATTCATAAATCATGCCTCCAACTAAAAATCATAACCACCTAGGGTTGAGTTTTAGATCCTTGTGTTTCTAAACTTGCAACCATAAAGTTCAGATAAGCATCCATTAAGTCACAGGGTAACCAAACTACATAACCTAATGGGGTGGAAGAGGGTAAGGCTGCCACACCTTTAACACATGACACACCTTCCAATCTTACACTTCATATACATAAGTAGGGTTTCATATTTCAATTCTAACTAATTCTTGGATTTCACACCAATACTTCTAAATCTCTTCATTGTGACTTAGTTCAAGACAAGGTTGGTAAAATCTAGAAAACCATTTTTGTACATATAGTTTTATAAAGAAAAATAAAGATATGGAAAAAGTCTGTGACATGAAACTTAAGATAGTCACAAATTAATGCGGTAACTAAGTCATTAATTTCTATAGTAAGATCTCCTTATCAACTTCTTTCTTTTTCTCACAACCTAATCTCATACTATAATCAAATTTCATAAAATCAAGAAGATATATCCTAATCAGCCTAATTTATAGGATATGATCCTATGGGTGCCATAAGATTAGGGTTTACTCTTCAAAATCATTCATAGTTTTCTACATCTTTCTTTTATCATCTCATGAACATCATATGAATATTCTAGGGTAAAACTTTTACCTTAGATGGTTTCCATGTAGGGTAGGGGTTCCATTTAGGGAGATAAAATTGAAATTGTCATAATCTGACTGCCTTGGATCTGATACCATCTTGTATGGAGTCTTATCAGAGATCGGATACACTTCTCACTAAAATAAAATAAGAGTCATCATCCATAACAAACACATACCAAAAAAATTGGTTGATGAATAACTAATGTATAATTTTTTTATCATAAAAATCAAAGTATAGAAATAGAAATAAATGTAATGACTATTTACAAATTACAAGATCATATAACAATCTTCCACTAGGTCCTTACATGAAGGAAACAACTTAAATATCTAAGAAGATGTATATCCAAACTTTTCAAGTCTATATCCCAAGAGTCAACTCTACTGAGCAAGTACAAGTCATCATGTCAATTCTCCATGTCCTTCACCTAAGGTGTTGAAATCATACCCCATAAGAGAAGCAAAAGTGGAAGTTGTAAGCATAGAAATGTCAGTATGAGCATGTTAGTAGGGATTGGGACATATTAGAAGAAGGACAACAATATATTTATCAAGGCTTCTATTAAAAGAGGGAAATAGAACATCCAGATGGTTATCAAAGAGAATAATTCAAAGTATGTACAAGATGCACTTGCCATACATATTATACAAACATGTTCAACATAAATACAACCAAATACATTATGACATATAATATGTCATCAGTAATAAATAATCTACATGCAAGTGAGATAAAAATAGTACTAGTGAAATTTAAACAAACAATGGTAGTTAAAGCACATAATCTAAAACCTAATAGAGAATGTCACATAACCAAACTCCCCAATATATAAAAGTGGGCACAAAACCCAGGTATGGGGAATATAACCTCCACCCAAAAACATAACATGAGCAAATAACCCAAAAACCAAAGCACTTCTAGCACTCTAGGTCTACTGAATCAGCAAGCATGCAATATAATAGAGATAAGTGAAAGTTTAATCATAATATTGTTTGAATGAAATTTGTATCACCAAAATTGAACATATAATACCTTCACCACATAGTTGACAAGTTATTGTTCCATATCACAATAAGGAATATATTAAAGAAGGATGTACAAAATATGCCTTTACAGTCCCACAACCATATCCATCAATTTAATAAGATTGGAAGATCAACATCAGCATATAGTCACTCATATGAGTCAACATCTCAAAAGATAGAGAATTGTATATGTTAATACGTTCAAAGAACTAATAGTGAGAGAATGAGAGAGAGAGAAAAAAATGGTTATTTTTCTCAATATGATTATCAAGGGATGCAACATACATGACGAGAGAGAAAATAGGTCAATTTCTAAATGTAGAATCCAAGAGATGCAACATACCTCAAAAATGCATGTCAATGGTCAAGGTCCAAAACCTAGATCACATCAAGGTATTTCCTCATGTATAATCACATTGAATACCTATATAGTTATTTAATGTGTAAAATATGAACCCATAATTATAAACCCTTATTATAGTTTGATTTAGGTTGTGATTTATATTTTTTAGTTGAGTAAAAATTTGTGATTCCAATAAGTATTTATTTGTGTTTTTTTACAAATATATTAGTTATTATGGATTTTCCTAGATAATATGACTTACATAATCTATTAATAAAAATGTAAACAAGTATCGATATACCCCTAAATATGCATCAATAATTAGATGTGTGCATGGTACATCAGTAATTTTCCTTTTGATCAAAAGTGTGTGATATTAAAAGAAATGGTTGCGAATGAACCTAAAATCCTATGAGGCATGTGACAAAAATTAAATCAAACCATGGTAAAGGAGTAAAAGAAAAGGTGATTATCTTCCTTGCACACAAACCACCAAGAACATCCAATCCAATATCTCGAGGATCGAAAGTAGAGAACTAAACTCAAGATTTGGAGTGCCCCAAGGGCTGGGGAAAAAGCCATTAGCTTTCCTAGAGTCTTCCGGTCCAAGCAACACATGACTCGGATTCTTGAGATAGTTGGAGGTATCAAGACAATGAACCTCTATGGAGAGCAAGAGCAAGAAGGGAAGAAAATGGCAATCCGTATAAACGTAGTGAGGAATCACCTTTGTAGGGAACTTGAAACTCCATGCCAAAGTCAACTGTAGTACAAACAACAATTCAACTAGACAAACACATGAGTTCAACAATGGATTTCACAAAACCACAAACAATGAGTGAGAAAAGGGGAAATGAATGTGCTACCTCATGTGACCAAATTGCTGATGAAAAAATCATCACAGACACCAACTGAAGGAAATAGAGGGTTGGCCAAAACCCTGAAGGCCTAGACCTTGTCATAGAAGTTGAAGAGCCACTAGGGATGATGGGAGATGGGGAAAGTAGGTGATGAACTAAGAGGAGAGTAATTATAAGGACATAACTTTTAGCGACTCCCAATTAAGGAAACACCTTCAAGTTGAGAGTGATTACCTAAATTTCCAAGGATTCACATTAGGCAAATAACAAATAATAGTAAATAATTTCCATTGTTTCAAAAATATTGTTTACAAAGTATGAATTGATGCTCCTATAAGGAGTTACATGAATTTCTTATATAAGAAGAAGTATCTATATAATTCTCCTTTTATTTAGCTTTGATGTCTTCAGTGGATTTCATATGGACCATCACATCTTTTTACCTTCATGTATGACATCTACCTAAAACGACGTGAAACAAAACGTGACTCAACAGATTGTTATACCGTGTATGTAGGTTCATGCATAAGTGTGCAAGTGCATAACAACATATAATTAGTCAATTACTCAAAAATAAGAAGTTCCATTTTATTCATATAATACTCATAGTGGCATTATAATTGAACATAATATAAATAAATATCCAACAATTTATTTAGTCAAACTTTGATAAATGATCAACAAATGATATTGTGGGTAGTCATAATCCTAACCATGTACCTCAATGTCGAACCATGTACATTATGAAATCATACTTCAACTACTTTAGCCATATCATCAATAAAGAATAAAAAGATTAATCCAAGCAATCAACATCTAATTTGCATGTATGTGAATCCTAAAGTGTCACCATCATATTATTCAAATCAAACCCTACTGGAGTCATAATATAGGGTTTTAAGTTATGCTCGGGTTTGGAAAAGGAATAAGGGTACAAACCCTAGTTTCATAATATATTAATTACTAGGTGAAAACCCTAATTGTTATATACATCATATCCTTTCATTATGAACACTTCGATGATGTTAAGTTCATTAAAATTATCACAAGTTATGATTTTTAGCCTGAGTTCTTCATATGGATGATTATTCACATTAGAAACTCTAATTGTCATCATTATTGTCATAATCATGTTAAATCACCATTATATTCCACATTACCAGTTTATATCTCAAAGAATCATATTTAACATGATTAGCAACCTATTCAGCAAAAAATTAGGGTTTATAGGCGTTAATCAACACTTTAATACATATTATCACCTAGTTTTAGAATTGGGTTCAGAATTAGGAAACAATAATATTTAATTCACATTTCTCTCATTTTCGCGATCAATTTTCATATATAACTTGTCTCTATTTGATCATCCTAGTAATTACTATGATTTTTATAAAATAAAGATAACCAGATCACTCAAAGAGTTCCACATCAGTAATTAGTACCTTCTATTCAGTTTACACGCAGCTTCATCCTAGACAATTGGCACCCACCATCACAGCCTCATAATTTTGTAGGAGAATGCTGAGGACTACGGTAAAATGATTATGCTAGTCTTGAGCCTCATGTATGTCTTCTGGGGCACTCACTTCATTTCACCCTATGTCATCTTCTTCCTCACGATATTGCCAAATCATGTGTCTAGGCGAATCAACATGAGTGTTGACTTTATAGTCTAGGGTGTCAGGGAGTTATGGATAAGAGAAGAATCATCCATGATACCTTGTCGAAAACCCGGCAGTGGTCTCTGCTCAGGCTAGAGAAAGCAGGAACGGGAAGGGTTGAAGATGAATGGTAGGGGAATACAAGGGGTTGTGCGACTGTAGGCATGAACTGGGGAGGCAGTCTCCCGTAATCTGGGGGGCATGGGTGGCAGACGTCTTGATTCTGTAGGAGGGATATGAGCCTTATATATGTAAATATGTTGATGGTATCAAGGATTGTTTCCATCTCGAAGACCTATTTGTAAACCAAGTTTGGGCATTTTCCAAACCAATGTTATTAGAAATAAAGTCAGAGCTAGGAAGATCAAGTTTGGGCATTTTCCAAACCAATGTTGTTAGCAATAAAGTCAAAGCTAGGAAAATCAAGTTTGGGAATTTTCACACCAATGCTATTAGAAATAAAGTAGGATCTAGGAAGGTTCATCTTCCTCTCCCAATTCTAACAAAATTGGTTTTGTGGGGTTTGGTGAAGGGTAGATAAAAATTGGGAGAGTAGATCGGATGTGAACATGGCTCCTTTCCTAAAAGCACTCGAGGTAGAAGATGGGGTTTAGGCCATCAATCCTAGGTTGGAAGGTCCTCAGGTCTTGTAACATATAAGGGGTCGGGACTAAGGTCCTTTTCATTAAATGTGACAAATATCACAATTAAACCAGTAACCTTTTACTTTATGGAAATCTATAAAATCCATAACTCTCTCCTCTAATTGATATTGAATTATGAGGGAAACCTTTTGACAAATAAATCTCAGTTTGGGCAGGGCCGGGTATTAATGTGAAGGTCTTACATGCCCTTTTCTCTATTAAAAAGAAATATAATTTATTTATTTCAAGTAGGTCCTTCTATCTTCATGATTTTCTATAATCTTGTAGGAACCTCCTTTTTCTACAAAACTTGGAAACAAATTCACTAAAGTCATTCCCAACCTTATCTATTTCGTGAGATTTATTGGGATAACTTTTGCACACAAAACATGCTCTTTTAGGATATCTTTAATTTAATTACCCACACCAGTTGGAAAGTCATTTTTCTTCCAAATTCTAGAATTCTCTTTTTTTTCATTATTATTTCCAAGTATGCCAAAGGTCAGGCCGATATAATGCTATTTTTTGCCTCAAACATTGTGTTTCCATACTGTGTTAGATAAGTACTCTATTAATGATCTAAAATACAACATATCCTTAATTTCTTTTAGAAACTTGCTTATTATTTCATATTTCAGTTGTCTAATAATTCAAAAAGTCAGTATGCTTATTTATGTATGAAATCTCTATTACTTTATCTTGTTCCCAAAGGACCTATTTGCAAAGCAAATAGTCTCATGGGCCTACTTGGGCCATGGGTTGCACCCATGCCACAATGTGGTTAATCATTGTTATTCTATTAATTACAACTTGGGAATTTGTTTAAAAAATTAAGTCTTATATTTCAAATTCAACAAAATTTGAGGATATTATAGTAATTCTTATGACCCACACTTTCAGCTTTATCAACTAATTAGGATTTACATGGTAGAATAAATGCTTCACTAGAGTGATCACTGTTTAAGATTGATTTATAATGAGTGTCTATTTATGATGTTTTCAAACCTAACTAGATACTCTCAACCTACTTTTATTTTGAATAATTAGAATTTTAGGGGTGTACCCTAGTCAGACAAAATTAGGATTTTGATAGTATATGAAATTTTTAATAAATACAATGGTGTAGATAATTATTTTTAATAATTTATAGGTAAATTGGATTTATTTGTAACTTTTAATATGATTTGGACAAATAAATTATGTGTGTTAGTACAAATTTGCATAATATAAGGATGAATCTGTTGTTTGGTCGAACTACAATTTGACTGTAGACTGCAATATAGTAGTGTACTATTTGATTTTTAGTTATTTATATGTAACTTTGAATTTGTTGAATCTTTTACTGGAGCTCTAAAATTTTATTAGAGACAACATCATACATTTTCATAATTCTTTTAGACTTGTGACTTATTCATATACAATTCGTAGTAAAGGTTTTATGACTAAAATTCTTCAAAAATAAAAGAATATATAAGATAGGTTAATTAGCAATTGCTCCAAGCACCATAACTGCTCTATATGGGTAACCTAACACACTAGTATCTCCATTTCTTTATTCATTCCATAGGAAGGAAATAACAAAGAGAGGGAGAGAGTTAAGGTTTCAATAGAATTATGCAAAGATGACGATCTAGGGTTTAATATTCCAAGGGTTTATGAAATCAAGTAAGTTGGTCATGTTTAGATAGATATTCTTGGTTAGTCTTCTCTTTAATATATATATTTCATCCCTCCTCTAATTTAAATCAGTAGGATATCAAATTGCCATCTTTTCTCTTTATTTCTCCCCAATCTTCATTGCTAGGGCTCTTGAGTTGCAAGGAGGAAGAAAGAGACTAATTACTTAATGTTTGATATGGATTCAATGAGATCAGTTCTTGGTCTATGTTTTTAAGGTTTTTTCACTCCTTAGGCGAGGGTACTTCCATTTAACAATAGATTTTACTAAAATGGATTGAATTCACTATTATATGTAGTTTTTCTATATGTGGACATAAACCCTAAATTTACTTTTCAGTTCTAGATTTTACAATATGATTTAGAAATGGATACAAATCATCAAGACTAGAATTCTTAAAGTTATTTTAGAAGTTACAAAAATACATTGAAACCTGAGTTTCAAGTTATATATAAATTTGAAAAATATATCTAAGTATAAAATGTGACTGATTTGAATCTTCTTGTATACTTTTAAATTGTTTTATATGAATGTTTAGTATAGATTTACCCATTATTAGTTAGGGATTAAGTTGAGATTATCAATGAGTTTTTCATATCTTAGTAACGAGAGTGTAACCCGAGACAAGTTAAGATTTGGGGGTTTGTGAATAAACAGAATGGAAGTCAGTCAACATGACTCATTTGAAGAATTTTTAGTTTATTTTATAAGTCTATTCTTAATGCATGATATTTCAGTGAATGGTGTAGAAGTCCTAGTTCAATTTCATACCAGGGTTTCATATAAATATTTATTTGTATGTGAGCTAGTAGAAAGAGTTCTTTTACCAGTTAAAGTTTATGATGCAGAAAATTTTTATATTTGAGTCTTTTTATTTGTGAATGAGGCAAATGAATCCTAAGAACATGGTATTTAGCAAATAAAATATATTTATTTCTATGTTTATCAATATGATAGGTGGAGCAGTGCAATAGCTCAATTTGTAGTACATAGATAAGGTATGAAAATAAATATTTATAGAGTTAAGTTAAAAATTATTGATTAAATGATGGATAGTGAATTTAAAGAGTGAATTAGACCCCAGATGCCCTGAACTCAGTAGAATCCTTCACAGGAGGCATGTGTTGTGATGAGGAAACATTCAATCTTACTAGAGGATAAGTCAAAATTGAGATACCTTGATCATATTGCATAAGGGTGAGAGGTTTAAGCCAGTGAGGGAAGTCGCCTTGTAATAGTTTGGTACCCAACAATACTCAAAGATACCAGTGATACATGTGATTCTTGTCAGGTGGTTGGCCCGAGTGAAGCGAACAACG
Source organism: Alisma plantago-aquatica (assembly GCA_963693085.1). Lineage (NCBI taxonomy): Eukaryota > Viridiplantae > Streptophyta > Magnoliopsida > Alismatales > Alismataceae > Alisma > Alisma plantago-aquatica. The sequence continues at coordinate 1,897,588,984 of OY856409.1, read as the reverse complement.
TAGAGATAGAAAGTGTTTTGACTCTCTGCATGTGTATCAAGGTTTAAAGGAGTCTAGATATTCCACCGGTCTGACTAGCCATTGAGAGTCAGACATGATGCCTACAGCATACGACGTAGTATGAGATTTTAGACTTAGAATACCAGACATCCTTCTAAGTCTTATTTAATGAAATCATATCTTGTTTTGATGCTTTCACATGTCATGGTATGCTTCATGTGTGTTCAAGGCATAAAAAGGTCAATTAGAGATTAATCAAGTGTATTCAATTAGCGATTTATCCTTTATAGTTATATGGAGTAACTTTCCATTTGTATATTGACAAATGACTAGTTCCCTTTGACTTTAATCAAATATGTTCAGATGTTAATTTACTCCTTGTAGCTATCTAAAGCAACCATATTATCTATATGTTTGTTAATGTCAACTTCCTATATAGATATTTACTTTTCAATTTAAAATTTAGTTTCTCAAGATTCTATCTTTAACTATTTAAGTGGTTTAAATTGTTTCTTTGTAACATCCAAACTTTTAAATAAAATAAGTTTATAATTGCAAATTTCCAACTATATTAAAACTTGGAATTTAATGCAAGTTACCCTAAAATTTGAATAAAAGTAAGTTTATAATCCTAGTAGAAATAAAAATCCAAACCTTGGACCTCAACAAATATAACACCAATAAATAATCTTCGCATTAAGAAAGAAGTAACATGATTTCTCCTTCCTTCCCTTTTCATGATACAGTTAGATCAACATTGATAAATATCCTAGAAGACCAAATTATATCCAAAGCCTAAGCATAATGCACTTTCTTTCTCCTCTATATATCATTATCATCATTAATGTGTTCTCCCATAATGAAACCCAAATTGAGCTAATGTGTATACCTTCAACCAACTGAACCTAAGTAATGCAATATGAACTTTTTGAAAGACATGAGAAGTTAATATGATCTTAATTAAGAAATATTAAATATAATACTAATAAGTATGAGAATAATGATCCTAATTCCTAATTATATTAGAACCCATACAAAGAAACTCCAAAAGTAAAATTTAACTTCAAAATTGGGTTATTTGGATCCCAATTAGCTTATATGTCAAATTTAGGTGTAAATGGACCTTGTTTGACCCCTCTAATATTTTTTAAAGATTTATGTGAAGTTTTGGAAACAAAATTAATGTCACACTTATGACCCTAGTTATCCATGTTTTTTTTGTTTTGGGTGTCGTGCAAACTGGAGCCTTGATTCGATTCATATTTCATAATGGCGGGGAACAAATCGCCCCTTTAACCTTGAATCTATATCCTTATGTTTTCTTGTTGTTATTATCTTTGTTTCTTGTTCATATTATTTAGACATACCTTTTTTTTCTCTCTTGTTGGGGGACTTCCCAACCACCCAGGTAAAGTACAAGGTGTTGAACAAGATCAAGGAGAACATAGCTTTTGGGCATGGACCTAGCTCTTGGAGATGTTGCTTTGGAGACAAGACTTGAAGTAGTTTAGACTTCCCTCTATCTTAGATCCTTTTATGTATCTTACATGTAAACCCTTATGGGAGATAGGATGGAATTTTGTAATCTTTTGAAAAGTTGAATATAGCCATCATTTTTATTGCACTGCTATACACTTTGGTCTTTTGTATACCATTATATTAAGATTTGAACATTTTACACCTGTTACAGCATACCTTTTGAGTATTTTTTGGAGAGATGTTTTATTCTTCAAATTTCTAGTAAAGGGGTGATTTTACTCTTTTACAGCAGGTATCAAATCCCATGGTAGTCAAAATTTGACTATTTCAATTTCTTAATTAGAAACCTTGTCTGACATAGTTCCCCTTCTAGTGACATGTTTTCCCAAGAGTTGATCTATAGATGATGAATGGTTGATTTAGGATCCTATGAGTTACACATTAGAATCATGAGGAATAAACCCCTAAAATATTTACAAATTAAAAGATGTAAGTAACCATAGTAACTTGAGGTTGTTTAGATTTTCCTTTAAGCATCTGCTAGGACATGGCGTTGAAAGTAAAGGTGTTTAGAAAGGATCAGAGTTCAAGGGCTGACAAGATTTTCCTTTGTGCCACTAGCTTGGTCTATGAGGACTTCTAGATCCATATGATACTTGTCTGGACTGAGTTAATACATATTGTCCAAAATAGCATGCTTTTAGGCAATAGTGACCTTGGACATCTATGTTGAATATATTTGGGAACCTTAATAAGTTGACCTAGTGACTTGTTGAGGATGGATACCAAATATAGTTCCATTATGTCCCTTAGGACCACATGTTTGGTCAGCCTAACCCTATAACCTTGACTTTGAAGTTTGGTGTTAAGTAAGCTATCAGAGTGTGCAGTGAAAGTGTGATGGATCTTATAAATGGTTTGGTTAGACTCACTCTATTACCTATAGTTTAGTTTGGCTTGGTAGGTCAAACCTTTTAAGTGGTGGAGAGTAGTTGGTTTTTTATGCTTGGGTAGTTAAATTTCGAGGACAAAATCCTTTTTATGGGGGATGCAACCATGTGCCATACCGAGATCTAGCTATGTGACTTTAGAAATCCTAGTTTTGACCAAACAAGTTATAGTTGTAACCCCACATGCTTGTTAATATATTAATGAACAAATAATAATCATCTAATGAATAGTTCATATATTTGAAACCAAATGAATATCTAATGCACATAATATGAGTAACTCACATATTAATACTAATAGTGGATACACATGGTGTTTCCCATGTCATAAACCAATAAACCCTATTGATATGATGAGCAAGATAATTGGAACTTAACTCTGGACTTAATGCATGCTAAGAAGGTATAAGTATAATGATCATGTTAGCCTGAATCCTAAGTTATAATGATATAACCTTAATATATACATCCTTAGAGCCTTTCATGACACATTAGTGACATAAGGTGGCATAATCCTATAATATACTTTGATGGGATATAATCACCTAATCATAGATTAATCAAGTTATGAATATGTAATGCATAACACCTTGTTCTTTATTACTCACCTAATTAATCACCTAATCATGACTTGGTATGTAAACCAATGCATTAATATGTAAAATGTTCCACTTATTCACTAAAATCATATAATGACTCAAATATGGATAAGAAGTAAGTGCATTCATATAAATGGGCATAATTGATAGTTGGAATTCAATAAATATGAGAAGATGAGTAATGATGACATTAATGTGAGTAAGAAATGTAATGTGATAATGTTTAATATAGACATAAGCAATTAATGTGACATTAATTGGATTAAATGTAAACTTTATAACAAATTTGATAGAATATCTTATTTCATACAGAATAATCTGATATAATTAATATTGTGATAATAAGGGATAATGGAGCCTAAATCCAAATTATTAAGGATGATGGTCAAATATATTAATTGACATTGAGATAATAAAGTAAACCCTAATTTTGCTAAAACTCTTCATGAGATAAATAAGAAATATATAAGGTTTCATGAATAATAATAAAATATAATTCTTTTGGCAACAAAGAGAATATAATTGGATACAATTAAAAGAATATTAACGATAATGTGGTATCATAATAAATATAATGCTAATGAGCCAAAAATATTAATAATGTCAAATATCCTAAAAGAAATCTTAATAGTGGAACCCTAGGTGATCCTTGAGAACATGACCTATGAGGAGTTGCTAATGATTGGGGAACAACCTGGATGTTTCATGCTGGTATGTTGCATGCTCACCCTCCTCTCTTTTCTTGTGATTTCAGGTACAAAATCCTCTTTAAGGGGTGGAGTGCTGTAACATACTAAAACTTGGACATATTCTCCTTTTGGCCCTCTTTCTAAGCTTTTCCTATCATTTCTATCATTTTTGGCTTTTATGTTCAATTTGTAGAAATGATAGTAGTTTGGTGTGAATTTGATCACCAATTATTCCAACATATGGGTTTATGCACAAATACCTCATCGAATGATTTAATCTGGGTCTAATATACAATTTGACCACTTATGTACATATTAATAAAATAATTCATTCTAGATCATTCCTTAGCCTTTTGGTGCAAGGAGGAGCAAAATGAATAAATAATAATACCTTAAACATGATAATGTGATGTTAAATTATTTAATATGTGAAATATTGGAAATAATGGTTAATGGGCTAAAATTCATAAAAGGAAGACTAATTGGTTAAAGATAAGTTCATATTCATTTTCCTTGGGTTTGGTTTGTCTTGGAGGACCAGCCTAGGATTAGTATATGGTGTACATGGCTTTCAGCATGGACCTATCTCATCAAGTTGTTTCTTGGAAACAAAGTTGGTGTAGTTTAGATTTGACTCTATCTATATCCTTTTGATGTATCTTACATGTAAACCCTTAATGGGAGAAATGATATAATTTTGTAATCGTTTGAAAATTTGAATATAGTCATGATTTCTATTCTTCTGCTATACACCTTAGTCTTTTGTATACCATTCTATAAAGATTTGAAAATTTTACATGTGTTCCAACATTCCTTTTGAATATGTTTAGGATGGATGTTTTATTCTTCAAATTTTTAGTAAAGGGGTGATTTCACTCTCCTGCATGAAGAATTTTCCTTCTCGGACACTTCAATGGACATAGTCCTCTCCCACCCTGATTTCATACTCTGATCCTCCTCACCCCACTTTCTCTTCAATTTCGTGTCCCTCTCTCTACGTTGAACTCATAGATCCCTGGTTGATTGGGATTTCATCGCCTAAAACCATAGTTGAGGCTAAACTACTTGGAGTTCACTATGTTGTCTTCCAGAGGGTAGAACAATCACCCCACTGATATCTATATAAGTATGGCACCGCAAGGCGTTTTGGGATGATCTAGAGAATACAAATCCACCGCATCTTCTTCTTCTGTTGCTTTGTCGTTGAACCCCCGAACCTCGTCATGTTCCATAAAATTGGCTGCTAGCACAGCCTTGGTGAGAATGGCCATTAACAAGTCACCTATTGACCACCCAATGCAGCGGAAGGATGCCGAGTGGGGTGGCTACCCTGGGTGCCAGCCTGGCATCCTAAGAACACACTGCTCTGTTCAGAGTAGGATGAACAGGGGAGTGGCGGCTCTCCCTAGTCGCATCTCAAGAGAGAAGGAAGATGGCCCTATTTCTAGATGGTAGGTCGTGGGCCACAAGATGATTGGCCTATTGTGAGGCTTGTCCAACTAAAAGAAAAAGGTGAGTTTGTTTAGACAAATTTCCAATTAAGTCCTTACTTCAAACAATCACAATAGTTACATATTTTGTCAGAAAATTGTGAATAAATAGTCATTGGAAAGATTTTTCAAAGAGGAACCTATTTTTAGTGTTTTCAAAACTCTAATTTTACAAGAAATGTGTATTTTGCCTTTGGTTTTACTAAGATTCATAGGTTTGTATAATTAGGGTTTAATTAGTTAGTAAATGGCAATAATTAATAGAAATCACGTAACTTTAGGAACATAGGATTTGATCAAGATCAGGGAGACTAATTTAGGATCTACCTTGCTCTAAGTAATAAGGTCATGCCACTATGCTTATGTATTTTGGATGAATTGCATGTTATATATGATTTAGGATTATGCTTTAAATTCCAAGTTCATGAATGAAAACAAGATAATGAATTATTCTTTAAATCATATTATTGCATGTTGTTCACTATAATCATAAAGTCTATAGTTATCACAGATGCTCATTAGTTTAATGTTATGATCATATAATGATTAAGACATTGAATAAAGAATCATGTAAATCATTTGATGTTAATGTTGAGATTAAGCGGGAGAAATCCCATGATGATTAAGATAATGCACTTAAGTTGGGAATTGTTCCTCTTCATGTTATTTTGCCTTTATGGCATTGATGAGCACTTTGGTGCAACTAGGATGAGCCTTAACCAGCCTGATGATTACTTTGGTGCATTTTTTGGATTAGGACCATTTACATTGATGATAAGATAAGAATAATGATGATAATGTTTAAGTTAAGAGAATTCAGTAACTTACTATATGTTTCTCACAATGATGGACCTTTATGGTAGTTATGGGCTTCCTAGAAATGATGGGCTTTTCGATCATGATGTGCCCCATGTGGGTAGTTATAGAGAGAATGCATATAGTAATACTTCTTAATTCATTGGTGAAACAAAAGCTAAAGTGTAATGATAAATCTTAAAGTTAAGTCAAGTCAAGTTTATTTCAATTCAAGTATATGCTTATTTTTAGTTCTTATAACATGCGTAGTGCCGCCTACTTATGTGTTTCTTTGTTTGGCATGGTCTTGGGATGAGATGTCCCTAGATCAAGGAGCAAGATGGAACTAAAGCGAGCCCTTGAAGTGTAACTGACATAAGGAGACTTTAGCTCTGTGGGGTGCCATCTACCACTCCATAGATTATCTAGTCTTGTATTTCTTATCATACTTTAGATTTTCTTAGACTACATGTATTATGTTTGAGATCAAGATGAGAAGATCAAGACTAGACAATTTATGCTTTCCCTTTCAAGAATAATGTATGAATCTATATTTTGATTTAATGCAAGGTGTTTCATTTATCTTATTGCTATTGAATATCATGTTTTGTGATGTTCCTCCAAGCCAAGTGACCCATGTTATGGACAACATAGGATTTGCTTCTGCTGATATATATATATATATATATATATATATATATATATATATATATATATATATATATATATATATATATATATATATATGTGTGTGTGTGTGTGTGTGTGTGTGTGTGTGTGTGTGTGTGTGTGTGTGTGTGTTTGGAGGGTCGTTACAATATGGTACCAGAGCAACAAGTAGATGGCCACTAAGCTAAATATTCATATGTTCTAACCTTAGGTATAGAAGAAGTAAATGAAAGATATTAGAAATCAAAGTAGAGGTCTAGTTAGGAGACATAAGTTAAGATAAGGATTAGGGTTATGTTCCTAGATGGTTTTGGACTTTCATGTTAACACTAGAATTGTATATAGCATGCTTTTTCTCTTTCCCACATCTTTGTGGTATGGGACATGATCTTATGGGATTTTGTAGAGAGAATGTTATATGCATAATCATGCTTGTATTGTCCTTTCAAGTGCATAAAGTATGGGACATGTGCACAAGGGAGGTGCAAGATAAGTGTGATAAAACAAGTCACCTCTGAATACATGAGCGGTCGGCATGTATCCTAGTACGACAAAGAAAACAAGAGTTGCATTAAGAGTTTGAGACATATAGTCACCTAAACCTAATCAGACACATAGTAAGACCAAGCATGCATACAAAAAGTAGATTTTTGACATAGATAAGCAAGTAAGATCCATGGTAGAATCAGAACCTCTAGAGAAGAGGTATGGGAGGTTCGTTGTCATGTCAATTATGATGTGAAATAGAATCATCAGGATTATACCTACATGTTGGTTTTAATAATGAGGTCTAGATAGTGTTTTACCATGAGAATGAGACTTTAAGATGATATTATAAATTATTGTATGTAGAAGATGTAAAAACCTAAGGTGGGTAGTATGAGAAAAGTTTGAGGATGAAATTTATTTAAGGTGGGTAGAATTGAAACATCCCATCTTATAATTAAAATAAGTTTAGAGTCTTAATTGCAATTTCCAATTGTATTAAAACTTGGACTTTAATGCAAGTTACCCCAAAATTTTGAATAAAAATAAGTTTATAATCCTAGTAGAAATAAAAATCCACACCTTGGACCTCAATTAAAATAAGAACAATAAATAGTATTCACATTAAGAGAGAAGTAACATGATTTCTCCTTCCTTCCCTTTTCATGATAACAGTTAGATCAACATTGATAAGTATCTAGAGTACCAAATTATATCCAAAGCCTAAGCATAATGCACTTTCTCTATCCTTTGTATATCATTGTCATCTTACCCAAATTGAGCTAATGTGTATACTTTCCACCAACTGAACCTAAGTAATGCAATATGAAATTTTTGATAAAAATGAGAAGTTAATATGACACTAATAAAGAAATATTGAAAATAATACTAATAAGTATTGGAACAGTGATCTTAAATCCTAATTTTATTAGAACCCATACAAAGAAACTCTAAAGTAAATTTAACTTCAAAATCCGGTTATTTGGGTCCCAATTAGCTTATATGTCAAATTTGAGTGTAAATGGACATTGTTTGACCCCTCTAATGTTTTTAAAAGTTTTATGTAAAGTTTTGGAAACAAAATCAATGTCATACTTATAACCCTAGTTATCCATTTTTTTGTTTTGGGTGTCGTGCAAACTGGAGTCTTGACCCAACTCAGATTTCAGAATGGTAGGGAGTAGGTCGCCCCTGTCACTCAATGACATGTACCTCTTAAACTCTTCGATATACATAGTCCTCTTTTACCCTGATTTCATTCTCCGATCCTCCTCACCCTATTTTCTCTTTAATCTCATGTCCTTCTCTCTACGTCAAACTCAACGGTCCATGGTTGATTGAGATTTCATGGCCAAAACCCCAGTCGAGGCTGAACTCTCCAGCTTCTGCAAACAGTATAAGATCGTCCGCAAAGCATAAATGAGACATATCTATTCCACTCCTTCCCATTCGAATCGGCTTCCAGCTTCCATTTTCAACCATGTCGTGAATCATCTGGCTTAATCTTTCGATACAAAGTACAAATATATACGGGGATAGAGGATCGCCCCTGTCTGAGGCCCCTACTCGGTTTAAACGGTCGAGTACTGGCTCCATTCCACAAAATAGAACATTTGTCGGTGGTGATGGAGTTCATTATGTAATCTATTATGTTTTTGGGGAGGTCGATCTTCTACAAAGTGTTCTTAATGAACTCCCAGGAGAGTTTAGCATAAGATTTAGATAGATCCACTTTAATTGCCATTTGTGTTGGTCCACTCTTCTTCTTCATCAAATGAATCAACTCCTGTGTCATAGCGATATCATCCGTTATGCGTCTTCCCGGAACAAATGCACTTTGTTCCTTGGATATCCATCCTGGTAGGTAATTTTTTAGTCACTCAACTACAATCTTTGACACTAGTTTTAAACAGAAGTTGTTTAAAGATATTGGTCGTAGCTGGTGGCAGGTAGTTGGGTTGTTGATTTTTGGTATAAGGACGATCATCGAGCAGCATAACTCTGTCAGGAGTTTCTCACCCCTTATGGCTTTTGTTGCTATCATCATAATGGAATCCTTCACTATTTTCCAATGGCTTTTAACAAAAAGGACATTTACGCCATCCGGTCCTGCGACCTTGTATAGGTTCATATTTTTTAGTATTTTCATACATTCTACCTCCTTTGGTTCTGCTGCTATCGTCGCCATCTGCCCCGCTTCCAATCTGCTGAAGAGCCCTAGGATTTTGTCCATAACTTCACCATTACATCTCTGTGATTCCGTGAGGATATCGAAAAAATGGGACCTCACTAGCTCGCCTAGTTGGTCAGCATCGGTGATCCACTCCCCCTCTTTGTTCTTCAGTCTGAGGATTGTGTTTGTCCTTCTTCTTTGTTTCACATATGTGCTGTAGAACCTCGTATTTGAATCACCATTCCGCATCCAATTAATATGACTTTTCATCTTCCATTCCTCTTCTTCCTCTTTAAGGATTGCATCGAGTTCGGCCTTCATATTGGTGCAAATACCATCAGAGATTGTATTATATTGTTCAGCTAATTCCTTTTCCAATTTTGTTATATTTCGCTAGACAGTTCTTTTCCGCCTTACTTTTTCGGCTGTCCTCTTTCTATCCCACTCGTTAATCTCTTCTTTAATCAGATCCAGTGCCTCATTGAACTCCGTCTTGGTGTTCCTTTTGTTAGACAATAAGGTTTTAAGCTCCGGATCACTGGCCCAAGTTGCCTTAGTAGAGAATCGTTTCTTTCCTTGCCTTTGGTTGGTTCCTCTTACCAGCAGTGGATTATGGCCCGAGTGCATTCGGGGGAGTGCTCAACTAAGAACTCAGTGTGAATATTTATGAATGTTGCATTGGCTACTACACGATCTATCCGTTGTTAAAGGACTCCTCTTTTAAAGGTATATTTGGGTCCTGAGAAGCCCAAATCTACGAGACCCGCAACCACTAGAGTTTCTTGGAAAAGTTGTGCCTCCGCATAATTGTAGTGTATGCTTCCACTGCGCTCGTCAGGCCTGTAGGTTGTATTAAAGTCTCCCATAACTATCCATTGTTTGGAAAACTGGCGTCCCATGTCCACTATATGTTTCCATAAGAATTTCCGGATAGTGATATGGGGATTAGCATAGACAAAAGTAACCAAGGTTGTATTGTTGATACAACATGTTATGAACTGTCTGTGATAGTTAATGATGTTTACCTTCTCTCTATTCCCGTTCCAGCAAACCCATATACCTCCGGCAAAGCCATGTGCTTCCACTCGAAAGGAGTACTCTAACCCCAATTTTATAATAGTGTTTGTGGCCTTATTTCCGCTTAACTAGGGTTCTATAATAGCGACTATCTTCAGTTTGTAGATGCCCATAAGCTCCTTAAGATTTCATTGGTTTTCCTTCTTGCCTATCCCACGAATATTCCAGCACATAATATCCTGCATTAATTTGATACTATTGAGGAGTTGGGAATTTGTTCACCTGTGCCTACTTCCACACGAGCTACGAGACTCTGTTCGTTCTCAGTCTCATTCTCCTTATTAGCATCTACTTCTTCTAAAAATTCGTTCTACATTTCAGTTCCTTCCGCTCGTGCTTGCTGTACGACGATCGCGGTCTGAATCTGATCTGGTGCTATTTTTTGTGGGCTTCTCCTCTGTGATTCTGTCATGGAAATAGTCGGCTGCTTTCTTTTCCTCTTCGTCTTAGTGCCACTGCCTTTGCTTCTTCTTCCCACGCTTGTAGATGTACTGTGTGCCAAAACATCATTAATGTCATTAAGTTCCTATGATGTCACCTGTACCTTTGCCTTTTCATGGTTCTCTAATTGTTCTGACATTTCGACCTCCCCTCCTCTTTCTTCCACTACAACTACCTTGTCCACAATAGGACTGATAGCTACATGATCTTCCTTGGCTTGACTGTCGTCGCTCCTATACTTTCCTTTATTTGTAATATCCTGCAATACTCCCTCGAATCTGCCTTCCTGGCTTCCTTCCTTAGTTGCCTTCTTCCTCCAGACCTTTTTGGTTCTCTTCGGGGGTGTATGCCTATCCTTTTCTGCCTCCCGCATCGTCATTTCCTCAAATTCCTCTGCTCACTGTCTCTTCATCTAGCAGATTGGCAAATGGGTTGTTTGTTTGTAAAGGGATATGTTTTTCCATATGCTTATTATTTCTTCCTCTTCCACCTTTTCTCTGTCGTTGTGTGTGCCACTGTTCTTCTGTGGTACATGTGCTATTCACGCTGCCTGTGTTATGTCTTTGTAAATGGTCCACTTCAGTAGTCGTATTTTGTTGTATTTGTATAGTGTACTCTTTGGATGTATGTCCCTCTTGTCTGCATTTAGCACAGCTCCATGGTAAGCCTTCGTAGTATACTCGTATTCTTCTCCATTAATCAGAATAGATGCTGCCAACTCCCGCGTGGTGTCTAGTTCTACTGCCATCCTAGAAAACCTGCTCCTTGTTCT